>JAYKQN010000008.1:8585000-8820000 GCA_036785175.1 Eupleurogrammus muticus | reverse complement strand
ACTGTTACAAGCAGGATCCACACTGTCCGCGGGGGGAGGGCGGTACAGTACAGGCCTGCTCAGCCCCACTGTATATTCAAGCCAGAAAATGATCAATTATTTACCCTTGCCCTTACTAACCAGTATCCTTTGAATAATGCAGCAGACCACCGACAGACCTGTCGAGACTCACAGGAAGTTGAGTAAAACTTACTCTTGTACGCCGAAGTGCTCCCTGAGTATTGATTAGTTGTCTGTTTGTAATGAAAGCCCTTGTGTATCGATTTCAGTTTGCAGCACCTTTACATGTGTCCACCTTTTTAACATAATTGCTGTCACAGATCATCATTTCCCTGACTGATGAGTCCTGGGCAGAGAGCCCACAGAAGAATAGCCTACATATCATAGGCTTTAAAAAATACCCAAAGCCTACTAATGTGAATTATGCCTATCAATCCTCAATTTGATGTGAGTTAGGCTATATCTCATATAGATCCTTCATTTGATCAATAATGTCAGTTCACTGACTGGCCACTGTACTCGGGCTGGGTTTCATGCAGGAAGATTTACACCAGTGGTGGTCCAGTCTGTTTTCTTTTCTTTTTTCCACGGCAGAATCTCTGTCTGCTGTAATCATGCTGCTGACCCTTATGTTCAGCAAGCAAATCTGCAGGTTGATCATAATCACTGAGTGTTTGGAATGAAAAAAAAGAAGGCCTGATTTTTTTTAAATTTCTGATAGGGAAGCAATAAACAGATGCAAAAACGAATATGTGTAAAAATGTATGCAGCCAGTCTGCACAAACTGTCACATAAACACATTCAATTTGACTTTGAAGCTGTTTGGTGCAACAAAACTGCAACTTCCAGTTTTTGATTGACTACTCGCATGTTCAAAATTCAGATTAGTGGATGAAATTGGCACATGTTCAAACGGCTTGTAAAATATAAAGGTGGAGGAGGAGGAGGGGGTGTAACATGATTTGTCTGGGAGTCAAAAATAAAAAAATATATATTACATGATGCAACAAGGACAAACGGACAAAATTCATCACAATATTCATAAAGCACACTCTGGGCAGTCATCTGCACCAGATCTTAGCTTTTCACAAAACCATATGCTTACACACACACACACACACACACACACATAAATACACATAAAGCAAAGTCTGAAAACAACAACATGTACACCAGCCCAGTCTACCTCCTCTCGGCTGTCAGTATCATTGTAACCTCTTTCTGTATCTCTGAGGGCATCATATGTAGGAGTAACTCATTAGTGCTACTGTATAACTTGTAAAAGAGTCATTAGTGAAAGTATGCTTTTCTCCGGAGCTTGTATTGGTTTTGGCACAAAACAAAGTCTTGCGTATTCTTCCATGTTGAAAGGCCTCCACAGACCTGCTGTAACCTGATCTCCTGGCTCAGTGTATATACTCCCAGTGCGTCATTCTTCAATTATGCTTTGACAGCACCTGAATTACTGTGGGCTGGATGCCCAGATGACTGAGGCAATGTGTATCGATCTATCCCTTTTCTTCTTCCCTCTCCTTGGCTTGGGAGGCCTTTCCATTCCCTCTGCTGTAGCTGGCTATTTTTAAGCATGCAAGTCATTTCTCAAATATTTAGTTTGATTCTTTTATGCCTTCTGGCTGGCGTCAATTCTATTATCTTTGGAGACATTAATCAGAATGTACATGTGATTTTCTCTCGTGAAAGCTGTTCTTAATTACATACAGTTCCTATGTATTGGTTCTTCATATGCACTGCCCTCTAATTCTCAGGCTTGGTTACCTCGACATTCATTTTCTTAACACACAGATGTCGACATTTATCCTATAACTGACCTTTCCATCTGCTATGCTTTTCCAAGTGGCTAGAGGCCTGTTAACCTTCCTCCCCGTGAGTTGTGGTCTGAGACATTGCACTACACCTGGCATGCTGGCTCCATTACACGGCAGCAGCAGCAGCAGCACATTTTCTCAGAGGCAAAGACACGCCGACGACTGCCCCAACGTCAGCAATGAAAAATCAAGATATAGCTGCGTTTCCTGTCATTCATTGCACATAAGTAGCACAGATGATACTTTAATGTGTAACCCAGAAACCTCAGAGGGGAAAAAATGGAGACATTTGTCATTAACGTGGTGTTTGAAAGGATCTGTAAACTGTTAAACTGTCATTGACACAGAAAGGCCTAAAGGCAAATTATTAATGATTCCGATGAATATAGTTAATGGACTGGTAATGCTACAAAGTTGTTTTGAATCACCAAACGTTCCGATTTTTCTACAAATCCACAATGCACAGCAGCATTCTTTTTTTGTTGTTGCCTTCTCTCTATACGATCTAGTGAACCTGTCTGGGACACACCAACACCTCTGCAACATAATGTAATCCAGCCCAGCCGTGCAAATGCAAATGTGCAAAATCTTCCAGACCGTGAGCTCTCCATTCCCGGCCCTGTTGATTTCTCGGACTGCATAACGTTGCTTTGCATTTGCAGTGTTGCAGAGATTTGTTACAGCAACAAAAAGATTTTTTTTTTTTTGCAGTGTGCCTATAGGCTAATTGCTAAAGTTGATAGCTTGCTGAAATACATCTTTGTTGCACAGACAGAAAAATGGCTCCCAGAGTGAAGACTTTAAATCAAGGAATGGGCCGGGGGCCAACTTTTACAAATCAGTTTCCTGGAAATAATTTTATTTAATGCTTGGATATTTATTCATCTAATTTCTTCAGTCTAAACTAACCTATGAATGTTTATTCATTTATATTCCTCATTAACACACCTTTACACCGGCCACACAATAAGGAGTTTCATTTCTGAAGATTACTACAAAATAGAACTTTTATGATAAAGGGGGAATCCTTGTCTGTCATTTCCTGGATATGTGTGTTTTATTCAGGGGGGTGTTGTGTTTTTTTGTTAGCTGGTGGTGGGGGGTTAACCTCAGTGATCTTGCTGACGACTCTTCTCATGTCCTCTTGTTTCCCAGCCAGGATGCACATGACCTGTGGGTTCACTTTCGTCGGCTCTGGAGTCGGGGTCGCGGAGGCTGGAGGCGGCTGCGGCGGCTCGGACGCGCACGGAGCCCCGAGGACCAGCTTCAGCACCAGGCAGCTCACCGAGCTGGAGAAGGAGTTCCACTTCAACAAGTACCTGACGCGGGCACGCCGCGTGGAGGTGGCCGGCGCCCTGCGGCTCAGCGAGACGCAGGTCAAAGTTTGGTTCCAGAACAGACGCATGAAGCAGAAGAAGCTGCAGCGGGACGGGCTGCTCCCGGACGCCGACGCCCGGGCCCCGCGCCCCGGACTGTCCCCCTGAGCCGCAGGCGGCGAGGACCTCTGCAGATGTTTGGATCCCCTTCTGCATCGCTTCCAATCAGCCTTCACCTTTATTTGCTTACCACGATGGATGCGCTTCCGCGAGAGGCGCGATGGCAAGTTTCTTCATGCAAGAACGGGTCAAAACAATCCGTCATCCTCCCCGGCTACAGACTCTGATTTGAATATTAAAATCCGAAGTCTTTCTATTGCGCTGCTATCTACACAATGTAAACCCAGACACACGATTATATTAATTATCCACGCAGGACTATATGTTTATTTATTTTGTACAATTTATTCAGGAAGTGGCTTCACTTGAATACATTTATTCAACAGGACACGTGGCTCCTAGTTTTGTTTATTTATTATATTTATTATATGATATTTTATATTTAACCTATTTAAGGTCTGCGTTTGACAATATTGATTCTACTGAAAGAAAGAAGGAAAATAATTTTTTTTTTGCAAGCTGTACAAATTACTTTATGCAGATTTCCGCTTTCAAAAGCTGTTCAACAAAGACAAAAGTCACCTGTTGTCGACGGGGCTCGTCTGTAACGTGGTGTATTTGGGCAGATAATTATCTGGATACTGTAGTAATTTCCCCCTGATTGTTTCTTTTCATTATGCTCGTTCCACGGAAAGATTAAAACGCCATAATTGACCGATAGATTTATTGACCGCCGGTATTAAGAGTAGACTATCGATCCGTGGTGATTCATCTGTTTTCAGGCGCAAATCCGCGAGCGTTTTGCGTGCATGCGTAACTGCGCGTTAATGGAATGTATAATGTAGGCTAGAAACACCACGATCGGGGACTTTTTTTTTTTATTACCTCTATACATGCATCAGAAAATGATAATTTAGCTTGAACACTCATGCGGGAGAGCAGACAATAAAACGCTGTCTGTGCTGTTTTGCGAATCAACCAATAAATTGTGCCCCCCCCCCAACACCACCAGCAGCACCCAGCAGCAACTAAACATTCCTTCCTCCAGATCCACGTCTCGTCTCGTGCACACGCGGCCCTTAAACACCGTTATGTTCATGCGTTTCATGTTAATGTCTATTTTAATATCAAGATATGGCCCATCAGCCTCATTCAGTCTGTGTACAAGAGGATATTTTTTGTTTAGCTTTTCGATTAGCAGTGTTTGCGCTGCATGCGAGGGTTGCTGTCCTAAACGGATATTAATGATAATAAAGGATAATTCTCCGAGCGAATTAATTCCAACGAATTAATTAAAGTCGGCGTATAGAGTTATAACAGGTGACCTCGTTGTAGAGAAAATACAAATAATCATGATCATTAGAATTAGACATTTACACATGTGCAGGGTGCAGGAGCCTGCAAGGCCAAACTAATGTATGCAGATAAACCAGAGTTCACCCCTCACCTCTTGACCTTTGTCTTGCCTCAGGACAACGATGACCGGGTCAGCGGCTCAGGCAGAGAAAGATGGGGTGACCTCCAAGTCTGAGCTTTTTCTTTTTCTTTCATTCTTTTTCTCTCTCTTTATTTTTTTTCCAACAAGCAACTGGGCTTTTGTTCTGGTGGTGGATGTCCACACAGTAATATTTCATCCAACTGAATAGAAGGGCGACCAGGCCATGTGATAATTGTTCATAATATAATTCCATACCAGGCCAGATAATGCATTTTTTTTCTACACCTAGAGCTAACCTAATTTTTGCTCTATCTCCTATTTTAATGAGTGGAAAAATATGCTATACAGGCTCACTTTATAAACTGGATGAAAGAGTCTTTTTGCTCAATAGGTTTTTGGATATAAACAGTTTTTAATAGCAAAGTTGACAAATTAAAGTTACTTGAGAATATTTAACACATATCCTAATATGGTTCTATGTCAGAGCCAGCATAAACAAAATTTACAACAATTATTCATTTCAATTCCCCAGTTTTTATATATCATGCATATGTGCTAGAATATTTTTTTCTCTTAAATCTAGACATTAATCCCAACAGGTCCACTCCTACTTATAATGTTTATCTCATTAATATTGTTTGAAAGCTAGAAAGGAATAAAAGTTCAGACATAAAGGTCTGCAGAGTAGTGTTTGACAACACGAAGATTTAAAAGTTTTATTTGTAAATTTGATTAGAGTCAAATTAAATGCACACGAGGGGAAAAATGTGTTGAACCCAATTTATTTGTAATTTGCATCTAAAGAAAACACACACCATTACGGCTGCCTTTCTCTAAACAAAATAGCACAACAAAACCATCAAACGTCTCTTTTTATGCAAATACACAATCACTTGTGAAGGTTATGAGGATGATGATAAGCACGGCGAGGATGAAACACTGTGTTGATAAAGCCTGCGACTGCAGGGATGCTCTCTCATGTCCACAAGTATGTTAGTCTGACTTTATTAGACATTATCATTATGCGCAAATGTGTTCCCCTGCCACAGGGCTTCAAGTTACAGGTTGTAATGTGCACTCATTTGAGGATACTTGCAGCATGTGTGCACAGTTTTTAAAAATTATTTTATTTAATAAATAAAATAAAAAAAACACACACACACACAAGGAAGGTTTAAAAAATTAAAATTAAAAAATATGTAAATTATAAGGATGAGGTGAAGGTGCAATGAAGAGTGGATTTATTTTCAGTGAACTATCACTTTAATTTCATCCGTGGCAGCTCCAGCATTTGCCTCTCAATTGATGAAAGGCGAACCACATTGTTTGTTCAGACCTGACATTTAGTTCCAAAGCATTTGAGTGTGACTCCCCTCTGATGAATTTGTGCTCTTCTGTAATTCCTTCCTGAAGATGTACGGTTGGCTCATAAGACTGACAGCTGTGCCGGGCTCACAAGCAAACACATGGTGAATGGAGGAGAAATTAAGCCAAAATAACTCTGTGTCACTGCCACATGTAGAAAATAGTCTTGACATGGATAAAGTTTACCTTTATTTTTATTTTCCCCTCCTTTACCGCAATAATTTCCCCTAATGTAATTCACACCAAAATATCTACTTTATTTAACACATTCATTCAAATCAATACAAAACATATTTATCACGAGGCACAATGCTTCAAACGTTATTTGCAAAAGTGGAGCTACATTCTGCATTTATTTTGATATAGCACTGCAATTGAGATATCAAAATAAAAGCGGTGATGTATTAGTTCATGATGAATGAGGCTATTGACAGTCTCTGTTTTCCTCCGCGTTGTCTTCTATTGCAAGTTAGCTGATGTGGGCAGCTGTTACAATTCTCCTGAGGAGTGCTGCGTGGCATGAACAATGAGAGAACATATGCGGCGTACAGAATATCTTACGCTACATTTTAAATTAACACATATAAGTGGGTTCTTTCTGAGCTTATTGTAATTAATGCTATGTTGACCCAAAATTAACTTAATGCATAAAATGCATGTAATATCCCCACTTGTGCTCAGGGGACTGGAATCAATTGATCAAGTTAAGCTCTTTCTAACTCCATGTGAAGCGCTTATTGATAGCTCAGTTGCTGTTGTAATTGCAGAACATTTTAATGTTGTCCTCCCTTTTGCTTTTTTTCTGCTTTAGCAGTTTATTTTTTCTTTATTTGCAAAGACTTTCCTAACAATTGGTCTTTTTGATCAGTCTCATTCACATATTTGACTGCCAAACAATTTAGTACATCAAGAAAGTTGAAATTAGGTGCACCTGCTTGTGCGCACATGTGTGTGTATGTGTGTATGTGTGTGTGCGTGCCTATTCATGATATGTGTCTGTGTACAATTACACAAATATTTGTTTTGTTTCCTAGGTGCTACTAATAAAGCGCTCATAAAAAATACAAAGCACCTATTTGAATAATAGTCTGCTCACACACGCATGCTTTTATGCACACACACACACACACACACACACACACACACACACACACACACACACACACACTCACACACACAAAATTCTGGCTACACTGAGCGACACTGAACATAACATGCACACCCAACACCAATCCAGCTCTTGCCTCTCCGCTCCTGCTCCACTCCAGGGAGCAGATGTTTGGGGACAGCTTACAGCCTCAGCGAATTTCTGTGTACAAAGCAAACAGCAGCACTCAGCACTTCTGGCTGCAAAGGGAAATTTGCTCTTGAAAGAAGGGGGGAGGGGAGGTATCGTGAGGATGGGAGGCGAGGGGAAAAAAAAAAAGAGTGAGAAAGGGTGCACGCAGAGGTGAAACTGTGTCAAGGTTGCAAGTCTGTTGCATAGGAATATTCCCTCCACTTCCTGAGACATCTGCTGCTATGTGTCTGAGCCGTGCAGGACAGTGTCATGTACAGTACATACAGTATCTTCCTATAGCATCATGTGACATCAGTAAAACCAACCACGGAGGCCCTGCTATACATGTCTGGTTGTGTGGAGTATCCCTGACCTCTCCCGTGCAGCTCTGGCTGCTCTGTAGTTTGGATTGCCCTTTAAAAAGTTGCGGACAAGCATAAAGTGAAGGGGGGGGAGGAAAAAAAGGGGAAACAATGCAATGAGCCTTTACAGAGTTTGCTGATACTGCATCTGAGACATCAGCTGTAACATAGCCAGCTATGCTAATGATCCCATTGATATAATCCACTGATTTAATAGCACAAGTCCTGTGGTGGTATGCTGCCCATGTGCTCATGTCTAGCCTGTTTGTATCCTGGAAATACACCAAAAAAAACCTAATGAGGCTTTATTTAAATTTTATATTATTAAAACCCAAAATAAATACATGTTTTTCCCTTTTTTTCCCCCTCGCAAAATGTATACAGTGCAGCTTTTCCACATATGCTCATCAAGATGCCACAAGATGTCTCTTGTAAACAAGTTCAAACATACACACGCACACACTTTTATGTCCAAATGTGTGTGCAAGTACACACATTTTGACCTCTCATCAGCGTACTATAATCCCTAAACAAACCCTCATAAATGAGCCCTGCGATGCTTATTTGTCTGAAAGAAGGCAACCCCCTCCTCCCCTGCCCCTGGGGTGAGGTTGCCATGGTGACAGATTCGTAGACATATGGAGAGAGAGGAGAAGGGGAGCTGGGTTGAAGGGGTGGGGCTGCCGGGGTGAGGTGGTGGGGGAACAGAGGAGAAAGGGATGGGTACACGTTTGAGGACGTTGGCGCTCTGTCTTTCAGATGTCTTTCGTGTTTCATCCGTCAATCAGCCGAGCGTGTCAGTCTGTTCTCAGCGAGGGAACAGTTCATGAACTTTTCTCAATCAAGTCTCTGTCAGACGCCATCTTGGCTGTAATTCACGGAAGGCAGGATTGATTCGCGCGCTGTCTATACGGCCCGAACAACACAATATGTGCGAGGGCGCCATTAAATTGATTTGGATGGCTGTGTTCGCATTTCGCAATCTCTTGCCCATTCTGTTGTTTACACTAATGACTAATCAACATTAGAAATACAAACATACAGATGTTTTTGCTCCTCGCTAATTAGATTCGGATGATGCAATCAACCTTTCAGCCAACCTGAGGACAGCTTGACAATGGACAGTGAGGGAGAGAGTGTAAAGGGAGGGAGATTGAGAGGAAAGGAGGGGGGGGGGGTGAACCGGAGCGGCCAAAAGGATTGGCCTTGCTGCTATAAAAACACATTTTTTTCATCAACCATTTTATGCAAAAGGGGAAGACCAGGTGCTCAATCAAACCTCACGCCTACTGTTTTATTTTTCATCTTCACCCCTCCCAGAGCTTCCCTGCACAAACCTTCTGTATGCCTTCCCTACCCTTGCACCATTCCTCTCCTCTTCCCTCTCTCCCTCCGTGTCATTCGTCTTCCCTCCTGCCTCTCCTCTGCCTGTTCTCCAACTGATATGAGAGTGACCCTCAGGCCCTCAGGGGTCAAGTGATACAAGGTCATTGGCAGGTCATCTCTGCTGACTGGCTGACCTCTAAAAAGACTTCTGGAAGGAGCCAATCAGGTCTTGCTCCTTCCCCCCTACGGCGGATCCCCCCTCCTCAGCTCATCAGCAGCCTGTGTCACATGACCAGGGCGAGGCATCAGAGGGAGGATGATTAATGATGCTTTTAGTACCTGTTTAGAATGAAGCTGTCCACACCACACTGTAATTACCCACTCCCAGGCGGCAGCTGCCCAACATAATTGCTTTTTGTTTGTTGACCTGGTTTATTGCTGAGAAAGATGGCTTTGGCTGGGTAAGATGCTGCTATGTACAGTATACAGAGGTGAGGACTTATGTATGTTAAACATTTGGGTGACAGTGTGTTTGAGATCATTGTTAGATACAGGGGTGTGAGTGAGAATGTGTGTGTGTGCCTTCAGCTATGTGTGCACAGAGACAGAGACATGCTTCATCTCTATAGTTCACATCCATGTTTTCAAAACACAAAGGACATGTGTGGTTATGATATGTAGCCATGAAGATCCTGAGACGTAAAACCCTCCCACATAAGGTCAAAGACAGTGACAGACCTAATGTGCAAGGTCGCTGCATTCCTCTAAAATACACAAGTATTCAGCATGCACAGTTAAGGAGGGGGTATGTTCTGTCATGTATAATTTATGTCAACATCTCAAAAAGCAGGAGCGCTGTGTTGCTCTGAAAATTCAAAACTAAGTTCAGAAGGTCAATGGAATACCTCACCTAGAGATTCCCCCTCCCCCTGTGTCTTTGGCTACATGCCTAAGGCAAATATGAAAATTTCAGTACCTGCGGCACAGTGCCACGAGGACAGTGACAATGAAACCCAGATAAACAGCCCCTCGTTTGACCTATGGAGAGCATAAATTTACCACCCATAAATCCTTGAGTGTTTCAGCTCCGTTTGGCGCATTTGCTGTGCCTCTCTACCCAGACAGAGGGAGGCAAGTGTTGGGTATCAGTGCTGCTGTATGAGCAGCTTTCATCCTGCTCCTGGTTCTCACATAACTCAGTCCTGCAGCCTTTATCACCGCCTCATAAATAACTAGGCTATCGCCTGATAATGTCCACTTAATGCTTAGTCAATAAAGCCCACAGTAAGAGGGGCCTTTTTTAGCCTCTCTCCTGTACATAAATATAAACAGTGCAGTAGATTGATGTGATGGGCAGGCTCTTTCTACACTGGGACAAAAAGAGGCAGAGTGTGGGCCCGGGAGCTGAAGGTGGGCTGTGGGGCTGCAGGTGTTTAGAGGAGATAGTGGGCTGTAATGAGGGGGCTGCAAGAGAAGGGCTGAGTGGATAGCCTTGACTGATCACCTGTGAAAGGCACATACACGCATATACACACAAATGATAGCGCACAGACACTAACGCACAAAGGGACTCATTCACACACCCCCACACACACTAATGCCATCATTAGTTAACCCATTGGTGTCGATGCCTTGTGCACAAAAGCTCATCCTCCCTATTTGAAGGGCATTAGAGCATTATGATAAAGTGAATCCCGGATGAACTGCTTTTGTATCTTGTTAGCATCTTTTCTTAATCTATTGACACATTTACAAAACAGGCCATACGCTGCTACCGCAGAATTACGTCCGGGGATGTAAGTTTCATTGTCTCGTGCACATTGCAGGGACAGTTATCGACCATTTGCACTAGTCATCAGACCCTCCAATTCCAGTGTGGCGCCGGGGGGGCTGCTGTGGTCGGTGTTATGGCTGGAATGGGAACAGGCCGAGCCCTGGGGAGACAGAGAAGACTGACAGGGATGTTGCAGGGTTGAACGAGGGGCCTGATTGTGATCCATGAGTTAGTCAGTGCAGCACCTGGACTTGGAGCAGCAGCTGGGGGAGATAGGGAGGGAGACACTGAGTGGGTTCAAAATGAGAGGGATGATCCAATCAGATCGTATTGGCATACTTGGCGGGGTACGGTCAGAATGTTTGAAGGTTTATGTTACGCACATTTTGTCAGGCAGGTTTAAGCCACAACCCCAAATTTTTGCTAATACATATCCCCATCACAAATCATGTTGTGACTTTCTGAAGTCGGTATAATATAGATTAGTTTTTGGGATCATCATCTTTCACTGGAGTCTTCCTGATCACTAAATGAGCACAATGGAGCTATTGAATGTGACCTCCGTGTCACTTCATAAGCTTGCCAAAACCACACTGGCTGATCATTCTCAGCTCAACTAAGACTTTGAAGCACATTAATGTCCAGCTAAAAATAAAATAAACTGTAATTGTTTTTGTTTCAAATAAACTGTCATGGAGCATCCTGGGGCAATTAAGTTTTATTTTACTTTATCTCTTACAATTGTACTTGTCATTGTTTTACATGTTTGATCTGGTAATCACAATGCTTTGCATTACAAAAGCAAAGCTGTGTTCAGTAAAACATGCCGTTGCTAAGCCTCAACTATTATTCCTCTGACTTAACTTTAAAACAAGGCATGTGGCAGCTGCCATCTTTTAAATAAGTCAGATGCTGGCAGTATTATTTTCATATTATTATTCATTAACTTGGCAGATGATGCAGATCAACATACGGTTTATCCTGTATAGCTTCTATTGCTAAGATCCCAATAAGTTGATAGGAAACTGTGAAGTCATACGGAATAGCAGTGCCCTCTGAAAAAATGGTTTGTCACAACAAGAAGAAGCACTATTACTTATTATGAATATTACATATTTTATTCTTATAATGAACATATGATAAAATCATATGCTATCAAGGTAAAGTATATCTGTTCATTAGAGTATTAGAATTAATCCATACAACAAAAGCACAAAACCATGGTATCCTCTACTATTCACTATCCAGAAAAAAATGGCTTCATAATTTATGCATAACATGTAAGGCTATGTAATACAAATTAATGACTGACCAACCAACCTTGAATTTACTGGAAGGACTATTTCCTCACTCCGGAGATGCTACTTGCTCTTAGTATAGCTCCCCTCTTAATATGCTAGAGAGTTAGCAGCACTGCAACAGCTATTTTTCAGCAGAATGCAAAGCGATAGGATTATTACAGATGAGTTAGCCTGATGCTGGGAAAGTAATACAATAAACTTATTTGATAAAATGTTGGGTGTACTTAAACGCATTACGGAGCACTTCTTCAAACGGATCACTGTCATCTACCCCTCATTCTGGATCTCATTTATCAATATTTTCTCTGGTGAACGGCTCTGGTGAACGGATTCAGAAAAGATGGTACAAAACACTGAATGTGCATGAAAGACTTAGGATTTTACAAGTTTCTTGTTGTTTGTAAATTCTAGAAGAATCATAGTGTGTTGCTCTATTAAAGGTTGTATTCGATTATGATCTCCCCAAGGTTATGTTTGGGAATTCAAACTTGACTAAAGCACAGATATATTTTAGTTTCTATAAAGCAAAATACAATTCAAACAACATATTTAAATATCAATAAAAAACAGAGTTTTCTAAAATAACCTCCGACTTGAAGCTTCTTGCTTTTGCAGTTCCCTCGCCACCTCAGGCAACTGATTTCTTCCCTGGCAGGTCGGTATTAACTCAGGATTTGGACCCATGGGTTAGTTGGGGCAGGGGCCAGATTTCGGGGGAAGGTGAGCTGGGAGGTGCCCGCAAACTGGTGGAGGCACCGCTCCGAACACTGCAGCAAATGAATCTCCTGGGTAATGGAGACAGAACTATTGCAAAATTAGGAGAGACATTAACTGGGGTAGGCTATCAATAAATAAACCTCTAATTAGGAAAAAAGAAGCGGAGCAGAGCAGGAGCAGCAGCACAGGGGGAGAATATCAATGGCACGCTCACATCTGTATGCAACACAGCTCTCTGGTGAGGGGCTGGGCCTCACGGGGGCTTCACCAATGGCATTGGCTCACCCACCCATCCCTGAAACCGCCCTGGCGGGGAGCGTGCCCACTCTTTGACTGTGCAGTGAACCCAGCACACCCTCCCCCCCCCCCTTCCCTCCAAGCCCCTGCCCGAGTGCAACTCCCTGTTCGACACCTTCTCTTCTCTTCTTCTCTTTTCTTCTCTTCTCCTTCTCTAACCAGCTTATCTGCACAGTGCCCTGAGTGTGCCGCTGTGCTCTGTGACTTCACCATGATTGATTGTGGTGGGGGTCCTCCACTCCCTCAGTGAGAGAGAAAATGGAGGAGGGAAAACAGGAGAGAGGGAGGCAGAGAGAGAGGGGAATGGGCAAAGCAGAGAGAGAGAGAGACTATGATGGGCAAAATGAAATAGAGCCAGTATTTGTGTACGTGGCTAACACACATGCACACATGTATATGCCTCCATCTGCTGGCATGCATACTGGAGAGTATGTTTAATTAAAACGCTTTCCAATTAGGAAAGAAGCTAGTCGGCATAAGTTCAGTAAGTATCCAGTTATAATTTGTCAGGATCAGTTTGATATCTGTAAAGTAGCTGGATGAGGAGGTGCAACCTATGTGTTGGTGGAGGGTGAGGGTGGAGGGGTGCGTGGCGCTGACCGCTCCCTGTCTCTCCCCCTCTGTTCCCTGGAGGGTAATAAAGACTGATGACACTGATGCTGTGCCATCCGGCTCCACAGTCTCCAGTGCACAACCATTTGCGCCATCATTTATCCCGCTCTCCCCCTCCCCGCTCTAATTCTGCTTTAATAACCGCCAGCTCCATTCATCAGTGTATTGACGGGCATGACAGGCGGTGCGGCACACACTAACTCCCTGCCCTTTACTCCCTCACAGCCGGGGTCACCGGGAGGTCACATAGTCAATAATCACAACACACCTCACTGTCACCTTGGAGCGACTGCATGCCCTGCATATCTATCCTCACGCATGCCCGAGCTGCTCATTGACTTTACTGCTTAGTACCTTGCAAACCACATTAGTTGATGACTATGTGCAGAGAACCACACCATGCCACATGCATAGCAGAGGGAGGGTTGATGCTGCTCCGGTGGTGATACAAATATGTGATCGTGGACTCAGAGGACTCTGGTCCACTAAAACTGTAGTGGATTATTCCAGTCTTGCAATGTCGAAAAAAGGCTTTACTGCGTGTCTCCAAAAGTGTGCTTTTTTTCTCTACACAGTAAGAGTTAGTCTGTCAGACACAACATCATATTTACACTTTGCTCTCACCACTGTGTGTTTTGAAGGGGAAGATTTTGGAGAGGGGGGAGAGCCTCAGTCATTTGTTACAGGTGCAGCCTCTCCCTCTCTCTCCTTGGGCATTCACCTCTTCATATGCAAAACATGTCCTGCTGTCCTCCGACTCCAGCACAGTTTGCTGCCGTGACACATTTTTTCTTCATTTCAGTTTGACAGTGACATTTATGTTCATTTGCTCAGTGCAATTGTGAGGCATCTGGAGAGGCTGTTTCCCTTTTTTCTCCCTCCCCTAACCACTTTCCTTTTTTCTTTTCTGCCAAAAAATATTAATGCAGATTTGCATGCCACAGTGACTAAGCTCCTGATGAACAGTTGGATTTTTTGGAACACACGGAGGAAAAACACCTCTACAATTATCGTGGCAAGAAGGCTGAGGAGTGTGACGGAGTCTGCTGCCTTTAGATAGATTATAGCGTGCACGGTAACCCAAAATGGCACCTATTCAGTCCAATAACACTCGCTCGCCTGGTGTATTCACCAAAATTTTTCTCAATCTTCTCGGTATATGTCTGGGGCTGTGCAGCCGACTGAATATGCGTGGTTGTTTTTTTCCAGCTGGCCCCACCCACGAGTTTCCACTCAGCCCATACGCTTTACACTAAAGTGATGTCACAGATTATTAAATTGCTTTTCTCCCCTTAAAGAAAATTTTACTAATGTAAAACCTCCATGGATCAATCTTGGTGACAAGATTTTTTTTCCTCTGTAATACCGCAAGTGGCCACTGGGAATATTTGGCTGCAAGGCTGAGTGGCGCAGCTGCATTCAGCACTTCAAATACATCCATGGTGCTAACTCAAAGCTTAGCCAGAATCAGTGGCACTGGGAACCTGCACCGACCCATGAATCTTATGATGATGCTGAGTGTAGCGGTGCTGGGAGTTGTGGTGCACTGGGGAGCTGAACATGTTGCACACTGTGCTAAGCCAGGTGGCACCCTTCTTCTTTGGTCACATGATTTATCTTTTGGCTCCCATACAACTTTCCTGAACCCCTTACCCTTCTCTCCTGCATGCGGACATATAATTATGACAGAGCATGTGAACAGAACACACATACACAAACATGTAAAAAAATATGCAAGGTACTGCATTTCATATTCACTGTAAAACCCATAATGCATAGCCAACACACACATATGCATACACACCTCCCCACCCCCACCTGAGCCTTCTTCACCTATCCTGGCCAGGCAGCAGTAGCAGCAGCAGCAGCCAGGGGTGCGGATGCTGAGGGCTCTAATCCGCGGTGCAGGTCCCATCGGCAAGGATCATTGAGCTAATTAATAACGTGGCACAGAGAGGGATGGCAGTCATTAAGGAGCCACGGCTGTGTGTGCTCTGAAATGCTATGGGCTTCTGCATGGGAGTCTGCAAGTGTGTGTGTGCTGTGTGTCTGTGTGTGTGTGTGTGTCTGTGTGTGTGTGTGTGTGTGTGTGGGGGGCGGACAGAAAGGTGGGTGGGTGTAGGGAGGGGGCACTGCAGACACAGGGACTCACTCTGGCATGCAAGCCTTTAAATCATAACTCATAGAGGCCAAGCAAACATGAAAGCACATAATTATACAACCAGGCACACATGCACATATGCAAACACACATATGGCATGGATATAAAAGCATGCACATGACACACACATACACACACATTCAGATAATTTACTGTAGTGAAACTTCAAATAGAGTCAGCTGAATTTGTATCAGGGTCAGCCAGAGTGCAGCTGAGCAGGATTTCCCTTTCTCTTCATATCAATGAAGAGGACTCTGCGTGATACTCCGGTTGGACCACGTTGTAACTCAGACACAACCAGAGTAGCACAGTATTCCATAGGGCTCTGTATAAAACACTCTACTGCACCAGCAGAGCCTATCATTTCCAGTCTGCAGCCATATGTTAGGAGGCACTGTATACATCGCCAATATTTACTATAGGCTAGGGGACCAGAAGGCTAAGAGCACTTAGTTGTGTGAGGCAGCCCAATAGCTCAGCCTGGGCTAATGAAAGGAAACAACAGGAGCAATTAGCAGTGTAAACAAACAGCTCGCTGAGGCCCCAGTCTCCTGCCTCCTCCTGACAGCAAAGGGACTGGCAGCCTGCAGTAGGTGGTAATTGGGAGAGCTAGGAGCCGAGACAAAATCAATGGCAACACATGCACAGACACAGGACAATTACTCACCACCCTGTGTTGCAGCCCCGGGGAGTCAAACACGACAAGGTATTGTAGGGCGTTTGACCCCGGCGTGCTTGCACTCATCTCTGGAAATTCTGCTTAGCTGTACCTCTGTGGTGTTTGAACATGCATGCTAATGTCCATTAATTTCAGCACATGGGCACAAAGACTCAGAGACCAGGACACACAAACACCGAAGCACTCACACTGACACAACACAGCGTACAGGCGTCGCACTTTGACCACTGGCCATACAGGGGCCTAACAACCTTCCTCTCAGTCTAATTGATCTCATCTCGGTGCCATTTATGTGTCTGCTTGTACACTAATGTCTCCTACTCACTCACTCATTGGGAAGCGGTGTCTACAGTGCGACCATGTGGCTGCAGCCTGCAGACAGCTATGAAAAAAAGCAGCTGCCGTGCATGTCTCCTCCCTATCCCCCAGTGGAGCCACAGGGCAAAAGGAAATCACTAATGCAGGAGAATGGCTAGAACTTACACTCTGCAGGGCACATTCTGCTGCAGGCAGGAGGATTCTGCTGTCTGAGTGCTGGTCAAGGCAATAATCAGTGAGGGAGACTTCCCTGCAGAGTTTTACAAAAGTCAAACTCTAAGCATTACACCGGCTACATTATGAGATGTTAAACCTAATGCAGGTTAGAATCAGAATTAGAAATTACTGCCAAGAAAGTTTCCACATTTAAGAAGATTGACTTCACTGTGCTGTGGTCCTTAACAGTCAAAAATCCCATTAAATAGATATTTGGACTATTTACTATGGTGCTGTTGCCTCCCAACATATAATACTGCCTTTCGAAGACTTTTCTTATTGTCCTTGCATATTGTTTGTTATATACTAGTTCGGTGCCTGTTCCCCTATATGCCTCACACATAGGCTAATGGTAGACTATAATTTACCAACGTTCCCTGAACGCCTCCCACAGGTAACAACTACAATTTATTAGAGCTGCCCCCCACCAAGGATGTTCCTGGTCGACCACTGGTCGTGAGTTAAGGCCATAATTCAACTAGTCATTACACGTTTACTACTATTGATTATTTTTTTTTTTAGTTATTTATTTATATATTTGTTGCTAGCATTATATCAGAATTTTGCTTTAACTACTGTAATAAATTATGATGCAATGTTTCTGACCAGGGTGGGGCAGTGGGTAGCAGAATGGTCACGGTTTCAAGTCCTTGGGCCATGACCTTTCTGTGTGGAGTTTGCAGGTTCTCCCAATGTTTGCGAAAGTTCTCCACAGTCCAAACACATGCTTAGATTGATTGGAGGTCCCTGATGAGGAATAAGCCAGTATATGAATTTATATATGTAAAGGCCCATGTAATTTAATTTTCTCTTTTCTCTGTCCTTTATCCTCTCGAAAATAATCCTTTACTTCTCTGTCTGAGTTTCTGTCTGACATCAGACCTCAGAATTTAGCTGTGTGTTTTTTTTCAAATAATGGATATAGTCAGATTTTGATGCATAAATGCCATCTTGGTTTTGGTGAATCAGAGGCAGAGCAGAGGGAAGGGTTTGGTTTTTCGACTCAAGGGGAACGAGAGGTGGAGCTCCACTCCAGAAACATGAACAAAATAACAAAATCATAAATAATATCCGTGGCTGAGAATGTTAACCATGGAGCATTGGCCCGTTAACACAAAAGTATGGTTTTGTTTGAAGCTTTGCTGACTAACTCATTAACTACCCACAAAAAATCTTTTAAATGACATACTTCTGTTACAGTGGAGCTTCTCTCCAAAACATGAACAAAACAAGAGAAATAAATAATATCCGTTGCTGCGAATCTTAACCACAGAGCATTAAAGCATTAAGAAGTCTGGGTTTTATTTAAAGCTAGCAACTTACAACAACATGAGTGCAAATCACTAACCACAAAAACTTTATGTGACATACTTCCGGAGCACCACTCCCCGTGGGTCGGACACTCTTGGATCCAGCAGGAGGTTCCTTTACCCTCTGAAGTTTGCCAGCAGAGCGTACTCACTTCCTGTGTTATTTGAAATAAAAAGCATCTTTTTGAAAAACAAAACTAATTCTCTTTGACTAAAGTTTAGTCAACTATTTGGGAGCAGTTCTACAATTTACTCATGTTCCCTACATTTTGCAATTACCATTACAGACATCGCAAACTGTCCAGCTGACCTGAGGGAGGTTGAGGTTGATCCACCTGGAGGAAGCCACTGCTCAGGTCTAACACCTGGTGCATTGATAGGAGCTTTCACCACTCTGCTGTAGCAACAGGGAACAGCCTCACCTCAGCTACTAGTGAGCCGTGTCATCCAGTAGCATTCAGGCCTTCAACTAGAGACCGAACAAACACGTCCTGATGACGCGAGTCTGTAATTCAAAACTCAGGCCTTTTAAACAAACACAAATCTGCTTCATAAGTATTTCCCGAGTAGCTGCAGATCAGTGGTTCTGCGAATGATATTCATGAAGCTTGTATCTGTAAAAGCATGATGAAAATGATGTAATCCCCCCTCTAACCACAATGTGGCTTGCAATGACGCTCGTTGACTTTCCATTGGCAGTAATAGAGAAGAAGCCCCGCTGTGCTCTATGCAGTGCTGCTGCAGTAGGAATCAAGAGTCTGTAACTGCAGGGTCTGTTTCTCACCTTAAATAAAAATAAAAACACATTTTAGTGTACTGTTTAACCGTAAAATGACATTATAGCCACAACATCACCTTTAGAAGTTTATTAAATTACATTTTTATTATTGACTGATATGTCATGTGTCCCACTTGGACACATATTGGTGGCACAATATTTTCCCCCCTTTGAGAAATTTATGAAGTATTTTGTATCATATACAAGCAGAACCCACCAGGGCTGAACATGCAAAAGCTGCCATTCAGTTCCTCAAATGGCCAATTGGGGCTGGCTCCAAAAGGTAGTTAATCCCCATAGACCCCCCATCCCATGTTAAAAAAAAAAAATTACAGTCTGGTACAGAAATGCTTTTGGTTTTGATAGATATTTTCCCTGTTTATTTACAAGTGTGATTTTTATATAACCCATTAAAATTCTATACATTCTTAAAGTGGTGGAAGATAAAGTTGTGATCACCTTGAATGACAGGTGGCTGCCATTAGCTTGCTGCTAGGTCTAACTAGCACCCAGCTTCCATACATGGTTACAGGAGAGATCAGGATCTAATCTGAGTATTTGGCAAAGCCCCAATACCATAAATACTGTAATATAGGGCCCAGGCCTTTATTTATAAACCACAGGCCTTTCTTAGAACAAGGTCAAAATAAAGATAGGCCTCTATTTTTATTTAAGCAATTAGACATTAAAAAAATGCTGGTTCTAATAATAACCCGTGCTGTATTAGAGACCAGTCTTTACTTACTCCTGCCAATAGTGAGTCCAGCCAGTGTCCACCTGACTGCTGGAATACTAGCCAATATTGGAGAATTTATGGTAGTGGTTTTTTCATATATTTATTTCCTACAGATAGTTTGTAGCTGTTTTCAGAGAAAAATAACAGGTTTTCCTATAGGAGTTTGGTATGGGTGGGTATCTGTGGTCTGCCATAATTCATTTCATTTATTTAATTTAGGGAGTCCCATGAATAGATTATGACTACCTTTCAACATCCACTCTGCACCTGCATTACTGCTTTGAAACTGCTTCATCAAGAGTTTTTTACCTTTAATCACCAGGTCTGTTTGTTTTCAAGGAGAAACATTCTCTCATAAAAACTTGAATGCTTGTATTCTGAGCTATTAGAGACACAAACTGAGGTAATTTCAACAGCAACTCGACAGCGCCAGAGAAAATGATGTTTGATGTAAAACCGCTTTATTTAGTCTTTTTTTTTCTTTAATTAATTTTATGCAGCAGGTTTGTTTGCTTTTGTGAGAGAGTCGTCTGAGAACAATTTGCCTCATGATAAAAACCTCCTGAATGATGAAGCCTGAAGGAATCCTAATCCCGAGCTTCATGACATCATCGGCTCGGTCTTTTGTTACTGTTTTGATTGAGGGACCCCTAGCGACAGTCGGCCTGTGTGTTACATGGCTGCACCACAGTGGACAAATAGACTTCTATTTATAACTATTCTAGCAAAGAAGCTGCACCACTAAGTCAAATTACAACACAGAGAGAAAAAGAGGCTAAATATTCTTCACTGTTCTGTAGTTTAGACTTTATTGTTGGCAGTGTAGAGGTAGGTTTAAATGTTGCCTTTTGTGTTTCAAATCGCATTTACACTTGACAAAGACAGAGATAAATGCATAGCCTGTTGGGCTACTGTTCTTTTTGCAGCAAGATCTATAGTATGCTCCATTGTTAGCTTTATTGTCTACTAGCTAAGTACAGGGACAACATGGACGTGGAGAATGAAATAGAGGAGAATGTGCATGCTGAGTTTCGAATGCTTCCCCAGCTAAAAGGTCTAACTAGTGCTTTTGGACCATAACATTCTTTAAAACCACAAAAATGAACATTTTGACGTAAGTCTTCTATTCCATTAGCTGCTTTTAATGCAAAACTGGACCACCCCTCTAACCACCCCACAGCTGCCTCTTCTGTTTATATGTGTTTATTGCTGGATTTTAAAAAAATGTAAACTAATATTACTTTTAAAGCGGCTTTGTGTAACTCTCCTTTCACTCAAATCAATGAAAAATATTTGTAAAACCCATAATGAGATCAGTATTTAAAGAATTGCGACGAGGGGGGTTGTCCTGACAGATGCTGCGATGCAGCTGTACGTCCATCTGGCTGATCGCAACAGTTAGTAGCTGCAGAGCAGAGACGAGACCCCTTGAGTCCATGTCCTGAACGGTACAGAGTATTTGTATGGTCTTAATTATAACATACAGTCAAACTTCCACACTGACTTTCTTCCAAGTTCACCAGTATATAAGATGTGATGAAAGCAGCTAAATGACTTTTTTCCAGTTGAAAAGCAATAGTGAAGAAAAACCTTTTTTTTCCAAAATGTTCCTCTTCCTTAAATGGTTTAATATTATCTAGAATGGCAGATTTTTTTAACCAGTGTGTGTCTGTGTGTTCCTCTAGAAACCAGCAGCAGCAGCCAGCTGCTTCCTGCTCCTGGTTTCCACATAAGTTGCCCTTCTCTCAGTGACTGTCATGAGGTGGTATAACAGGACAGGCCGGGACCAGCCCAGGCCGGGCCTAACCAATTTATTGTGCTAATTGCATCAATGGGGCTGCAACACAACTGTCTGAGACATAATGTCTTCCCTCTTTATATACTTTTGATAATTAAAGTTAATTTTGTGATATTTTAAAATGATGTTATGGTGAACTTTTACCACATTGTATGTTTTTGTATTGTGTGCTTATTTTAGCACTTTAATATCCTAAAAGAAGAAGTGTAATAACAACAAAAATGGGATTGATGTTTTATTTTAATGTAAACAGTTCTCTACACATCATTATGGCCTAGTAGTAAGATTGGCTTTTATTACATAGTTGTCCACTTTTATATAAAAGATTATATATAAAAAAGGATTTACCAGTATATGAAGTGTGCAATTATTATTATCATTATTATCATTGTTGTTGTTATGAAATGATTTATTGTAATAATGATTAAAGCTGCTGTGACAGATTAGAGCCTTGTGGATGAGGACGGCTGCTGAACAGAGGAAACTGTTTCGTGGCGTGAGGTTTTAGTCAAACAGTTTATGTGGTCGGCCATGATCCTTCCTTCTTACCTCAGTGTCCTGGAAGGATGGCGGATCGCAGCTGATCACCAAAACAATATGTTTCAGTTGTAGCCTCGTCCCTGGCAGAGGCAGCAGTTGGTGACCAGATGGAGATGGAGTGTGTGTGAGGATGGATTCAGTGATTCAATGTGATGTAGAAGTGCACCGTCCCTTCACCCCAGGACCAGAGGTGATGGAGGTCTGTGGTTCCTTCTGAGATCCACATGCGTCTCCAACGTCTTCACCTAGGACTGAAGATGGAGTGATAGGTCTACAGGCGAGAAAGGAGGCAGCAGATATTTTATATGGCCCTTCTAAATAATAATATGAAGAACACACGAGTATCCATAAACATAAATATGTATTCATAAAATTTATGATACAGTACAAGTAGGCTTACATTAGTGTCAAACAATACTTCTTTAAAAGTAATAGATTCTAAGTCATAAGAAAATGCATATGAGATTCATACTTAAAATGTGCCTGGGGAGCAAAAAAAAGTTTTTGCAGAATAACCTTTCCATGGTGTTATATTATTCTATATTTTATAATACATTATTAATAGGTCAACATGTTGCAGGATGTTTAATGTTGTAGCTAACATTATATATAGTGTTTTTTATTTCATAGGAATAAGGTGGTTGTATATTCTGTGTGACAAATCTGAAATCTGCAAAGTCATTTTTAAACGATTCTAGTAGAAATAACATCCATAATATGATAAATAAATGTCAAAAATTGCACAAGGACAGTTGAGCTGTAACAAATATTGAATTAGTCAGTAATCAAACAGAATTTAAATCATTTAATTATTTCAGTCACTTTTCTTTTTCTTTTTTTAATTGTAATGATTTTCCTGCTTTTCTGTGGTTTGTATCATTGCAACATTTAAATTTTGGGATTTTGGTTTCTTGATCAAATAAAATAAAAACATGTTGGACAGTTCTAGAAAACTGTGATGGATCTCTGTTTTTACTGTTTTCTGATATGATATAAACAAAACAGAACAAAAGAATGAGCATTGTTAACGCAAATAACTTTTAATTGCAGGCTACTAAAAGCACTGACTGGTGTACGGTGCATTGACCGGATATGATGATGTGATGAATTTCATCAAATCAAATTTGAGACGTTTGATTAATATCTCAGTACTGATTCTATTATAACATATTTTTATTTACCTATTTTATTTTACATTATTGAAAGTTATTTTTATATTCTATTATGTTGCTTTTAAATTTTCTTTTTTGATGCTTGTTATGTTTTATATAGAGCAGTTTAAAATGTTATGCAAATGAACTTCCCTTGCCTTGGAGCAGATTACATGCATTCATGCGTTTTTATAAACACTATTTTCCAATTTATTTCCAATTGTATTATTATTCCTGCTTTACTGTAAGTGATAATAGAAAGATTTGTTTATTTGCTCTTTGCGCTTACAAGTTTCACTATTGCAACAGCATCAGTAAAACGCCAAAACTGAGGGAAACCAAATGAATCAAAACCGTATTTCAAAAGGGATTCCACGTGAACATGAAATTTGAGCTCACAGTGGAGCTTAATCTGGATCTAAAGACTTATTCCATCATTTATGATTCAGAAAATTGGGGGGGAACTCAATTCATCACCTACTTCAGCTACATTTCTGATTTAGTGGTCAAATGGATGGATATTGCCTCTATTAGTCCTCATTATTACTGTAAATTCTGCAACAACGCCAGGTCGGCTCGGTAGGGATTATGGACCATTACGAGCGGAGTGGAGACAGAGACAGAGATACCTTCTCTCCACCAGATGAAGCGCAGGCAAAGTGGAGGGGCAGGAAAGAGAACGGCGACGAGGCTCCGTGTAATGGTAATACAGGAGCCAGAGCTCTGATTGGGCCCAAAGACAGTCCCATTCAGCTATACTTAAAAGCATCCTCGATAAGAGCAGCCCTCGGTTTGGAGAGCCAAATGTCTGGATGCTGGACGATGCACACACACACACACACACACACACACACACACACACACTGCCTATCCTCCAAATACCAGTGCATTACTGCCCTGGCGCTCATTGACAGAGCTGTCACTCAACACCAAGATGGATGCTCCTCCCGGGACAATTCCAAACCTCCTTCATTGACTAATTTGTTTTGCTGATCTAACTACCTTTAACACAATGCTGAGGTGAGTGTGTGTGCTCTTGGAGAGTGTTTTTGTGCATGTGTATATGAATGTGTCTGTCTATGGGTCGGTGTGTTTTTTTGTACCAAACAGTGACCACAGTTCCCACTCCCAGTGCATTGGTAAAACATCCTCAAGGGAACCACTAACAGTCGCTACAGAATTAGAAAACCAATCTTTCCTTCCTGTGACATTAAACTACAAGTGATGCTCTCTCTCTCTCCGGAGATGCTGCACAAATAAGTCCTGTTGCTCATTTATGCATTTTTCCCTGCAAGCCCCTTGATTAAAAACATGCAAATGACTGGTTTAAGTTCTCAGCTTCCCTGAGCTTTATATTAACCTACACAAGCCTTTAAAAAATTTGCATTTTCATTTGATTTCCAAGAAGGCTCAAGGAGCCCTCAGCCACCGGCCTGCTCCACATCACACCACCTAAAACATCTTTATCTCCTTTCAGTCTCACATGTGAGTGTGTCACAGCTATGGACTACACACATATTTCGGCGGACAGACCTGCATTCATCACACACTCGCAGCCATGTCGATAGTTGCCAGGCTGAGCAGGCTCATAATGAATTTGAAGAGTTGCACACCTATAGCAAAGTCATTTACTTTATCAGTCTGATAAAAGGAAGTGATAAGATAGTGGCCCGGCGCTGTAAAAGTATCAGCCTTACTCTGCTATTCATCTCTCCAAGATCTACAAATGGCAAAGCTCATCGCTCAAGGCAGCCTCACCGAGGCTTTATCTAGAATTAAAAGAAGGGCTAATATCTCATAGGAATGTGTGCTTATGAAAACCATCATTTCCATATCATTATCCAGCCTGGATATCTGACTGCCATACTAAGAGGCTCCTCTGGCCTCTCTGTATCTATTCTGCTTCAGGTTCAGGGACTGCTGGGAGAATACAGCTGCAAATATGATTTGGGCCTATAGAAACATGGTTCTCCGTGCATCTGTCCCACAGAACGCAGCTGAATCAGGTTCTTCTCAGGTCGAGGACGACAAACTGATTTGGGCCTATATTCCTCTTATGAAGTTGACCCGCTGTAATTGACACAGACACACTGGAGATTTGATTAGCTCTTCCTGCTGCTTGAGGGCATTTGGCCAGAACCCCCTCATTGCCTGTTTCATGTACATAGCTCCACCTATTGGTCAAGGGAGGCAACGGCATGTGGATCAAGAATAAACCTGTGTTCCCTGACTCACATTGTGTTTGGAATTAAGCCACTGGGCCAAATCCAAGAATATTTAACAACCAGGCCATTGCTGCACCTCACATCTCAACCAATTAATGACACAGGATCATCTCTGCGGGAGCAAGGTTCCCATAAAATTATGTAAATGTTTTTACTTTTTTTGTCATGTGCTGTATTATCGAACAAAAATCATTATATTTAATGTCCTATATGTCTTTCTTCTCCTAATGTTATATGTGTATAGAGGTAATTGTGTGTGTGTGGTGTGTGTGTGTGTGTGTGTGTGTGAATATGCTGACTTGAATTTACACATCGCACATTTGGGTGTGTGTGCGTGGGTGAGCAAATGTGTGTGTGTGTGTGTGTGTGTGTGTGTGTGTGTGTGTGTGTGTGTGCGCTTGTGTCAGTAAAAGTACTTTATCCTGTTAAAACAATAAAAACTGATAAGAGCCTCTTGAAACACTTGAGATAAGCTTTCCGGTTTAAGTGTATTGACATTGTCACCAGACATGCAAAGTGTAGGAATGCAAGTCAAGAATAGAGAAAATGCGTGTGCACGCATGCACACACACTCGCGCGCACACACACTTCAATAGCAGTTCCATTCACAGTGCAGAACAAGAATGTGCTCAATAGCAAAACGGTGTGTCACATGAAGTGAAAATTACTGTACATCGATTCATCAAGATACATCATTAAAGCTGTCAAACATCAAAGGCTCTCTGATCACAGCTCATTCTTGAGAGAGACACCAATAGCCTCATTTATCATATTTGTTTGAGCAATCTAAGACAGAGTGAGCCAAGATGAGAAAGAGCGTGGAAGAGACACAGGCGGGCGCCTGAGAGTAAAAGTCAGGGAAAGTAAAAGCAAATATTGTGTGAGAGAAGGAAAAATTAAAAGAATGAAATAGAGTGGAATGCATGAAACAACAAACAACAGGAAATGCTAAAACCAAGAATGGAGAGAGGTAGAAAAAGGGGGCTGAATAAATAAAGTCAGTAGTGTCATATGAGAGATAATTAATAGCAAGCAGCAACAGAGTTTTTTATCACCTCTGTTTGTAGTGAGACGCCACCTGGACTGAGCTCTAATCCCTGAGGCTCCAAGCTAAACATGCCGCTTCAGAGCTTCACACACCTGCGTGAACATATAATGTGCACAAAATGCTATCTCCGCTTCCATCGTATCCGTATCATTTTTATTATCTGCATCTTACCCTCACCTTTATTTGACCTTGATAGACTTCCAGCACATCATTCATTTCAGTACAGATTTATTATCATTCATCATCTTATCAACATGGGAAACATTTTGGGGGAGATTGTACTGCTAATTTTTATCCAAATAATGCTTGTGAGAGGACATCTTTAAAGTTTATGCAGCTCATGATCAAATGGTTTTTATATATCCCCAGGCTCTTGTGTTCGCCAAATTGCTTCAATAAATAACTTGTAAGTCTAATTATGCAGCAATTAATTGCAGCCAACATGGAATGCCCATCAATCTCGCAACTTGAAAAAGTCTTTCCCAGCACAGCCTGGCAGTCCAAATAAGAAATTTGATTAGATCCTGCGAGCATGTATGAGAGTGTGTGCGTGTGTGTGGGCGTGCCGGTTTGTCATTATGTTTGTGAATGCGTTTCAGTGGGACTGTGTGTGCGTGCGTGTGTGAACATGCGCCGGTGCCCGTGGAGGTTACAGCCAGATCACAGAAGAGAGAGCTCCAGCCCAGCAGCTCTTTGCAGTCTGTTCTCTCTGCCGTCTCGGCCAGTTGCTATGGCAGCAGCAGTGAAGGCTGTATCCATGGCCAAAGGAGGAAGCTGGCATTCCCCAATAACAGACCTCCCCCCTCCTCTCCCCGTCTCCCCCCGCCAGGCTTCTGACCCGCTGGTGAACCTGCCTGGGGGTCGGAGGTCAATGGCTCAGAGCTGCCGAGTGACAGTGAGGGATGATGAGGGAGAGAATGAGAAAGAGAGGAGTTACACCACACAGATGGGGAGGAGAGATGAGAAAATGAAAAGATGAGACCAAATTTGATTACTATCAAGAGGTGGGGGGGGTGTGAGTGGCGATTCCGCATTTTAGAAAATGGCTGCTGTTTTGTCTTTAAAATGGAGGTGGAATGCGGACCCTGTTGACTTTTTTTTGGTTCTGTAATTTAAATTCAGTATCAGGGTTTGTTTAGTGAGCATGTTTTGGGTGGGAGCTGAGAGGAGGTGGTCGAGGGATTGGGGGAAAGGGGGGGAGAAGGGGGGGGTCTCAACCACTTCCACTTTTTTGTCTATTGATTTTGTGCATCGGTGTGGTACACGGGGTGACAGGAGAAAGTGTTTTCCCTCCCTGAGTGTGTACAACTCGTCTGGGGAGAGTAAAGGTATGTGTGAAAGGAGTTATCTGTGTGCTTAGTATGTAGTCAAAGGGGTTGATATGGTGGGGGGGGTCAAGTGAGTTGACCCCTGACCTCTCTGCCTCTGAGAGGCCAGACGGTCTTAGGTTAGTTCAGCACATCACTTCCTCACCTTGAAGATTTGTTTGCTTTCATACCTAGGGGCGTTTAAAACTATGTAGTTATTCATCAGCATTTATCAGTCACATTTTTTTCCAAAACAAAGATTTGATGATATCCTTCCATGTTTTTTTGCTCAACAAAAAATTATGTTTAATTTTTTTTCCTTCTTTTGATTTAGGGTCCCATTCAGGTAAATTTTAGTTACCTGAACTTGTGTGGGGAGGAATTATTATCAAATAGCACTTACACAATGTGGTTTTGTGAACTCTTTAATGGAGCGATGGAGAAAGAAGAAAAAAAGGAAAAAGATGAGAAGATGACCCTCCCCCAACACAGACACACAGCACCGCCTGCAATGTTACAACCTGTGATAATACATTATCATCAACCCTGCTGCCAATATGAGCCGGGAAATCACCCACTTGTCCTCCCAGAGATAAGAACCAGTCTCACTGTGCAACATAGACTCCTCTGAATACTGTGAGGATAACATTACCCCCTAGTGGCTAATATTTGCAACTGCACCCCTGAAACTCCTGGGTATGAGTGAATGTCAACAGCCACCCATACAATCAATCTCCATCCGTAACACTCTGTGGTCCATACAGTAGCTATGGAGGAGAGGCTCTAACACTCAGTCTGTTCCATCTGATACATGCAGTATGTCAGCACTATCAGACATAACCGTAGAATTTTCGTTAATCTCTGTCATTATCGTTGGCTGGTGTGGAGTGCAGGAGCCAAGGAGTCAGTTAGAACTGTCAACCGGAGGCCCCACACAGTAGCCCCGGAGGGCAGGACAGAGGGTGTATGTTTGCCTTCCATACATAAACACACACACACACACACACACACACACACACACACACACACACACACACACACACACACACACACACACATGCTTAGGGGGCTATGCAGACACTTTACGCAGTCCCCTCTCACTGCTGCATTCTTTTTTCCTTCCGCATGTGCTCCAGATGCCGTGTCCTCTTCGTCACCCCGTTCCTTCGCTCCGCTCCGCTCGGTTCCCCCGCCCGGAGACTTGTCACAGCCCCTAACCGCATCAGGAGCACTGCTAGATTGGATATACATGATCTGTCCATCCATCAATGGGGCGAGGGAGAGAGAGAGAGAGAGAGAGAGAGAAATGGTAGTCTATCTGTGAGGAGTGAGGGAGAGAGATGTGAGGAGAAGGATACAAAGTGAGGCAAAGTGTCATTTGCCAGCATAAGCATCACGCTGCAAAGAGACACAGAAACATATTAAAATGCTATTTTTACCCAACACATGGGAACATGTGTGTGTGACTCTCAGGCTCCTGACAAGGTTTCTATAAAAATAAATTCTACTCTAGGTGCAGTGTAGCTGGGATCCCTGTTCCTTGTCGCTGTTATTGGTCAGTAATGCGATTAGGGTTGATGTACATGTGTGGGGGTGGACAGGCTGGCAGACCTGGCACGTCTGTGCTGCTATTGAAAGCTGTTCACAAGTTTCCCCGAATAGTGCAAGACAGTTTCAGACTTCATCTGCTTGTCTCTGTCCGTCATCATCAGTCTCTTGTCAAAGGTTTAGCTGCGATGCTGAATCATTTCTCCACGTCTTCCCCTGCCATCCTGTGAACTATAATGAGCTGGAACACAACCGTTATGGCCCCCTGCAAGATGTGTTACGACATGGGCAGTCATGGTGGAAACCTACGGAAGGTGAGGTCACACTTTCCCCTATGCGAGGTAAGATTATTCCATGTTGAATATCAGATTCCGCAGATTCCCGGTGATGATCTCTGTGCTATTTGGGTCGGATGGCACATTTGCCAATGTTGGCTCTAACTGTGTTTTGTATGTGAGCTTTTTTATGACAACTGCTGGGTATTTTCTTATTTTTTTCTAAAGAATGAAATTATATATTATTAGACTATTAAGAAATTCAAGAGTCTTTGACACCAAGCATTATGAGGACAATCTTTCTGGAGATGGTACTGTGTTATCTGTGGGTTCCACTGAAAAATGAATAAATGCAAAACACAACACGTGACTGCAATAAAAAAAATGCTGCAATCACTCATACTTGTGCATCTTATAACTTCAGACAATGTACTGTCATATATTTGTGTGTGATGGTTAATATAGCTACAGTATAAGGAGGGTTCAATCTGAGGTTGCCCCAACACTCCATCGTCTTATCTTGTGATATTCATCTATGTCTGTTCCTCTGTCTTTTCGAAACATTTCCAGGTGATGCGGTATCATGAGCACATCTGTGCATCCCCTCCTTCTCCCCTCTGTCTCCATCTTGTTCTCCTTATTCTCCCACTCTCCTTCCCTCTCCCCTCTCCTTCTGTTTTTCCTCCCACCTTTACCTCTGCCTTCTCCTATCTTTCCTTCCATTTTCATACTAACGCCCCCCACGCCCCTCTCTCCCTCTATCCCTCTCTCCCTTTCTCTCTGTCCCCTCTCCTCTCCCTCTCCCTCTCTCTCTCTCTCTCTCTCTCCGCTGTGCTCTGATGAATTACCTTCCCCTCCCGGTGAACTCGACCGATAATCCTGGGGAAGCAGTAAAAGACCATCGATCAGCCCTGCAGACAGGCCCACAAGCCACAGCACAGGAACAACACGCTAACAACAAGCCTCTGCACTTGGCGCCCAGTCTATGTATATGAGAATGCGATAACATACATGCAAGCATGAACTCCCATTTTCACATTTGCATGTATGTAGGAAAGAGGAGGCGGCGTGCCTGACCATCCAACTGTAGTTGGGGGGGATGGTTTGTGTATTTGCTCCTTCACACGTGTGCCACACATAATATATGAGCGCTGTGAATTTATCACTGTTGGTATTGTTTCATGCTCTGTTTAGTTGCATGTGTCACCGGCATGCTTAGCATACACTGAAGATTTCCCCCTGTGCTCATCCTGCTTCGTCACGTGATCCGCTCCCTGCTGTGTGTCATCCACTTGGAATGTGTACATATGCACTATGTGCAAAAGCGCATCTCGACGTGCTTATGTACGGTGTGTGCGCGTGTGCACGCGGCCTGTCTCATTGTCTGTGTGTTTGCCTCTCGAGTGCGTATGCCTGTCCCCATGTGTGTATAGTATCTGTATATGTATGCAGCACACACAGGGGCCATAAATCATCTGGCATTCTCCAGGCCCATCCTGAAGGAGAAGGGTAGAGAATGCACATGATCTTGGGCAAAGCTTGATGGCTATGAAATTGACCAATTGATTGATTGAAACAATTAATTTTGCACCACGCTTTAATGGCTGAGAAGCCAAGTGATCATTAGTTTGCAACAAGCAAGTGAAGACAGCCGGATTGTTTTAGAATTTTTGCTGAAACGTAGCATAGAACAAGCTACTGCTCCAGGCTCCGGGTAATGATAAGCTACCGGCTATTGGTTTAAGTTATATGACATGATATGATAGCTTGAACCGTGCAAAGTCATGTATGAAGTCCATTCATCTTCATCCTCCATTTTGCACACAAAAATAAGCCAACTTGAGCGATTCAAGCACGAGGCAGCCAATGGTCATTATTCTATTCCCTTAAATATGACAAATGGAGGACTGCTTCTATTGAATCCCATTCTTTACATGCCATATTACAACGCACTGCTGTTCGCCAGTGTGGAGGAGCTTGACCATAAAAAGCCAGTTGCTCGGAAAATAAATCTCCACTTTGACAACCGGTGAACTGCTTTTCATTGAGGAGGCTCACCATTCATACTTTATCTCCCTTTTTATTTTGGAAGTGTTTGTGAGTTGTCCTTCAATGCTTTTTCTCTCTGCCGCCTTTGTTCCTAATGTAGTGGCAAGGCTGACTTCATTAAGCTCTGCATGTGGCAAACACATTTATGTCCTATTTTCATTTTTCCTATTTCAGTTTGCCGTGATACACCACAGCACTGCCACCAAAGCGGAAAATAAAGCCCCTACCAGGCTTGAAGTCAGTTGCTGTTTGTGAGCAAGCTGACACCTTGTGGCTGAAGCTGAGAACAGCAGCACCAGCTGAAATCCAGCTCACACAGAAGGGTGAAGGGGGGGCAGCTGACATACTGTACACTGCAACTTGTATCCACCAGAGAGCTAAAGCCTGCGATTATAACCTTTAAGAGAATGAGACACATGCAGAACAAGAGCAAGGCACACACACACCACGAGGCTGACCTGAAAAGACACCTGCAACAGGTATCTGAGGTATTTCACAACTATGAAGGAGGCGTTTCGGGGCCCTGATTCTTCTGATACTTTGTGGATGACTCAATGTGAGAGTGTGTGTGTGTGTGTGTGAAGGTACGTGTGCTCCTGTGTCTTTTCCCTGAGAGTGAAACGACGCTGTGGACATTGACAGATCGTGGGGGAACGTTCAATTGCAGGTTGTTGCATCCTGCTGTCATTGGGCTCATCTGTCACGAGGCAAGGCTAGCTGGGAGGCAGGAGCAAGGGGCGTCACCGGCGTGATGATGATCGCACCGGGGCTCCTGCCAAGCAGGCTGCTGGCCCCGTCTTGCTCCTGTGGTCCCGTGGAATTTTTTCTCCTTCACAAGTCAGCCGTGGCAATAATAGGTTTGATAGAATACACAGGACAGCCCTATGAGGCAGAGAGAGGGGGTTTCCCACTTTGAATACGCCGCAGCTCTGCGTTCCTCTCTATCTATCTTTTTGGCCATGGCATTGTGTTGACCGCACTGAATCTTTGTTGAGATTACTTTGGCAGCCCGGGGGATGATTTTGGCTGGATGATGAGACATTTCTTGTTACGAATGCCACACACACACACGCTCGATGCAGAGAGCCCTGCAGGATCATAACTGATCTGACCTGCTTTCTCTCTCACTTTCCTAGTGAGTTTGCCTTACCTGTGTTGCACTCTAATAACCTTTCTTGTATGTGTATGTGTGTGTGTGTGTGTGTCCCACACACACCCAACCACTACTTCCTCCTGCCTTTGTTTCTTCTTCCTGTAAAGAATCTGCTGTTGTCATACTGACAGAGCTGCACGTTTCACATGTGCACCCTCTACAGTCGAGGCTGGGAAGTGCCTTTGTTGTTACATGAGAAAAGATACAAACAGGAAGGCCAATTACAGCCCAGCAGTCATCTATCTGTCAACCATTTGACAGGAACATAGCACAGCCAAATATATGACTCCCCCATAAATCACAGCAACTCACTCTAACTAGCCTGTCTTGTGTGAGTAATTAGTAGTATCATGCAGAAGCATTTCAGTGTCCCGAAATACCATTAGATCATTTTACTTTTGATTTTCAGTCACTTTTCTCCAAAACCCACACACTCAAATAGCCAAATGTTCCTGAAAATTATATGCATAAAACTGATTTAGGAGGCACTCAGGAAATCGATCATGCAACAGAATCGTTTAATGTTTAAGGAGGGCCGTATGATTTGTGGATGTGTTGAAACAGAGTTCATATTCCACATTTAAAGATTAAAAAGAGGACCTTGTATTTTCATAGTGAGCCCTCGCTGCCTCGTACCCCCTTGCAGCAGTCCCACCCCAAGAGCTCCATTGCTATTGCAGATGCTTTATGGCGGGCAATTTAGCTTCAGCTGCTATCTGAGCCATCTCAGGAATGGACGCGCTTTGAATCAAGTGCAATAAAGCAGAGAGGGAAGTGGAGGAAAAAAGAAGGGGGTAGAGAGAAAATAAAGAGAGACAACAAGCTTGTCTGGACGGCCCCTCCGGACAAAAGGTTTGGGGGTAGGGTCTCCTGTGGACACACACACACACACACACACACACACACACAAACACAAACACCGGTTTCACATGCCGACCGGTAGACCAGGAAGAGGCATTACCTGTTTGTTTTTGCAAGAGTTTCCAAACAAGGCCGAGCCTGTGTGAGTGGATTCATCCACACAATGCTCACTTTTTCTGCATGCATATGTGCATATGTTTTTTTTTTTGATTTATACATTTCAGTGTGTGCGTGTGTGTGTGTGTATATATATGTTGCGTGTGCATGTGAAACATTTGGTTCTCCACACCGACTGGGCTTTGTTGAGTCTGCTGAGCTCCAGGAAATCTCCTGAGACGGGGAGACAGATTTACACCCTCCCCTTGAGAGGGCTTTACAGCCTGGGACCCAGCAGAGCAATGGAAGGGCCAAGAGTGCCAAGTGAAGAGCAGGGTGATGAGACTGTGAGAGAGAAACAGAGAGAAACAGAGAGAGAGAGAGAGTGGGGGGAGGAAGGGAGGGAAGGATAAAGGGAGAGAGGAAGGATGAAATATGGCAAAGATCGGGAGGAGGGGATTGTGATATCGATGGAATGCAACATGGCTGCTATTTGCTTCCCGCCCTTCGCCTCTACTCACATACTCTCTTTCTCCTGTACCCCGTGTGTCTCTCACTCTCAATTTATCCCTCCTGCTCCTACACACACACACACACACACGCAAAGACACACATGCACAAAGGGAGGCTATAAATCTGCCAGTGAGCGCTGCTGGGATAGAGACACCTAAGACAGGCCTTTGCTGTGTTTGGAGAGAATGCAGATGTACCTGCCTCTAGCACATCATCCTCTGTCCCTCTTCCTCATCCTCCTTCTTTTCCCCGCCCTCTTCGTTTTATCCTCTCGATCTCTCTGGAGTTTTCTGTCTCATGTTCTTAACCCCTTTCAACCTTAACTCAGCTCATCTCTCCACTCCACCCTTTTGCCTTTCGGTCTCACTTTAAGGACTGACACCCTCCCACTTAGTGGGAACATAACGCTCCCATGGACTGCGGTGGTATTTCTGTGCCCGGACAAGGCCGAGGCAGAGGACAGACAATAGGGCGAACAGAAGGGGAGTCACGGCTCACTGTATAGGCAGCACCTTGTGGGGAAATTATGGTAACACAAACAGGGCCTATGAAACCTGTTTGCTGCAGTTCTTCTGTCTGAGAGCTGGTATCCATCATCCAATGACAGGCCTAACTACCTGCTGAGTGATACCTGATGTCCTCAGATGGGCTACGTTCACAGCCATCCACCTCTACATGATATGTCTGAGATAAAGACAGAAAGGGACATCACAAAGGAAACAGAAAAAGTCTTGAGTAGGAATTATGTTTGCACATAACGCACAATGATGACAGCAGGTGTAGGTATCCAGGGGATCTATAAAAGGAATGGGCTATTTGTTAGTCAGACAACTTAATAACTATATGGCCGGTGTTATAGCTATATAACTATATAGCTCGTGTTTCAACCCCGATGGCCTCCAGACAACACGGGCCTGGAGACACACGCACACGTCCTCACATTCACAACAAAGCATTAACACCTATGCCTTGACATTAACACATCCTGGTCTTGTATAGTCTCCCAGTAAAAACAAGGTCTCAAACACTGGCACACCACATGTAAACACACACCGTCCAAACAGACGTGGCCTGTATGACCTGATTTACAGCGAAGTAAACGGTTTAAGCCGCACATCTCACTCCGACACCTAAACACCTGACAGGCCTCTCATAAATAAGGCCTGGCCAGAGACTTCCACATAATTTACACCTTGGCTATCTCATAAGCTAACATGTAACAGGTCTACACTCCATATTTCACCACCCGGAGCTCACCACTCACTGGAAAAGATAGACGTGCAAAAGTTAGTGAAGAAGAAAGGGGGCAGGGGAACTTCAAAAGCCTAAGAAAAAGGTTTGGAATTAGGGATGTGGTGCTGGGATTGAAGCAATGTGTAATGTGTGCATGTGTGTGTGTGTGTGTGTGTGTGTGTGTGTATGAGGGGGGAGGCGTGCATGTGAATGACCCTGGCCTGGGGCATAGCCTAGCCTAGCCTAAGCACAGCCCAGCACAGATCAAGGCCCATAGCCAGCAGTTCCACTTCTACGTCTGCCATAAATCGTCCCGCCTTTGTCTGTTCTCTCTTTCACTAGCTGAAACTTATCCTCTTCCATTAAGAGTGATGGATCAGCGACTCTCAGGGCGTAAGAGACTCTGAGGTTACAGGTCCTTGCAAAGATTGTACTTTACACTGCAAACGTGAAAGAAATATACACACAGGCATAGATACACATACGCCCCAACACCAAACAGGCAACATGAGACGTGAAATAAATTTCACGGCACCACTGTGAAGAGAAAGAAAGAAAAATGGAGTTGTTTGATGTTGATATAATTTCATAACCGCTGATATGCATCTGCAATGATCATGTTTTGTCCCAGGAGTGAGGACGATGATGTATCTTTTTGAATGTTTCCATGCTGCAGCCTAATGGTTTTTAATTGTCAGGTAGCTTCCCTCGGATTTAACAGCATCTGTGCTCCCTCTAGTGGCCGCTTCGCGCCATGGTCTCCTGATACGTTTCCATTTGTATACAGAGTGAGACTTATTTACTATAAATCTGTGTTCACGATAACAATAATCATTTTAAAATTTACGACAGGATAAATGCCTGTGTGAACCATACATGTATCAATTAAAGGCGTGAAAGAATGCAGTAATTAGTGTTTGCTGTAATGAAGGCAGATCTAAAATTACAGACTGCTAAAATAACATGCATCATGTTACCATCAAGGCAGGTAAACAAAATGCAAAGTGCAGATTTTTTTTAATCCAAACGAGGTGGCTGTACGTATGGGGCTGTTTCTTTCCCACAGAGTGAGAGAGTGATCATAGTTTGGCAAGAGATGTTACAGAACTTCTCCACATGTTACAACAACGACCTCAGATCAACAGCTGTGTGCTCTGTGTGTGTGTGTGTGTGTGTGTGTGTGTGTGTGTGTGTGTGTGTGTAAGCAGGGGACGCGCTTACGTTTATAGTTTGGAGCAGCAAATGTGTTTTTTTTTCTGTGGTATGTTTTGCAAGTGTTAAAATACGTGTCAATTAAAAAAGATGAATAGCTATTATATAATCGTAAAGCTATTCAACATTTAATTGTTATTTAAAAAAAATGAAAACTTGGGGAAAAAACAGACCAAGCTCAGAAGAACTGAGGCTTTTGGAAATTCCTTCTTTCTTTTTTTTTTCTCGTGGCAAACTAAGCAAAAGCAGCAATCCTTTTCTGCTCCCATCTGCATACAAATGTAGAGGCGCTCCGCTCGGAATAAATGAAGTCAGCCTGCAGAAAATAACGCGCCGAGACGGCGGAGCCAAATAAATATTCGCATGCATAATGTTATGTGAGCAGCGCGCGTGCAGCCGCATGAGGCCGCGGCCGCCAGGCGCCTGCGCCATGGCGCCCTCCGGCGGCCAGAGCGCGCCACAGCAGCGGCTGGACTGGAGTCCATCAGCCGGCTGAAAGATTCACTGCTGCTGCTTTCATCTGCTCGCTTGTATAGTACCCCATTTGTGTTTGAATGAATCGTGTTTTTGATTTAGATTGTGTGTGTGTGTGTGTGTGCGCGTGTGGGGGTTGTGGGCGTGCCCGTGCGCGCCTGGTGTTGCGTTGTGGAGCCGGTGTGGCGCGCATGCGCAGTGATCGGGGTGAGCGGTGGCCTTTGTCTAGGAATGTTGGCCTCTTGCGCTTGCGCGTTTGCTCCGCCGGACAGCGGAGGCACATAAAGCCTGGTAAATTGCACCAGGGCAATAAAATGGCAATAAAATGACAACAACAGTGCATTAATCCATCACCAGGGAGCGCTGAAGGTACTGAAAGAGCTCTGGCCGGAGTCGGGAATGATTTCTAGGGTTTATCAGCTCAGCGGCTGCAGCGCTCCTGCAGCATGCCAGGGGGCAGTGAGGAGCCGAGATTCCTCCTCCCAGTGGACCAGGGCTTATATTAATATCAGACAGGTACAGTAATAAAAAGAAAATGTACAGCAACTTCATATTGAGCGCCCCAGCTTCTTTTAATTAGAAGGCAGAATTAATAAGTTGAAGGAACGGCGCTTCGACCAAAGCAGGGGGGCAGTATTTTCCATGACATGTTCTCACAAGGAGGCAGAGCCTCGCCGCTGCAGCAGTGCAGCCTCCCCTCCGGCTCCCCGTGGCTCCTGGAGAAAGAGAGCTTTATTCAGGAGCACCTGGATTTATGTGGGGGAACCAGAAGCAGCGGGTGATGGAAACTGCTGGCCCAGATAGGTTGGCTGTGGCCAGGGGGTTCTGGCAAGCTAGTAAGTGGGCCCAGTGGGTCACGCTGTCATTTCCTGTTTCTCTGCCCCTTTGGTTTTTTTTTTTTTTTTTTTTTTTTTTTTAACCGTCCTTCCATCCCAGCCTGCCTTCATCTACTGCCCCTGCCTTCCTGCCAGAATCACTTCCTCCAATAGGAAACAGATGAGCCGCTCCAAGACTGTTGTGGCCATGCTTTGCCCTTCTCATCATCAAGGCAACACATCTGACATACATTTTCACATAGTTGGACCGAAAAACACGCCTTTTAAAATTGACATTTTGAGGAAATGCGGTCTTGCTAATAAAACACATCACGATTATGTTTCTTGGCTAGTTAACATCTCCCAAATACTTTTTGTTTTTTTTCCTCAAATAAGATTGTTTACGTCGCCTACAGGTGGAACCGTTCTCTTGAGGTTACTTCATGGATACTTTGAAGCGCTGGTTTACCGCCGACAATGAGTTCTTGGTCTTGTGCGTGCATCTCAGTGTAATTCACTGCTGACATGACAACACATTTCAGAACACACACAGGATAACCTTTGAGAGAGAGAGTCTGTGGTTTATACATTTAGACCTCCTCTCCCCAGATGAAACCACTCGCTGGTTTGCCGTCAGCTATTCCACAGAAACAGCATTCTAAACTGAACCAGGTGTGTACATGCCACAGCGGAGAGGTCAAAAGTGGAAACACATGATCTACACTTTCTTCTTCTTCTTCTTCCTGCTCTTCTTCCTCTAATAAGCTCTCCTTGTTGTTGTTGTTGTTGTTGTTGTTCAACAATCTGTACTAAAATGCAACACTATAACATTCCGGTAATGCTTATGTAATGTCGTACAGTTCATGGTGAACAGATTTTCAGACCGGGGCGTCACAGGGAAAATCAGACGGGTGGAATGAAAGAGAGAGAGAGGGAATCAGACAGTCAGGTAAAATAGGGGCTAGACAGCGGAGAGCAGGGGGGGGAAGAAGTAGGAGGTGCCTGCGCTGTGGAAAGACATCTGTTTGGTCTGCGCTGCTTCCCAGATTCTCTCACGTTTACTGGACCCCCGCCACACTGCTGCGCCTGAGTTTATTTCTGGCCAGCAGTTGTGATGAAGGACCGAATGTTTAGACACGAGCTGTTTGGATGAATTGGCTCATATGTGTTACAGATCCTGCGAGTGAAGCCCTGTATCACTCCCGCGCCCTCAGAAGTATGACACGTAGGACACGTTGTATTTCACACAGAAAGTGCCGTGAATCAGCGCGCAGACTATCCTCCTCCATTTCACAAAGTGTTATTACAAATGTGTTTACTGCTAATCAGTGTAATGGACTAGACTGTGAGTACTTTAATGTTTGTTTAACAAATATATCCTGCGGGCCCCAGGAGATGACAGGCCCCCCTCACAAGGATGTTGGTTGTAATATTGAATTATAAAACCAATTCAAGACCCTGTCAGGAGCCCCTTTATCCTGTGTCGAGTAACATCTTCACCTCCTTTTATGTGTTAGATTTGTTATGCAACGGTCGCTTTATAAAGTATTTATCAAGGCTTTATAAGCCTCTAAAATTATAATCAGTCCAGGAGCCACCTTCAGCAGCCGACCAGCCCACACCGCTGAAAGCTCTCTGTTCCAAGGCCTGGGCAAGACTCGCAGCATGATAAGAGCTGCCAGAAGTATTCCTCTAGGATCAGTTAATATGAACTTCAACATCTCCTGTTGAAATAAATACCACCACAGAAAATCCCTGGGATTTCATGGCCTCTCTGAACTCTAATCCGAGATGGAAACAGAAAGGACTGAAACTTTATGTTCATTTGACATCCAACGATTAAAATGTAAGATGTGTAGAGGTCTACAGTAGACAGATGTGATTTTTCCCCTTCTCTGCCAAAATGGGTCTGTCACAGCTGGACTTTTCTCACTCGGTTATAAGCCTTGCATATTAGACCTCAAGCATATAATAGTTCACATTGATATACAGTGTAACATTAGATAGTTTATGGCGTTATATTATGTCGAGGCTGGCTATGCCTGGGAGCAGAGGCAGGAGAATGTTGTGGTCAGCGTCGGGTCAAAGACTGTCAGAGCTCAGGGCTGGCCGGGAGCCAGCCGCTCTACGTGTCTGCCCTGAATGTTAATGGATTAACGTTCACCACACATGCGGCTACACCGGGAAACTCAAGATGACTTTTAACGCGAAAGGCCGCCGATAAGTCGCCATCATAAATTCAGGGACACATGCTGTCCGTGGCAGCGCGGCAGCCAGGCGTGTTTCCTCCTGGAGGCCAGGGCTCAGGGACTGTGTGATGGAGAATGAGGGAGCAGGTGGGCTCTGCTTTGGCTGACCTTGCCTCTCAAGCCCCACAAGATATGATCAGAGCATGCTGGCAGCTGTGGCCTTGCGCAATAACACACCAAGGTACAGTATCATGTAGAGCAGGTACACCGGTGTAGTTTCCCCACCTACGGACTCCTGTTAAACTTAATGTCACTTTGCCCCCGCTCACTTTAAAGCATGTTATAGTCTGTATAGAGTGTTATAAGCCTTGCTGATATGGCATTTCCCACCACAAGGGAAAGCCATTCTGTTTCTTTTTTTTTATCTTAATTGCGTTAAGCGGGTAACTTGGGCTTGTCTAATGTGAATTTCCACATGGCAACGAGAAGTGCAGTCGTAGTGCTCAGACAGTGTGCAGCGACAGACACAATCACGATGTGTAATTTAGCAGCAGGGGACAATGAGCTAATCTTGCAGGAGAGCGTATACTCCCAATTTAAAATCAATCAGGATGCATTTGGTTTTTTAGGACCTCCACTCAAGCTGTGCTGTAAATAAGAGCTAGGTCTGAAGCACACAATTGTTGTCTGCCTGCATGGGGGGTCATTTTATACCCACTGATGGATTCACAGCACATTTCACTGCGAGTTTCACACACATTCTGACACTAATATGCCCCATTTTTCCTAATCATTTTGCTGCTGCACCACAAGTAATTAGGTATAATTATGTCAGTGGATGATTTCTAGCCATTTATTGTAGAACTGACTTGCAAGCAATCATTAGCGGCAGCATGGTTTTTAAATACTTGCAAGAAAAACAAGTGACACATGAAGGAACAGAAAAGTTATGGTGTTGGAATTTGTAATCCAATTATCTTATTCTCCTGAATAAAACACTGTGCTGTGGTTGCCTATGATTTTCTGTCTCCAACCACGGAGGACTTACTTAATGCTTTCAATCTTTTTTGCTCTCTCTCTTCTCTGCAAATTAATTTATGGTCTAATTACAGGACAAGCCTCCAGATATGAAGGAACACAAATCACTGATCCTTACCAGATGGCAGAAAAACGGCACAGGATAATTGAAAATCTAGAAGTGGATCAATATTTAGAAGCCCAAGGTTACACGAAGTATGACACTACTATTAAGATGGAAATATGATGCATTACATCCACAGGCAAATTGGCTTCTGTTATTTGATGGTGAATGAGTACTGACTGAAATGCTTCTACTGGCTAGTCAATAACAAAAGATAGCATACTACCTTAAATCTAGCCCACATTACTACCAGCGCTACTTGCAGCCATATACATCTAGCTGCTCCAGCCTCTCGTGCCTGCAGCCATATGTGCACACTTATACAAATGCACACGCTTGGTTAGTGGTGTGTGGACCAGGTCTGGGGGTCTCCTTTCTGACAGAATGTACCATGGAGGCTCAGAGCCCCACCGTGTCACAGACTATACCTCTGGCCCACCCCACTTTTCTCTAGCATTTACCTCTGGCCTGTTAAAAATGATATCAGCTCATGGAGGGCAAGCATTAGCATTTGCATTTTATTGGAAGCACAGAGATTTAGAGCAGAGGATATATCAGCTCTGAGCAGACAGAATTAGTTAACAATGCATTACCTGCCTTTTATGGCAGCTATAACTCTTTCCCCTGGTGGGGAGAGGAGATGAAGGGAGGAGTGGAAGGGGGGGGGTGGCAAAGAGGAAACAGCCAGCAAAAGGATGGCGGTGAAAGCTGTGGTGCAGAGGAGGGGTGTGTGTGTGTGGGGGGGCGGAGGGGCATTTAGAACGAAAAAGCTTTGTCTATGGTGCTTTACTGCACATTAAGTGTGATAGCCAGCCAAATTAGAGCATCACATGCCAATCACCTTCACACACATCAGTGCGCTGTGCTGCGAGATGATGCACCAGTCACCCCGGCGAGGGGCTTTATATCTGGTTGCAGCAAGGAAACGGAGTCACAGCTGTTGGGCAGCTGTGCCTATGCGATCACAGCACGAGAAAGGCCACATCAAATTACGTCGGCCTCTGTGATACTTGACTTACAACACTCAGAGAAATTTTTCACAGTTTCGCTGAGACCCCGACTGAGGACTATGGGCCCCCCCCCCCTCCTTCTTCAGTGATATATTGGGCTGCATGTTTGTCTTATCTGTATGAGTGCACATTTATTTGTTTGTTGTTTCGGTGGTATCCTTGAACAAACTGTGTAACGGTGATGAGGCCCACTGCAGCAGTCCCTCCCCTCGCCACAGCTGCACAGTAGCTCCCCCGACACTCATTCGGTATAATGTGCCGCAAGAAGACCCACCTCTGCCTCGGAACTGATTTGCACAACAAGTTACGGGTACCGAAGGGAGTATGTTTGAAGTGCAGGGGGCCGTGGTAAAATAAATAAATAAATCGACACCGTATCTGAAATTTTATTTCGTCACGCGCCGCCCATCGAGACAAAGAAAATACTTTGCAGGACAGATCCAGCTATAAAAGCGGTATTATTGTTGCTAAAAAAGAAAAAAGAATAGTGACCATCATTTATATTCATTAAAAAAAATCAAATAATTCTTCCGTGCAATGTCAAATATCCATAAATGCCTCATGAAAAGCTTACGGCCTACTTTTTAGGTAAACAAGGCACAGATGGCTCGTTATTGACTCTACCACATGTACAGTTCGCTCATTTCTCTCGCGCAACGCTGAAATCGGATTTTCCTCGTTTGGATGTTTAGCTTGAACAAAGCTTCACTCTGCATGCTCCTACATCTGTATTTGCCACACACATCACAGGCAGAGCTCCCATGAGTGCCACTGTGGCTTTCCCAACCAAACCCACTGGCCGGGGTTTGTCAGCAGACAGCTCCAGGCTCCATAAAACAGCCTGCTGCTTGCTCCCTTTGCCCAGCTTAATGGTCCCAGGGGCTGGAAATTTACTAGTGACCTTTGCATTCCATTTGGAGTGTAAAAGCCTTTTTGCTAGGAAAATTCCATCACTTTAGACGTAGCTGAGCAGCACTTTGTGCGTGTGTGTGTGTGTGTGTGTGTGTGTAGAGGGAGAGAGAGAGAGTCACTATAAAAGGCAGCAAGAAAGAAAAAGAAGGTGGTAAGTGAAGAACAAGGATTAGAATCAACCTTCACTGATGTTTATTGCAGTACTCCCCCGAAGCAGAAACACCAGTCTTAATGGACATCTATTTTATTTATTATTGTAAACTCAGGGTTAAATAAATAACTAATTTCCCATATTTGTTACGCCCCATACATTTTAAAAATCCAGCTTCACTTGATATTTTTTGGTGTACAAATCAATTTCAGTAAGAAACGGAAAACTTTTACTCACACTTTAGCACTACATATATGTCGTTATAATTTTAGGGCTTTTTTTTTACAACCATGTCTGAAGTTTTAATTCCAACCAGTACCATCACTGTCGTTCATCATTTCTATAAGTGAAATAGACACCAAACGAAATATTTTAGGGGCCTTGTTCTCTATTTAAACTCATTTCAGCCTGACATCCTGGTATCTTAAGAAACTTTGGAAGCTCCCTCGGAATTTGAGCGAGTCTGCGCTTCACTGCACAGCGTGAGTTTGTAAAGATGGACTGACAGGTGGCCCCAGCTGATGTTAAAGAGAGCCAAAGTGATTTAGAAGACAATTAGGCCAAGTCCAACGGAAAGATGTGATGTTGGTCAATAAACTCAACATGACTCCTTGCCCCGCAAAAGCATGCTTAATAATCCATAAAGGCTCTACAGAAAAGACTCATTTATGAGTTGTGGTAATGAGAAACTTTAAGTGTTTGAACCTGAATGACTTGCATAAAAAAAAGAAGTTATGACTTTTGCATCGGTATTGTCCAACTGCGCCATCTGCTGGGTGAGAGAAGCTGGTGCTCTCTATGCATTTTCTTCAACAAAGAAAAAGGATTTTTTTGGTTTTGTTCTGTTTTTTTTTTTTTTTTAAATAGGTCTCATCTCGACAGAGGCCACATAAAACAGCATCTGTTTCCCAATACACATGAGTTATAGGTTGTTATTGTTCCCCCAGGACAGATAGTTACTTTCCCCCACTAATTTTAGTAATCCTCCTTATGTTAGGCTGAGGTTTAGTTTAGTTATTGTCCATGTTTTCCCAGTAACAACTCCCAGAAAATCAGTTCCTTACTTTTAATAGCTTTAAACTAAACCAACCCAATTCTCTCTTCAGAATATCCCACTTGCATTCTACAATAAAAAGGCAAATAACAGCAAAGTTAACATTGAAATTGTTTATTAAAGGGTTACTGTACACATATTTTTAACATTTAATTCCCACAAGAAATAGTCTACTTTTCAAAAATTCTGCAGCAGCAAAAATTGATGACAAAAATCAAGGGTCTGAAAAGACAAAATATTTTTAATGAAAGGAAATTACACCAAAAAACATCACCTAATTGATCAAGGGCTGTGAATAACATCATGTATGTATGAAATGGGAGAAGGTCACAGCCTTCACTCACAATGCTGATCGAGTTCTCAGTCTGTAGACAAAACACATTTGGTCCTAAAAGTCCATACTGGAGCACAAGAGATCACAAAACACTCATCCAGCTTGAATATTTAACTTGATCTGCTTGTCAGGTAGCAACATTGTCCCAGAAATTAAAACAAGTGTAATACTGCAGGGAACAATTTGAATATTCACAATAAAACCCACAATGTGGATAATCAGATCCAAAACGGGTTTTAATGGTTCAAATTAACATTACAATGATATCCAAGAACAAACATTCCATTTGCCGAATATATTTTACCAGATGAAATTGTTTATATAGATATATAAAAAAAAAATAAAAGGATCTAGCAAAGTATCACTAACTATCAAGATGAATAACACCATTAAAACTGCAGGGTTGCTATCATAGATTGGTCACAGTCAAGAAATTAAGTTTTACATTTTTAGCCACAAGGTGGCAGACCCCAATGACTGATGATAAATGCTGGTTTCATTTTATGCAGTACAGTGAAGATTGTCAAGATGTGAACACAAGACTGGTCCAAAGATAACACTGCAGTTAAAGTGAAAAAGAAAAAAACAAAAAGATATCAGGAAGGAAAAGAGGGTACAGAACTGAGCAAAAACGTGTTTTATTGTAATTTTCTTGAACTAGTGAAGAAATTTAAAAACAACCACAGAGTTTGACACATTAGAAGGAGGGGAATAAGGAGAGATAAAAATGACATTTAAAAGAAAAGAAAAAAAACACAAAAAAAAAACTAATATCATCACTACTTTATAATAAAAACAATTGGCCGGTGTCCTCTGCAAGTCTGGAAATCGAGTCATTACATCCCAGTAGCCAGGACAAATTGACATGTACGAGAGATAAAAAGTTTTAAAAAGTGATTATGTTGTCAGGAAATGGCTGTGGTGGTTGCTTCCTGAATATTAGTACTAAAGCTGGCTTGTTACACCAGTTCATGTGGATGCAAAATACTGGAGTTGTAACGATTAGTCAGGTAAAATCCGCTTTGAGTCCAAAAAAAAAAAAGTTTCTGATTCCAGCTTCTCAGGTGAGTTTTGTTTTAGTCCTCTGTGATAGAAAACAGTCATGAGGACATAATCTTGGGCTTTGGAAACAGCGATCAACATTTATCCATTTTATAGACCAAATAACTAATCGTCAAAACGACCAATAATGGAGAGATCATTATTTGCAGCCCTATAAAATACCTTACTGACATTATCATATCCCATAAGCACTAAAACATGACATGTTAAGACATTAAAAGAAGGTAAAGAATACAAAGACAGAACAGCAGAAAACCCTTCCCAGTAGCATATCACCCATGATGCACAGCTTCTCCTATCTGATGAATGTGTCTCAGCAGTCTGGGCTCCGATGGGTCGTGGATGGAGATCTGTGTCTGCTGCATTTGTGTCATTGGACATGATACAGAAGTAGTATGGGAGGATCGGGTGTGAAAAATGTCTGACTCAAAATTGTCCCTGCAGTGGAGGAGGTCCCAGTTCCTCCTGAGGTGATACACTCATGCACTGACAGCGTCCTTCTCCTTCTTGTCACTGTCTTCATGCCAGGTGAGACGCTCCTCATAGAAGGCTATGACAATCTGTGGGCACTTATGATTGGCCTCCTTTGCAAGCACAAGATCAGCCTCATCAGAGTCTTTCCTACATGAAGTAAAGGACAGTATCTGGTTAACATTAGTTTAGAATCACACATCCATGCACAGGTTTTATTATATTTGTCACTCATCTGGGCATCCATTAATATACTGTGTACATGTTGGGTCATGCATAATATAGAAATCCTTTTCTCTCCTAACATACAATGCATTTGCCTGTATATTATCGTAAATTCAGTACACATGTTACAATTATACTACCCGTCTAAGTTCAACCATGGATTCTGCAACAGAACAATATAGCAACATTTGTAAAGGTGAGCATCTCAAAGTAAAACATCAATATTGATTAGTTTCAAAATACACTAAAGAGGACTGGAAAACCTGGAGCAGCCGTTTGTAATGATTGGTTGTCAGGAAGGGGGCCAAATAATGCTCCAGATAAACTACACTTTGGTAAGCAAAACAGGTGTTTGGAAGCATTTTGGGGGCCTATGACCAACAATCTAACAGATTTGAATTTTTCAAATTAATTTCAGTTCAGCAGTAGGACTACAAGCACTGTTCTGTAAACCCTTTAGCTTGTTTTGAATCATTAAGTAGCTAAGTACATAAGAGAATTTAGTTACAGCAGACATGCATTACAAAGTCTGACATACGGCAGTGTTCATACAAAAGTGGCAGGGAAGATGAGGGGGGAGAAGATGTGATGCAGTCTTATATCCCCTCTCTCACTTAGTTCTTCTTGTACAACCCCGCTAAATAGTATGTTAATCTTGTCCGTTAATAGTCAATAGGAATTTCACAAAAAGGAAAAATTATAAACTATCCTTCGAAAAATTTGTGCTTCTTTTTTCTGTGTATTTTAAACCTCAAACAAAGGTTGAATCATATTTCTTAACAGGTCTGTTTACTTTTTAACAACCTTGTAATACTCAAGTTAGTTTCAACACCAAATTAATTTAGATTGATTTTGGTTATACAGTTCAAAGACTACAAATTACAGCCAGTGCTTCTTATAGGCAAAGGTGGGCAGATGGAGCTTGTGAATCTGCCTGGGTTTACATTTATTTCCCCCTTCCAGTTCTTTTCCCTGTTTATTAAAAAAAATAAATTGCAGCTAGGGTACAACCATTGTCATTTTGAGCAAGTGAACATCCTGGAATGGAGCTTAACCAGGCATGAGTGATGACGTACCATACATATCCATCTAGTGGATATGGAATGACATAAAATTTTATGGTGTGGCTTACTGTTTGTATATGAATGGACAGCCAGGCTATTAGAACTGCTAATGGGTAATTTGCCAGTAGTAATCTGGCACATTGAGAGGTGCCATTTGGAAGAATCATGGCATAACAAGTTGCAAGCAGTAATAGAATAGAAGATTTAACTCATGTCATATTACTCGTGGTACACAAAACTATCATTTGATATAGATATTAGTCTGCATTGATTTAAATGCTGCATATAGTAACATTGCACCTATGGCCAAGAAGTCTGGAACATTCAAAGAAAAAAAAAAAAAAAAGCTTGTTCATACAGCCACCGACCACTTAGAGGTCATAATTACATTTCACTTTAGGGCTGTGCCGAATATCTCTATTTGGGCTTCAAGGCTACAGCACTAGGGGTTTGAGAGGAGCGAGGTGAGAGGACAGCAGGGGACGATGATGGCAGTGGGGAAGCGCAAGCCACAGCACAGATGACTCCTTTCCTCTTGTCAGTCACAGCATGTATGACACCAAGGTAGCCAGCAGGGCAGAAGATGAAAAGGCAAGTGCACCATGGCTCACAATCCCTCTTCAACACCTTTGCTTTTATCAGACCAAGAATATTCAATTATTGGCATTCTAATACTATGGCAATGAACAACGTTAAGAAGCTTTCAATGCCCTTCATTGATTAAAGTTAATTTTTATAGTTTCATTGGAAATTAAATTTCCGATGAAACTCTTTCCACATTTCATATGGAAATATACAATTACCTTTTAAACCAAACAGTGGTGCTTCATACTAAACTCTGCAGTCATTTTAAGAATGTTTTTAAGTATTGATACTGTTCACTTGGGATGCATGAGGACTACTTTTTTCCCTCCTTCCACTGATAACTTCTTGCATCTCATAACAATTATATACACACCTGAGGGTATGAATCACAAATTATTAAAAGTAAAAATTACAATAAAACGAAAGGTGGATGAGGAAGGTTCAACTATTATTTTCTACCTTGAAAAAGAAAAAGTGTGTTGCATGAAACTTTAGAACATGGCTCCAAATAAACGAGCTTACAAAAAAAAAATCTGTGTCTTCAGCTACGACTAACCAACAACTAATCAACTCCATGAATTATCAATATGGCAGATGCCCAAGTCCGGTCACCTGCATATTGACTTGTGCAGTAGTGTTAGCTGCAGCAGCTTTAGCACCTTGGCATTACATCCATATGTAGTTTTGGTGATTAAAGTCAGGCGTCCAATTACTCTACATACGATGAAAGTCTTACCCTTCTTCCATCCTCTGAACTTCAGCTGAAAATTCATTGCACATTGCAGGTGTATTTACTTGGTCAGAAACTGTAAAAGCTATGAAGCAATACTGGCCATGTATAATAGGCTTTAGTTATCCCCCAAAAATGATTGCACTTATCTCTGCCACACCACCCTCCATTATCAGATTGATAATTATTAGAACTAATAGTTATCATGCATCACCACATTTCACATATCAGAAAACACCAGTTTTGACATGTGCATAAACCTACCATTTCATAAGGAACATAAGGTCACCGCAGGAGTCAGTTGCACCGATGATCTTCTCTGGCTCAAGTCCTCTCTCAAATCCACGTGCAACGAGTATGTCTTCCTAAAGAGGAAAAAAAAAGTAACAATAACATGTATAAAAAAATAAAATAAAAAAAAAATCCAACACATTTTAAGAATGCCACAAGCAACTGAAAGATTGAAGACTAATTATGTGCAGATAGGCCATGGGTCTCCAACCCTGGTCCATTGGGGGGGCACTGTGGGTGTAGTCCAAGCAATAACACACATTATTCTTTTAATACCCACCCACAGTGGCTCTCCAGGGCTAAGGTTGAAGATCCCTAAGATAGACTAATTCTTTATTTACACAATGCAAATGCAGCCTTTTTTCAGATTCAGGAAAATGTGACCTTCTATACAGTTAACTTCCCCCATAGTATTTAAATTAAAGCTGCAGGCTTAAAAACGAGACACTGGTCAACACTTTATTAACTTGCAAGTGATCAAATACACAACCGTTGTTTCTTTAAAGAAAATGCCTTTGAAACCTTCAACTATACATGCAAATCTCGGACATCAACTGAATCATATAAGACTAATTAAAGAGATCACACCTGCATTTTCTGTCATGTTAAGAAAAAAAAACAAACAAAGTTTCACTCACTACAGCTATGAATTTGTTTCACATTTGAAATAAGATTGAAAAATACCACTTTTCACCAATTTAGTCACTTGCCTCTTTTTTCTTTTTGGGCTTACTTCCACCCTCCTCATCATCCGAGCTTCTCTTCTTTGAGCTGCTGGAATCTTTGGTGCGTCCTAAGGGGGCTGTGGTTGATTTGCTGCCCCCACTGCTAGGTGTTGAGCTCCCGCCACCGCTGCTGCTTTTCTTGTAGGTCTTCATGAATTCTGAAATTAGCTCAGGGCAGTCCAGATTCTTCTCTGGTTCCCATGTGTTGTGTTTCCTAGAAAGGCGGTCACAGTGGAGCAAATCAGTACCTGTGTTGCCATGACTCTAAACATCAACATCACTGGCCCTTAAAACCACCTGATGGCTAAAATAACTTTAGTCCCACTGTATATCTATGGACCAAGATCATCTCAGCTTGTGCTTTATCAAAATTAAGGACATGTTAAACACTATATCATTCATATAAATACCATGATATTAAATGTGACATCTGCAATTACCAAAAATAAGTGTAGTTATTAAATACGAATGTTCTTATATTGGTCTCTAGCACCACATTACACTGAAGAGACAATTTACTACGACTGCTGAATCCGACAACAGGTCGCGAATGTCTCTGCCTGCTTGGTTAACAAAGTCCACATTAAAAATGTTAAAGACCATATTCTCTGTTTTCTTGTTCCTGTGTAGATATCTACACTAATACACAATCAGATGTTTGTGATACCCTACCCACTAGCAAAACCAGTGGTTATTACCACACTAGGAGGAGTGCAGCTTACTCTGAGTATCCCTTCCACTTCAGGAAAAACTCGACCCGGCCTTTCACCACCCTCCTGTCCAGCACTTTCTCCACAACATACTCCTCCTCAGAGGAAGACGAATTCTCTTCACGGGACTTTTTGCCCATAGTGAAGTCTGTTGCAGTAACGTTACACTACGCTGTCGCAGGCCAATGGCACTTCCCTGTACGTGAAAGAACAATACACTCATGTTAATGGAAAAATTTGTTACTTGCAAAGTGGTAACTATCTTTGCACAAAATAACCAAATAAAAGTTACAGGTGGGTCAACTTTAACCGGAGGTCAACTGAAAGCCACATTTGATTAAACATGCACATATTTATTCAGAAGACGACATTAATTAAAGATGCCTACTAGATTATTATTATTTGAGTGAAAAAGTTATGAAAGCAGTATCTAATGTTTACTGTACACGTATCAAAAGGTACTGGCTGATAATAAATGTACTTGTGTATTTGAAACAAAATTAATTATCTTTAGTAAAAAAAAAAAAAAAAAAAAAAAAAAAGCAAGAAGTCTAAATTTTGAGAAGGATGGAGGATTCGGGTTTTTACATCACACTTGTTTTACATTAGCTGGATGCTCAACCAGAATTGTTTACTAAATATATTTGATGCCATAAATCATGCTCGCATCTTGTCGGTGGCAGTTTGTATTTCCCAGACATAGATTTTATCTTGTAGTAAGTAGAAAAGGCTTGGGAGAAACGTAGTGGAGTATAAAAGTCGATAGAAATATACACATTATACCTCAGATACAGATACTACCCAAAAATTCTAAAGGACTGCACCAAAGTTTTTAAACTGTGTATGTACACATTAGACCCATGGAGTCATACAACAACAACTGGCATCTTCATTGTCGCTTCCCCAATCTCCAACAAGCACGACATCCAATCTAGACATTTTCTTAACTATCTGATCCGCAAAACACTCAACGGCGACCGTTCACGTGCATAATATAACAAAAGGTAAGAGAACGTTACCGGGGAACTTCATTTAAACGTGCCCATCGCAATGAATATCTGATGCTGCGTTGCTAGCTTCTCCTAACGTTAGCTAACCAATGGGCATGAAAGGCAAACTCGCTAAGGCAGGTAGCCCAAAAGGCTAACGCTTCACCGAGCTAACACCAGCTAACGTTGATAGCACGCACGCAAACGTAGAACGATACCTGCATCAGCGTGACGCGCCTGGAGCAGGAAAATATCCCTTACCCGTTGGATGTTTACACCACCGGGTTTGAACCGGTACACCGCGGTGGAAACCTGTATCTTTTATGGACCTGTAATCTGTGAAGGCACCGCTGGAGCTAATTTAGCATATAGCCTGGACACATAAAGATGCTGTGCGCATTGGCTGTGCGTAAAAAGCGCGCGTTAACGGCGCACAATAAACGTACCCGCCCCTCGGTCAGCTGATGACCTACATATATCCTGCAAACCGTGTGTCTGCCACGGCTTAGACTCCAGTCTTTAACCAAGAAGAATGTTTTTATTATAATATAGTACATGTGCGTATAATTGTTTAACACGTATGATACAAACGTTTTGTTTGGTGTTACCCACCATTGAGGCGCTGCTACGGAGAGCAAAGCTTCAGCCCCTCCTCCAGCGAAGCTCCTTCAATGTCGGCGGTTTCTCGGTCTTCCCCACAACACATCCATGGCATTAACATTGTTTTATGATATTAATCAATTGTTAGTTATATGTTTATTGACACAAAATCAAATTACAAAAACATTTAAAAAATAATACCCACAACCCATTGTTTTTAATGTCGTGTTCGCTAGACGCACGCCTCCCGTTAGGCGATTGGATGTTGGCAGTGATTGACGGGACTCGACCCAATCAATACCCGACCAGCGATGACGACAGACTGCAGCGGGAACAGCTGGCCAATCGCGGAGCGGAAGAGGTGTAGCCATTACTATTTATTCTACAGTGTGGAAGGCTGGTGGGGTTCGTCTGACGCAGATCATCTTCATCTGCTTAATTCACGAGGAGTCGTCGAAGGTTTTACTGCAAGATGTCTAAAGATGTGAGTAAACGCGATGTTTTAGCAGCCAAGCGTGTTCTTTTCGAGCATGTTATTGAAATGCACACGTATTTTTTTAATCGTATGCAAAAGTCAACGCCGCACTCCGTCTGCGTTTTCAGCAACACTGCAGCAGATCTCGAGCATTGACACGCCGCCATTTTATAGCAGCTGGGCCTCGTGGCCTTTTGTTCTTGTTGTGCGTTATGTCCCGAATCCACCAATTTACCGTATCGATAATCGTCAGCCCCTGCACATACTGCATATCCGCAGTAACGTACCGGCGTGTTTGCATATATATTCTCGTTACTCGAAACCATAAACAATAAAAATCTGACCGGTCTGCTAACCCTTAATGGCGGCGATGTCTCCCTCCGTCACCCAGACATCTTCTTATCTGTGACGCAGGGCTGCCCATATGATTAATGCGCTGTTTTACTGAGTTACGCCGTCGCTCGCATGTATTTATTTTTTTCTTTGACCTTTTAGATCCCACGGGAACCGGAACAGCTCCGCAAGCTGTTCATTGGGGGTTTGAGCTTCGAGACCACAGACGAAAGCCTGCGGGCTCATTTTGAGCAATGGGGGAGCCTTACAGACTGTGTGGTAGGCTATGATCATCAACTTTGCTACTGTTTTAATGTTTTTGTGCATCGACCTGTTCTTGGTTACAGCTGGTACTAACTGAAGCCTTGTCCTATAGGTCATGAGGGACCCCAACAGCAAAAGATCCAGGGGCTTTGGCTTTGTAACATACTCCTCAGTAGATGAGGTTGATGCTGCCATGTCTGCCCGCCCCCACAAGGTTGACGGGAGAGTGGTAGAACCTAAACGGGCCGTATCCAGAGAGGTATGTTGATCCGGAACCATGTGATTGTGTGTAGTAAGTTTACACTCTCGCGTGTCTATAGCGACAATAATTTCCTCTGCCAACAGGACTCGAATAGGCCTGGCGCACACGTGACCGTGAAAAAGATCTTTGTTGGTGGCATCAAGGAGGACACAGACGAATCCCACCTGCGCGACTACTTCCAGCAATTTGGCAAAATCGAGGTCATTGATATCATGACTGATCGTAACAGCGGGAAAAAGAGGGGCTTTGCCTTCGTGACCTTTGATGACCACGATGCGGTCGACAGGATTGTCAGTAAGTACATTCACTCAGAGCTACGTCTGTCAGTTTATAACACAATATTTTAGATAGCCGCTTAACTTGCATTTATTTTTAATCTCCCACAGTCCAGAAATACCACACAATCAACTCTCACAACTGTGAAGTGAGGAAGGCCCTCTCCAGACAGGACATGCAGGCTGCAGGAATGGGCGATCGAGGTACAGCTTTGCCTTTCAGTGGAGACTACTTTTATTGGAACAGTAACAGTGCCCCAGTTCTGAATTGTCTTTGGCTTATTTTCAGGTCGGAACAGCGGCGGCGGAAGGCCCTACGACTACGACAGAGGCTTCAGTCAGGGTGAGACTTCTACCCTTTTTTTTCTCCTCCACTAGCCATTTTTTTTGTTTTTTTTTTTAAAACACTGGTACATTTGCCTTACTGATTTTCTTCCAGGAGGCAGGGGTCGGTATGGAGATGGTCCTTACAATTGCAACGGCGGCGGAGATGGCGGAGGTAGGTTTGCTCTTGCACTTGTGTGTTACCGCTTTTTCAGTAACCTGGGTAACTGGTTTACTGACAACCTGTGATTTGTCTTAGGATATGGCAGTGGTCCTGGCGGACCTGGTGGCTATAACAATGGTGGCAACCGGGGTTACAACCAGGGCGGTTACAACCAGGGCGGCGGCGGCGGTGGATATGGAGGAAACGGTTATGACAGCAACGGTTATGGTGAGTACTTGTCGTAGCTTATAGATTTCATACTGAAGATGCAGTTGACTGAATTTATTCCACTCGACCCACTTTGTAGGCAACTGTGGAGGAGGTGGTGGAGGAAGTAACTACAATAACATGGGCCACTACGACCCCCAGGCCTCTAATTTTGGCCCAATGAAGAGCAACTTTGGTGGTGGTGGAGGCGGAGGCAGGAACTTCGGTGGTGGTAAGTGGCTAAATAAAGCAGTTTGAATGATCTATACCCCATGTATGCATAGTTGCTCTACAATATAGAGTTGCTCATCATATAATGCTTATAGGTGGCTATGGAGGTGGCTCAAATAACGGTGGTGGATATGGCGGCCGTCCAGGACGATTTTAAAAGAGGTGAAGCGGTATGTATCTGGAGGCATTCTTAAACCAAATTATTTTGCATCATAAAACCAGAGTTTGTAGAGAAAGCGAATCGTCATACAGTGCAGATACTGATATATTAAAAAAAAAAAAATCTAATATATCTCTCTGGATCTCAGGTCATACAAAGTCAGTGCACAGTTAACAATGTTGTTCCGTATTGTTCAACAGGACTGAGTACTTAGGAGAGGGGAGCAAGGAGAGGAGAGCAAGCGAAGTGACAGGGCAGCTGCAGGTTTACCTCCTAAATCTGCTCAGCCTAACAGTTGTGGCAGGTTACAGCTGCTTCAAGAAGAGATGTACAGTAGATAAATCATGGAGGGTCTTCATTTAAACGTGTTTTTTTTTTTTTTCATCTTCATGTGTTTCTGGAAAGCAATCATTCCAATGAGGTTTTATGTAGAAGTTTTGTTCTGGTTTTTATTTGTATCTGCATCAAATCAAGCTGAAATAAACTACCTTCAGTTTTTTTTAAAAAGTCTTGTTAGCCTCATTTAGTGGTTCTGGGAAAGGGAGGGATCACGGTTAGATGCTGCATAAGAGTGGGGTAAGGGCCATGATTTTACAAATGGTGTGAGGTCTCTGAAAATACCCAAGGCATGAATGTGTGAGAAGCAACGCTAGTCGACCCGCATGAACGCACCACAAATCAACACATTTTTACAATAATACTGAGGACTGGGAAGTGGTGCGCAAATGCATTCATCATAAAGAGCCGATCACTTGCTCCAGACTACCCTGAGTTCCGCAAAGATCATCTGGAGGATGCTAGCTTACATGCAAAGTCTATGAGGCTAGCCATGGAAGCCAGCTGAGGGAGAGAAGTAGCAAACCATCGCCAGGATCATTGAAGCAGGGGAGAGTGAGAACAGAAGCCTGAGGCTAGCATACAGCAGCTACCAAAAGGCTTAAATGCTGTCTGTAGGTAAGACCAGACTTCTCAACTACTGATAGTATATCTTGCTTTTTGTCATGTAGCTGGTAGTGAGTTGTGTAGCCCAGTAATGACGTAACATTTTTGTGCAAACAAAAATTGTCTACACATTTTTGACAAACTGGGACTCCTAAATACATAATGGTCCTACAACATATTGCATGAAATGAATAAATAACACTTTTTTAAGGAAAAAACATTTCACTCACATGTTGTTTCTGCCTTCTAGGAAACTACACATGGTCTGCAAAAACCCGACTTCATTTCAGTTGCTCGATTACAGGTACAACCATTCAACCAAACATTTCACATTTTAAGAGATTCTTTTTTCCCTTTAACCTGATAATGTTCTGTCACAGGTTTACTGAGACATGCTGGTGCTGAAGACTTTACTTTTTAACAAACTGGAGAGAAAAATGACTGCTGTGCAGTGACTTTTTTACTTTTTTAATAAAGTATTTTTTATAATTGATTGGTGTGGTTTCCGTTTTCATTGTGGAGGGGAACAATGCTCCGACACATGTATGAGTCTTATAAGGGACATTGCCATGAAATACACTTGACCTCTATCAAAGGACTTTGTTGGCATTGTAAGACAGTATAATTCTGTATGAGAATAAATAATGAACGTTTTATCAGTTCAGCAGTGCTCCCTTTTCTGTATAGCTGTGTGGGGTACCAAATACACTTTACCATCAGGTGTCTGTTGTATAGAGTATTCGTCTATTGAATAAGGTTGTCCATCTTCGTCTCGTAAGTGAGAGAACACCTCTGTGTACAGTTCTGTAAGGCGACATTTGATAAACGCCAAGCTGCGCTGGAACTCCAGCCTCTCCTTCACCAGGCTCTCCCTCTGGACCTGCAGCTGGCCCAGCTCTCTCTCCAGGTGAATGATGCTCTCCAGCTTCCTCTTCCTGCAGTTCTGGGCGGCCACCTTGTTCTTGCCCCTCCGCCTGATGTCCCTGACCAACGCCAGTTGAGGCTCCGTCAGCGTGTACTGTGTCAGGAGCTCGTTGAAGTCGTCCACGGGCAGGTTGATGATCTTCTCCATGGGGAAGGGGATCTTCAGCGCTATGGCCCGCCTCTCGTCCCTGCTCAGCGGCGTGGGGGTGGAGATGCTCGCCTGTGGTCTGGTGTATAGGTTGTGCTGCGAGCTCCCTCTGCTGGCCGCTGCAGAGTTACTGTAGGGGTCACTCAGTGCAGGGACCTGAGCCTGTTTCACCGACTGAGGCGCCACGCCGTTAGTTTGTGTGTGAGATAGATTGGCCTGGGGTGAAAAATAAGAGTGTGCACCTGAGTTGAAGTATGAGTGAGTCTGACTCTGGTAATCCATTGAGTAATGGATGTGAGCCCGTCTGGCGTGCTCGGCCATGCTGTCTGGTTCGCCGTCGCTGTACGCCATGCCCATGTCTACGCCCTGGTAACCCGGTGCGGCGCTCACGGCGTTGTCTGGAGAAGCCATCGGCGGGCTGGAACCCAGAGACAGACCGGAGTCCGACTCCAGGTCGTCGGCGGAGCGAGCGTGTCCCTGTGTATTCCACAGCATTTGCCTGTGACTTAGACCCTGAGAAAGACAGGCGTTGGCCCTCCTTTGGCCCTGACTGGTCCCTGACATGTTCACCTGGTCCCTAAGAGCCATGAAAGAATGCTGCGTTTGAGAGGAGATGGGAGGCATTCTGTGACCGAGCTGGGATTCAGAGTGTCTGTACATGGCGTTCACAGCGTTGCCCTGGCGATGACAGACGGGCACCTCCTCAGGGTAGCCTCCCTCGTACGCACCGGCGGTGCCGAGCTCACAGGCAGCGGGAGCGGGTTCAGAATGCGCCTGAGCCATCCCGTACCCGCCCATAGGGGCCATGTGCTCCATGGTCTGGTACGGTGCTGGAGCATAGGAGCCTTCACCTGGAACTTCAAACTCCTGTAACAAAAAAAAATCAAAATAATAATTAATGATTAGCAGGTTTTTATGTCACAATGGAAGTAAAATAACATGTCTATGTAAATGTATGAAACTGCCCTATAGAACAGTTTGCCCCCACTTTTGTATGCCACCCATATCCTATGAAGGGCTCTCATAGATGTGATCAGGTTTCACCTGGAAACAGGTGGCTATTGTGCGGTGCAGGGGGGGCCGCCAGCAACATACAGCACAGCACTTGCCCCCCCTCTCACAGTCTCTTCATCCTACCATCACTCAAATGAGCCATTGTTGCCCACCCAACTTCAGCTAGTATTAGTTTTTCAACACCAAGTGGCACATATGAATTGATATGTAGCTATTCCACTGGGTTTCTGCTTAATAGTTATAGATTCATTAACCTCATTCTTAGCTGTTGTGTTTCAGTGTTTATGTATAAATGCTTCTATGAACCCTGGTGAGTTTGCAGCTCATAAAGCACCAACTCCTACCTGACAGAAAATTGTTAAAGCAATAAATCTGCACGCAACACAGTGCATCATGATAACATTAATAACATACAGTGACATTTGGCAGGTACCTGCAGCTCTGTGATGGCCATCAGTTCCTGCCATACCATATCCATCTCTGTGTCCTGAGAAGCTCCATGAGACCTAGCTCCAGTGAAATTAGTTGGCATGGACACTCCCCCACACAGCCGGCCTGGAGTGGCTAATACCTTGTGAGAGAAAAATAAAATCATTATTTGATGAAAAATAAAGTAGAATATGCACAAGTGCTTCTGTTTCCTTCCTCTTAGGCAGACCTACCTCACAGGTTCTCCTCAGTGGGAGAACATAGTTGGCTGTTGAACACATTCAGGACAGGCTCTTGTGGCAAAAAAAGAACCTTGTGTAGACAAAGAACGGTGAGTTAATATCACTTACCCCGCCTTTAAACTTTGACATAGTAGAAAGAAACACATTCACTCATATAGTGAAACGTCTGCACACTGTTACAGCGCGCCATGTCTTCAAACAATACAGTACATAACATTTCTGCAGACTTGCTGGTGCTAAATAAATGACTGTTATGGTTGCTGGGTACGTCCTTTTGGAGCACATTAAATGTTCAGTACAGTTAACTCCTCCCATCAGCTGTCCCAGGGTGCAGCTATGACAAGCCCTGATAAGACAATCTGCGGGAAAACAGCGTGCTCTGCAAGGCATACTGGGGCCTAATGGCTGCTTTGGAAAATTTGGTGTATGTCTAATATGTCGACAGTAATAATTTGGCCTTTTTGGGGTAAGCTCTGACAGTTACAGTTATTTTTTGTAGGTTTTAGTCTATTTCACTTTTATTTCAGTGATCTTCATAGAAATGCTCACAAATATAGAATGCCTGATGCGAAAAATAATTAAAAGTTACAAGTGATACAGTTGCTTAAACACAGATTTTGTTTTTAATTTATCCACTTGTCATTCATGTACGCCTACGCCTGGTAGCGCTACTAAAAGCCCCTCACAGGAAATTCATCAATTATTTTGATGATTGATTAAACGTTTATATCCAAATGTACACATTTGCAGCTTTGCTTGGCTTAATCATTTTGTCTGAACTTTTGACTTCTTCTGATGTTATTTTCGATTAAATTATGAATTGTCCTTAATAACAATTTCTGCAGTATTCTAACTTGTTGTTTGTTGTTTGCTGTATACATATATACTTAGATCCATATGTTCATATATTCATACTCTCACAGCTATATGAAAATGCATACACACAGTCTTTTTTTTAAATCTTTTATCTGTTCCGAATCTGTTGTTTAGTTGGTTTGACCTAAATTTAAAAGCCCAAACAGTGACTAAGACAGATAGAAGCAATAAAACACGAACATTACAGCTGTAGCACTTCTCCTAATGTAACAAGGTTTATCTGTCGCTATTAAATAAAATGATATGTCAATCAATGAGATGGGTCTTCCTTATACACCTTTCTCTGGGCGACTTATAAACTGATCTGTTGTGTGAGCTAGAATCCTGGTTTTATTCTAGTAATACACTATTTACAGTGGAAATATCGCTTTAGTGATCAGTCATTCTGACAAGCGTGTTTATTGTGCGAATATTTACGAGCGGGAGACTTCGCATCAATAAATGCAAAATGGGATCATTAAGTGACGGCATCAGGCTGCCATCACTATGACATTCAGTGTCTGGATGCTGCGAGATGCATTTTAACTTATTTAAAAATGAAAAAGTTGACAAGAAATAGGTAAAAGTCAGAATATTTGTCTGGCAATAGAGTAACTGCTACAACAGGCTGAGACACACTGAGGTGTCACAGATTACAGTTTTGGGTCTTTGGGATTAGCCATTGAAGAGACGGTCATTGTTTGCATTGATTATTCTGTCTCACATCTGAAAAAACATGCAAAATACAGCATGTTTTTTCTTCATTAAAAATTGATATAAATATACTCATCCTCACATTGACATACAAAGCAGGTTTGTATATATGAAATAATGTGATAGTATATGTATGTATGTATTTGCAGTTTTGACAGTTTCTTACTGGAACCTGTCTATGAACAATTTGCTAACATTTTCTACATGTGAATTTTCCCGTGTTGCTCGGAATGTGCTGAAACCTGGTGTTATTACCATCATATCCTGCTATAACCAGTGTTTTGTTGGTGGTGGGTTTCTCAAAGCTGTTTCCTTTGCTGTAAGGAATCATAACTCACTGTCAACACTCCAGACTGTATTCACTGGTTAAGTCAGTAAAACCAAGAAGTTGACAAAACAATGAGTCTAATAAAGGCAGAAAGCTTAACATTTAAAATAATTAAGACATCAAATGTGCCAGTTTTTCAATGTAAAGAGACTTAGTGTTATAAGAGTATTCTTTACAATTTAGATGAATGAACGCCTCAGCGACAATACAGCTACAGTGTTCCTAAGTTACATTTTGAAACATTATGTAAAACGTTATACTATCTATAACAGGACATTTACTTAATTCTAACACAATGTACATTTATTCTAAGTGGAAAATGTGTATCATTTCAACATAGAGCAATATAATAGAAAGTAAGAGAAAGTGTGTCAAATGTGAATGAACATACCTTAGCAACATTGTCTGCGTCTTCAACAGGTGATGATGGAAAAAAAAAAAAAAACTTCAGACGTGAAACACAATCCTGAAGTGAAGTCAAAGGAGAATCTTTTCCTTTTGACATATGCTGTGACACTGCTTACATCTAACTGATCACAAGCAGTAAAACACATGAGGCCTCTCCCTCTATCTCTTATTCAACTGTCTGTCTCTCTCTGTTCAACTACACGTACAGTTACCAGCATAAATGGGATGGCTCTGTGCAGACAAACGCAATCTTCCTGTAAAGCACCCACACCACAATTTTTTGTACTCTTGTATCCTTGATAGCACACTTGCACCCCAACCTCCAAATGTCCCTGTTGCCCACATGACAAACCACAAACCAACAGTCTGGCATGCACCAAACAATCATTCTCTCTGTCCACACTGAAGTAGGTAGATGTTTACAAATCCCCCTAAAAAAAAAAAAAATCCTGCAAGCCGCTTTGACTCTTACTATGCGATGACAATACAAACGCATTTATCATATTTAACCAGCCAAGAGTGAGTGAAAACTAGCCGCATGTTTGTCCCTGTCCCGGCCAAACCCTACAAGAACAGTGTCCTTTCAAATCCTTCCACAGGAAAGGTATGAGGAGTGTTATGTGGAGCACCTGGTGTCAGAAGTGGCGTTGCTGTGAGGGCCCTGTTCAAGCAGGGGTGGTTTGGAGGCTGGCTAGAGACTTAGTTTAGTAGGGATGGAATGTACACCCTGCGACAGGTAAGAAAGACTACATTGTTCCTCTATCTGGCAGAGCAACCGCCAAGGGAGAGAGAGGAGCAGGGGGAGAATGGAGGGGAGCGTGTCTTACATAGCAAGTGACCATTAAAATCCTTCACAAAAAAATCCCCTTATTGCCCTGATCTGAAGCACGGCGAACAGTGAACTCACAAAGGCAATGTGTTATGTAGAACTGCCCTATTGTGTAACAGCTTTCACACAGTCACCGACGCTAGGAATGTTGCATATTAATTGTTTTATAGCGCAATACATATTTATTTTCATGCGCAGTGATAAAAATGATAGCCTGCCTCACTGTGACTATGATTTTGTGACTAAACTGATTTCCTTTTATTTCTGGCAGCATCTGTGGATATCACTTGAACTTGTGCAGATACAATATATAGCATATTTGAAATAATCTTTGATCTTTGTAAAGTAAGTTGATGCAAATACATTTTTTTTAGAATTACTTTGAAGAATAAAAAGTCTCAGGTCAACAGCTCATTAAACAGCAGCAATGGGCAGCGGACGGCAAATGTCCGTTTCTTGAAAGACAGAGCATCTTTTTTTTCGCAGAAATGCGAAGGCGCGATGTCATTGACACCTTCCCCCTTGAAATGCAATGGGTAAAAAAGCCTTTTTAACACTGATAAGCAGAAATGTTGAAACTGTCCACAAACTGCAAACCCAACTTGCTTTAAATTTATTAAATTTTGTGAGTCCACTTTATCATTACCACACACAATACACTGAAGAACTGAAAAGATGTTCACCTGTGAGATGATCACCTTATTTTACCCGCTATGATGTAACCTGTAAAACAAAAACACAGAAAAAGAGGGTTAAATACTTTTAAATGCATTGTACATTTCTACTCATGTGTATAAAACATTAACATATGTGATTCACATTATGATTATACCTATTTTAACGATTAAGGTTATTGTGAAATAAATACACATTTTTGAGCTGTTAAAGAAACAAAAAGGGGGTAAAGAATCTCAGCGAGACAGCGTATATTCAAAAAGCATGAGAACATGGAAGGTTTTGTCTGGTCCATTACAATATCACATCCCACTGAGGTATAAATCACAGTTTTCTCTGTCATTGTTCTAAGATGGGAAAAAGTAGGTGGCTGACAGAGTCAAGAAAGGTGAATGTCTACCAGGAATCAAAGAAGGGACTTCCCAACCCGAGTTCCTAGCACCCAGCCCCTGACTCAACCACTACCACAGCATGCCAAAGAGCACCCTGTTATTACTCCAACCACAGTGGTTTTGAATCTGGACACAGTTCCCAGGTCAACGCCCACGTTCCCTGTTTGTGTTTGTTTGCTTCAATTAGTCTTTGACATCTCTGCCTTTCCAGCTCGCCTGATCCTCTCAGGCTGTCAGCCTCTTTCTTAATGTGCACCACAGCGCTTAAGAAAACCTGTACTTCAAATATAGACCGGAAATGTCGACCGGGAACTGCCAAATTGAATCACTCTGGCTTAAATTATTTTAATGACCAGTGAGTTTTAAATTCCAGTTTAATCTAATCTGGAATAAGTGAGTAAACCGTTTTTTTTTTCTTGTTTCCCCACCTCTCCTGTGTTTCCTTGTGTTTCCATGGAATTTCATTTGTTCATTAAAGATGGAGTAATGTGGCATCTCTGGTTTTGTTCTAACATCCAGAAAGCTGTATCAGACATGAGTGGAAAAAACCACCTCACTACTAAACAAAATGAGTGTGTGCCTTGGGTTGTGGTATCAAAAAAGGGAATATTTTTGAAAGCAGTTTCTGGGAAAGGGAAAAAAAATAGGGAGGTCAGTGGGAAGAGTATTATTTTTTTTCTTCTAACATGATATTAATTATGACCAAGCTGCAGTTTATATCTGAAATATTAAAACACAAAGAAAGTTTTACACATTGTTTACATGTTAATTTATACACTTATCAAAGCACCACAGATAAAAGGCAGCATGTTGAGTAGATTATAATAGTGATACTGGTACATAATTGGATTGGTTTTGTGAATTTTATCCAACATGCTATAGGTGCGCTAAATAGCTGGCATCCTATACAACATTATGGTCTGATCAATCTGCGGATAATGATGCACATTCAAATAATTCAATTATCATCCTCTGAAAATGAGCAAAGTTGAAAGATATCTGAGTTGCGTACAACCCTTCTCGGAACAATTGTAGAAAGACAGAACTAGGACTGTGAGATAACTTTTTTTTTTTTTTTTTTACCTCTAAGGTCTATCTTCACAGCTACACAGCATCACTACCAGTAAAAGAGCAAATGAGGAACCTGAACATGCAGCATCACTGTACTGTGTGTCTCAATTACACCTTATCTCCAGATGTTCAGTTTGATAAAGATAATGTTTTGCAATAACAGTATTGTATTTCTTAATTGCTTTGTGATCATTTTAGTCTCCTCTTCATTTCTCTATTCATGAATCCATACGCTATATGGCTGTCGTGGGGAAACATAATTACTAAGTAGTTGAAATAAGTTGTGTACAAATAGGGCCTGTTTTGTTTGCATGCATGTACATAGATAGATGTATACATGCGATTACACACGTCTTCATAACAATTGATGTCCAGACTAGCTTATTGTATAGAGGCAGAGAGGGAAGGCAGAGAAAGGAGGATGTTGGTTAGCGGAAGTTCTGTTTCATGCTGATAAAAGGAGCACTTGGTTCTTAGGAAGAGAACTGCTAACTGCTGTGGTTGCTGACAGACTCGAGAGGAGAGGAGAGCACTTTATACCATCACATTATTTCATCCACTCGATCTATAGCTATGTTATTGTATAATTAATTAATACTTTTTAATCTTCTTGAGCAATGTACGATCTAGTGAGTGTTTGGGGGATCTATAAGAGACATTTTAGTCTGTGAAACAGTTTGCATATGAAATGCTTTAAAGATTTTCTGAAGGGGGCTTAATTTTTAATACAAAAGAGATCAATATTTCCTTCTTTCCTGGTTTATTTGTTACAGCTCTTCCACTTTGATGTATGGGTGCATACATTTTTATTTATCTTAAATAAAAGAAATTATTGCCATGTTTACATTTTAAGATGGGGCCGTCATACCCTATTTTTTGTGTGCACATTTATCATTGATTCAAACCTCAAGTCACACCATCTCTGCTGGTCATCATCAGCCCTATGATGTTTCTTTGTGTAAGTGAAAGGAATTAAAATAGGTTTTACTTCTGAGAGGAGATGGCAAGACAGTGACAGTGAACTTGTATGGGTTAATTCAAGGCAGCCCACTGTTTCCCTAACCAATTGGGGTAATTTTGAAATCGTAGCGGCTTGATTGTGTAAACATTGTACTGTATTGCAACATTTCATGGTCAACCACAGTGCTGTTATGAATACATGCCAAAATAGTTTTTTTTAATCTTTTTACCATACACCTCTAGCAGTTAAATAATAGCTGTGCACCGTTTCCCTTTACAAACTGTACTCGCTCCAATTTTATTTGAAACTCAAGCCCCTAAAAAATCTTACAGTAAGCCCAAACAGTGATGTCATTTATGGACTGAGATAGAGGGAAATCCCCATCAGCCTGGGTTTCCAAATGCTTCCCAGAACTAAGATAATTGGGGTTGGTTAAATGTAGGAGGATCCTGAAAAAAGATGTTGATGAGTATGTGAAAGCTAAAATGGCTTGTAAATGAGTTACCACCATACGGACCTACGAAAAAACATTTGTCACCGCATCAAAGACATGTATGCCCATGTTAGATAGTCTACTACTGTCAGCGCTCCTGACCAAGGTATGGTTAAAAATATAAAAGAGTTAAAAAAATAAAGAAAAAAAAACTCTGGATGCCCCCTGTCCCTTTGTGTGTGTGTGTGTGTGTCTGTGTGTGAGTGTGTGTGTGTCTGTGTGTGTGTATACATGGTACCTATATGAAGTATGGAAAATTATTGAGTTTGATTGTAGCCTTCTACAGATCTAAATGACAATACAAAAAACTAAAGAGAATGTGAAAAAACAAAAATGTTCACAAAATGTTCATAGAGCAATATTTTAGAATAGCATCATACATAGCATCACAAATAAATATTAAGCTTATCTTGAACACGTATGAGCTACACGGTGATGGAGCTACTAGTAAATGTAGATGGACTATCTTTTGTGCATGAGGAAACCCTAATGTCTTCAATAATTTCTATGTACACAATGAATAAAAATTGTATTCACTTATATTTAGTATGTTCAGGGAAAATTGTCAGTTATTTACACTGAGACATCAGTATAGTCTGAAAAATATACTGAGAAAACCAGAATTTTTAAGTGTAAAGAGTGTAGGACCCCCTGTGTATAATGTAAGCCAGGTGGGTACTATGAGATGATTAATAAATAAACCTTAATCTCAAGATCATCAACTCATAAAGTGTCAGTTGGTTTTACCTATGCAATGCTATGTATAAGTAGTTTTATCACCATGGAATTATACAGGGAGTTGGAGAGATGGTTAACTTTATGTGAACCTTTGCTGATGAAAAAGGTTGAAGCTAAACATACAAATATTACATTAGTTAAATTAAAACCAGTTAAATAGTTTTGGGAGTATCTGTACTTTACTTGAGTTATGTATTTTAACCAATTTTCACTTTTTTTCCCACTACAATTCCTCTGATCATTTTCATTTCCCACCACAAAATAAAATCTAAATCCGGCCAAAACAGACTGCATACAATCCAAAACAAGCATGACTTGTGTTATCAAAGCCAATATTCAGTTTACACAAGTGTGAAACCTGAATCCTCCAGTGATGCACACTGAGAATAAACTTTGTCATTCCTTAAAATTCTGACTGCTTGCTTTTTTGTAGTTTACTATCAGCATTTACATCGAGTGCTCAAGTACATTTGAATAACATTTGATATTAAAGTACAATAAATATCAGTTAATTTAAGACTTTTACTCAAGTGATATATTTTTTATATAATATTCTTATGGTAACGTTCTCATTACTCGAGTGTTGCGTTCACGTACTTCCTACATAGCTGGTTTGTGGAAAACATAAACATATTTAATTTTTACCGGAATGATACTTTCAAGCTGCAACTTTCCCCACCGAAGGGACAATCGTGCGGCACGTTTATAAAAAGCCATATGTTTACAGACACGCGTTTTTTTCCGCTTCTCCACGTCCGGTGTGAACCACTCTTCGCCCTGAACGCGCCACGCCAGCCAATCAGGAAGAGCCTCATTCACCCAGTGTGACGTAGGCTACTGCTAGCCAGCTACCTGGTGTTGCTAACAAGAGAGCGAAGATGGATTCTCCAATACTGGTGAGGTGTTCGCCGCAGCTAAAAAAAATAATAAGACAGAGCGTTTGCTTCGTGTAAGCCGTCAGCCACAACTACATCACATCGATAATGCTGGTTGTGTTCCTTGAGACGGCCTCAAGTGTGTCAGACTATATCGCGTACAACGGGAGGGCTAACGAGCTAACGTTAGCTTCTCGTTTTATGTCTGCTGGTGATGTGGAAGTGTCATGTCTTCCTCCATATCACTGGACTTTTGGTCCTTTCAACAAATGTGTAACTTAACGTCCTCGCGGTTATTTCCCACAAGATACTGTTTGTTAGCTCATAAAAATTGTTTGGTGACTCCACTTGCTGATGAGCTGTAATTGGAGTGTGGCTTCATGTTAAGACGCTGCTTTCTCTCCACTACCTCCACAGGAACCATCACTGTATACTGTCAAAGCTGTTCTCATTCTGGACAACGATGGGGACAGGCTTTATGCCAAGGTAGGATTTAATTATATAGTAAATAAAAAAAATACCAAACTGAATCCACATTTCCAAACGCTTCCTGTCTAAATTACTTGGATTTTAACCAAATACATTAAAGGAAAAGTCTATTGATATTATTACTGTCATTGTCAAAAATCGTATAAAAGGACCAGAACCAACTGTAAGACAGTAAATGGGATTGTTGCAGTAAACTGGACACTAGTCTTGTGTCTAGGGCTAGATAAATTTACTAAAAGCTTATACTCCCGTTCATTATTCTGTACAGAACAAAAAAAGGCTTGAATACAAGCTAAGGGTTGTATTATGTTTACCTGAAGTGATGAAATAATGGTATCTATCAGTTGAACTAAATAAACAAGTATTATCTGTGACCAAAGTCCGTAGTAATGTATTCCTCTGTGCCATTTTACTTTTGAACAATAGGTGTTAACATCATATTAATGAACCTCACTCATCTAACAATTCTCCTGCTTAATGCTAATTATTATTTTGAATAAAGATTGTTTGGTTTATTAAATGAAAAAAAATGATATTAAAAAGTGTTGATCATTGTTTCAGAGAAACAACATATTAAGGTTTTTTAAAATTATTTTTATCTGAGACACTAGAACCAGAGAATATTAGATTTTCTGATAGAGTTGGGCAATGTATTGGTATTATTAAAATAGATATCTTAGTTTTGCTATGTAGTGATATGGCATCCAACTGTTGTCTTTTTATGGTTTTAAAAACTGCTGGACAGTAAATTCATGACATTTTCTAAACTTTTCAGACTGTATTAGCTGCTCTATTATTTGCCTTTGCCCACATCATTATATTCACATTTGGTGTTCTGGGTATTTGGTGGGAAATTTTGTGACTACTAATGTTGCCCAAATCACACAACCCCATTATCTGTTGATTGATTCAACACATTCAACATTGATGACAACAAATCTTATCCTATTTAAGTAATGTTTGTTAACTCAACAGCTATTATTATCAAAATAGTCTTTTTAAAAAGTGTTAGTTACAGATTTATTTATCAATACCAATACCAATTTTCACTTTTAATGTATTTACAGTATTATGATGATACATACCCGACAGTGAAGGAGCAGAAAGCATTTGAGAAGAACATATTCAACAAAACACACAGGACGGACAGTAAGAATTTGTATATTTAATTATTACCTTATTAATTGCAGCCAGGTTTTCCTCCTCGGTACATTTCTAAGATGCATTGGTTGTTTTGTGTGTGATTTTAGGTGAGATAGCATTACTCGAGGGCCTCACTGTTGTCTACAAGAGCAACATTGACCTTTTCTTTTATGTGATTGGAAGTTCACATGAAAATGAGGTACTTTTTTTTATTGATTACATTTTTTTATGGTATTTTAGTGGATCAACTATAACCTGACAAGTAAAGTCTCACTAACATAAATATGACAAAAGTGCTCCTAATCACATTATGTCTATTATGATTGTTTAAATGATGAACAACTTATGAGTTTTATCATTCTAAAATGAATACAATATGCTTAAGCCCTGAAACATCAGTCCCGTGCAGTAATTCATGTTGTTAGTGGTGGTTTTTCACATTCAGGATGAGATTTACATAGACAACACACTTATTTTACAATCATAAATCTTATATATATATATTTTTTCTTCTTTCTATATATATTATCTTTGTTGAGCAGCAAGTGTTGCCTCATACTTGACTCCAATATCCATGAAATTGTGACATACAGTACATGTGGCAATATATTTAATTGTTTATTCATTAGATAATCTATTTATGTGTAAATATTACAAATTATAATGTTTTAATCTCAATAATATTACTTGGTGTCATTCATAATTATCTTGTGTTGAATGATAATTTTGTAATGCAATAGGTTACTTTGCCTAATACATAATGGCATGTTCATTTTCTTTATGTCCATTACACATGAACATATTCTAATGCAATCCTTTATCTTCAACAGCTCATGCTAATGGCAGTTCTTAATTGCCTCTTTGACTCGCTCAGTCAGATGTTGAGGTATGTTTGTATAGTTTAAGCAAATGCTTTTCTTATTCTGCCAAACCTTTTTTCTCTGCAGATCATTTTCTGATGACTAAAAAGTTAAGGTTTGTGTTTCATCACATTGCAGGAAAAATGTTGAGAGGAGAGCTTTGTTGGAGAATATGGAGGGGCTGTTCCTCGCTGTGGATGAAATTGTAGATGGAGGGTGAGTAGGAAATTAAGCAGCTTTTAATGCAAAGACCTCTTGTTTATATTAGTGCAATATAATTACAGCTTGATTGATCACCGCTCTGTCTCTCTTTGCTGCCTCTTGCAGGGTGATCCTAGAGAGTGATCCGCAACAAGTTGTGCACCGTGTGGCTCTCAGAGTAAGCACCTCTCCTCTTAGAAAAATCTGATGTAGTTTGATGTTGTCCCAACTGCTAATAACATAATTCAAATTGCAGGGGGATGATGTGCCTTTGACTGAACAGACTGTCACACAGGTGAGAAAAACATCCAAGCTTTTTGTTCTCTCTGCTATAAAGTTTAAGTTCTATTAGTTTATTGACTATTAAAGCTATTAAACTTCAGTATCTATGAATACAGAGGCGTAGTTACAGCATCATTCCCCTCCACTCCTACTTCATCACTTACCCCTTGGATGTCATATATTGTATTATCTGCTGTGTATGACAGTGTACATGATTGCTTATTCTTCGGTGGTAGGTGGCCAACAGTGGTTCCTGCCTTATACTTTGTACATGGGTCTCTGTGTGAGAGCTTGCCTCTTATTGATTAATGTTGTCATTTAAGAGGCCTGAGACTGGCTACCGCCACCCTTCCTTTGCGTGTGATTAATGGCTAAACCCAATCCCTGTGCTTTATGGTTATGATTCTGCGTTCATTCAGTGAATTAAAATGATTAATTACATCCTGCATATTTATCCTTGTGTGCATCATTCGTCGGTTAAAACTCGTTTTCCTCCACAGGTTCTTCAGTCTGCCAAAGAACAGATCAAGTGGTCTCTTCTACGATAGTCACCCCTGCATCACCAACCAGTGAGCCGCTGTACAGCCCAGTCTTCATGGCACTGATCCACGTCCTCCTCTTCCTATGACCTCCTGTCCTTTAATCCAAGATGTGAGGAGTACCACTGGCTGATCCAGTCACACTCCCAGGACTACTGCTCGGAAAACTGTCCTATTTTTTCTTTTTTTGCACAGGCTTGCATTGTATGATATAATCTACAAGATATGATATAGTGTACATTCCTTACCAGGGCAGGCCTGTTGTGTTTCTTTGTTTGTTTCCTCATTGCAAGAACCTGGGTGTTTATAAAATCAGCGTGTCTCTATAAAACATTGACAAATCTCATCTTAGCTTGTGACAACATTCCACGTGTCTCTTGGAGCAAGAATTTTATCTGTTTGACAGCGTCCTTCCATCTCCTCGGGATTACTGTGCAAACTATTGAGGCACAATAACTCATTTCATTTACATGAATATTGTGATTATAAAATGTTTAATTAGGCTGTCATCATACCACTGATCACATAGGTTTATTTTGCATTCATTTTTTCAAATACTTTTAATAAATGTTTATAGACACTGGTATGTGAACAACTGCGACAATGTGTTATCTTGTTATCTATCGGTCTGCTGTTTTCTGTTTTCAGATAGCTTTATGAACTGTATACTAATAATGTAGGTTATGCCTGCATGATTAGCAGGCTTTTAAGAGCGAGTGTTTCCTCATTTCAGAGTTGTCATGCTGTGTGCCCTTTGTCCTTCAAGACCTCAGCAAGAGCCAGAAACACAAGAGTAAGAGCGCCATCTCCTGGTGTCCACAGCACAGTACCAGCCATGAAGGCAGAGAGAGGAGACTCATTCATGCAGTTCTGATCAGTAGATTACACAGTACTGTGAAATACAGATGGGTTTATGGAGTCATACTTGATTAAACTCTACTCTGTAGAGACCCACTGTGCATCATGAATTGTCTGCTTTCATGTATGCACCTTTGCATGCGAACGTCATGCATACATTTTAATGCAAATGAATGAAGGAAACACTCCAGGAGGAAATGGGTGTGAGAAGAGGTGCTACATCATGCTGATATCTGGTATTACTGTACAGGGGAAGAAATTGTATAACTGGATTTTTCCTTATAGGTTTCTGCCATATATTCTTATTCTCATCCCTTAGATAATTTGTCTTGCAGATATTTTTATTGGCTGCACGACAAACTGATGTAAGCATGGCTAATTTGAACCACATTAGGTAACAGCTCGGGTCTCCATGTTTTTTGCATTCTTGGAACTACTGTACATGGCGTGTTGTCACTTGCCTGATGATAGTTATGTCAGCTACTGTTCATATCATAGCGACTCCCTTTTTTTGTTTTTCTAATCTGTACCTAGTCATTTTGCTTTGACATCAAAGAAAGAAGTCGAAGGCCAGGAGCATTAAGTATGGAGGATCACATAAAGCAGTGATTATGTCAGAAAGCAGAAAGTAAACGGGAGCATTTCACCTGTCATTTTCCCTAACAGCAAGTCAGGGAACTTATATTTTGTCTTTGATTGCAGCCATGGAGGATAGAAATCAAACAAAGCTTGCTATTACCGTCTCCCTGGTTTCAATGTTCTCTTGAAAATTGCCCTGGTTATGTGGAATGCAGTCCCGATACCTAGATAGATAAATAAAAAATAATTAAAAAAATTTAAAATTGAATCAAGATTGTGCACACCTATCCTAGGTATTCTGTATTACAGAACTTTATTGGTGTCAGTTACTCATTTTAATTGGATATTCAGGAGGCAATAGAAAAGATAACATTTGTGTATTTGTTACTAAATGAATCAATGCATAAAAATAAAAATCATAAAAAATAAAGCTAGACTGATGACTTGGCAAGGCAATAAGCCTATTGATGTTATCTTATTGTAGATGGTGTTGGTGTATATTCAGGCTAATGATAAAAAATAAAAAACATGAAATTGCAGTATGAAAATGCCAAACTTAGAAAGTTTAAAAGTCGCTTAGAAAGGGGCCTTAATAATTTCTCAAATGTGTACACTGTAGAATGTTCCAATTAATATCGACTGTGTGTTGTATGTTTTAAAAAAAGAGGAAATTGCTATCAGAGGATACCTTTAATTATTTAAACCAAATCAGTAACAGCCTCAAAATTCCAGTACACTGTTAGTCAGGCAATAATGAAAATATTATAGTAGATATTGTTTTCTGCCATCAATCACAGTTGATTGTTGGCAAATGATATTTAATACATATCAACCCAACAGGATGAGTGTGTGTGCGTGGATATACACACACGAGGGTTGACGTTTTTACAGAAAGGAGTATACTCAATGAAACTGTTAATGGCTCTGACCTGTGGACCAATTGTCTTGGCTTTGCTCCAGTTTGATTCAGCCCTTGGATCTGTGGCTCTTTATGGCTGCAGAGATAGCAAGAATGAAGACTATACTGGTGCTACTTGCTAAGTGTTTTACTGGGGAAAGAGCAGTAAGAAGGGAAAGGTAATCATTATAGATGGACTCCATTATCGCACCAGTTTACTGTTATCGCACCAGTTTGCTGGTATAATGAGGACGGTCCCTGTCTCTATGTGTGGTTTCGGCGGCGAGGGGGCCGTAACATGAAGGTTAAAGAGGACGGCGTTAGCAGAAGTATGCAGCAGTAAATGTGATTAGATGAGATCCCGGCAGGGGCACGGCAGGGCAGAGATGGGGTTAAAACAGATCCCATGCAACGTGTCTGTCAGGATCCTCACTTTTAATCCTGACGGTCCTGCAACACCACCAGGAGCCCAGTGACTCTTTTTCATCCGCTAATTAGAGTTGCACCATCATAATAATAAAAAAAAAATAATAATAAAAAAATCAGCAAGGTAATTTATATTAATTATACAAGAATGAGTATAACAGTTTGAAACGCCATGTTTTGACATGCTGTACATAACATGCAGTAAAATTGTCAGAGACGTGTGGGCTAGAGCCTTGTAATTGATCGATGCATGCACTTGTGTGTGTGTGTGTGTGTGTGTGTGTGTGTGTGCGTGCGTGTGTGAGTGGACTGTGAATTAGAGTCAATAAATTATCATCATCTGTAAGCTTACAGAGTCTTTATGTCATAGTCAATGGGCCTGAGCAGCCATCCAATGGCTCGCCCTGCTCAAGAGAAACAACACTGGGGAAAACAATGACAGTATGTTGGATCCAATACAGTAAACATATTAAAGGAAGTGCTGTTATATTGTCTGAGCGGGACAAAGGGCGAGACCCACATGATATTTAATGACGCACTGTGTTAAAATTAACAAGGCTATTTTGCCTCTACTGCTTTCATATTTCTATCCAGTAGATAACACTAACAGCAAGACACAGATATTAACATGGGTTTATGTACGCGAAGGAAATCCCCTCTTTCCGCGTTTATTATCGAGCTGAGTTTTCCAAATATACTAAACCGATATCAAATCTACAGAATCATTGCAAACATTCAAATAGGTCATAAAAGGCTGCTGAAAGTGTGTGTGGTTTTGTGTGTGTGTGTGTACATGTGTGCAGCCAGCGAGGAGGAGGTATGCGCCCGGACCTGCTCGCTCTGCCTCTGCAGCATCTCGACAGCCTGACGTGGTTTATGGCCCCAGTTGCCCTCTTTGGGTCTGTTTATGGATTCCCATAGAATAGAGAATCATGGCCACTCCAGGAAAAGCCAGCCAAAAACAACACCTCCACCATTGTACTCTTGCCTGCTTTTGCCATAATTCAGCATGCTGTTTATGTTTCTGAAGGGGGGGAGGGAAAAAAAGGTATGATAGTAATGACATAACTGTGAAGACTGTAAATTCTGACGCTAATATTTAATTTTTTTTGTTGATCTAAGATAAAAGTGTCACCACAAATGTGACTCGTTTATTGGTCGTCGTTACGAGTTGGTGAAAAAAATTGTGGGCTTTGTTAAGGGAAAGCTCTTTTCTGTGTGTTGGAATATCATTGCCGTAGCAAGACCAGTTACTTTATGGTACCTGTAAGATTTATTACATTAAAATGTTCAACTTTGATAGGATAATTAAAGTGCTTCACCAAGGGCATTGTTAATCGGGGAAATATTCTACCTGATGTGTTTTCCCTCTGCTATTTTCCCCCGTGCAGTCCATTACTCTTTAGCGAAAGCCTGCCATACAGGAGTGATAGTGGCTGTGTGCTGTGTGTGAAAACACTCTGTTCAAAAGCTGGCACTGCTTAGGTGGAGCGGAGCCATGTTGTGTTTTCTTTGTCGTTAGGTGGTAAAAACTAAATCCTGAAGACTAGCTGTTCAGGTTTTTGTTGTGCCGCAGGGGCGAGTCTATCATCCTCTGAAGCCGCACAACTGGGGCACATCTGGTTAGTGGATGGGCTTGACTGAACCCAGGGCTTCCCCTCCTCCAGACCCTAACGCTGAGGGCAGCTTGGAGCCAGGCGCCTGCTGCTGGCGCGGCCGTGTCAGCGCAGCCAGGGCTGGCCGGGTTACTGCTATTATCAAACAGTCAGCACCAAGTTTTGGTCGAGCAATGATGCAAAATACTACTAAAGAAAGGGCCACCCGTCAATTTCACTGTGGACAGGCAACATCAGACATGGCCGTGGCGGCCATAAAGCTTTATGAGTGTTTCTCCTGGTGTTATTCTACTCCCACCGCATCCATCAGGGATACTCACAGTCTGTTCCTGCTTTTTCTTTTTCTCCCGGCCATGTTTAGTCTTGTTTTGCGTGCAAAAAATTTCTACACATGCCCTCAATTATTTTTGCACCTATGTGTTTTTGTAGCATAGCGAAAGAATGTAAAGAAAAAGTGTTTTCTGTGGCATACCTCTGAACCCCTGGTTTGTTCCCTCCCTCTGTCATCCACAGTTTCTCACTTTCTCCCCTCCCTCCCCGTGGATTCCCCAACCACACCACAACACCGTTAACAGACGTGGCCCTGACAGATTTACAGCCATCGTCTTTCCATTGGCCGCCAGTGTGACAGCCGAGATTTAATGCCGCCTTCTCATTGGCCAAGACATGGCAGGTTAATTTATGGGTGCACTGTGATTTGATGCCTCCTGCCTTTGAAGTGAGTTACAGCCCTGTCGCTTATAGGACACAGAAACGGTGTCAGGTTGCAATCGTAAAATCTTATCCCTGAAGGGAGGTGGCGCTGGAGTATAATAGTCCTGACGTCATGAGAGGAGCAGAGACCTTCTTGCGAGCACAGAGAAATGTGTGATAGGGGAAAACGCCAGGCGACTATCCAAGAAAGGCTACGAGTAGTTCATAAAATAGTCTGATAATATCAGAGAAAGCAGTCCGATTGTCACCGAGGATATCGCAGTCAGACAGAGTTTGAGAGTCGTAAGCTGTCTTGACAGATAGAAATGGAAAGATCGTGCACATATGCATGCATCCAGTCACACACACACACACACACACACACACACACACACACACACACACACACACACAAACACACAACATCCTCCTGCCTCTGATATGAGTTTTTTTTTTCTACCTGAGCGTGCATCAGTCTCTGCTGTCATCTTTTCTCCTCTCATTCCACATCTCTCATGATCAGCAGGTTTGTTGTTTGACGCAGGGGTCAGACTACCCTAAACGACTGAGTAAATCACTCACATATCGCATAGCCGATCAACAGCAGCAAACTGCCAAAGTCACTTTGGCGTCTAACTACTGTATCTGCTCATTGCCGCGCCGGCGTTCGTGCGACGCGATCATCTATCTGCGGCCTATCTCTTCATCAGCCTGACAGTCTATCCTGACAAGATCAAGAAGAGCGAGAATGTGGCCCTGTAACAGCCTTGACCTATGGAAATATCTAAGGGTAAATAGCATGGCCGCCCCTGCCCTGTCTATCAACCCCGGCTGAATTCACGCACCGTTTCCCTTGGATATCAAATCCCTCTCTTTACTCTCTCACGTCAAACTTGAGGTCGTCCGTTCCGTGGAAAACTGTCGGAAAACAGAAAGAGAGAAAAGCCCTGGACTTGCCTTGTCAAGTGGGATTGCATAATTTCATGAGACCTTCTCGTGAACTTGATAACTCGGGGTTACACGCCATGCCCCCTGACAATGTGCCATGTAAGAGATATTACAGGTTTTACATCTTAAAGAGACATGATCCCTCTGAACTCAGAGGGGTGATGGATGGTCTGGCGGTGTGTTAGAAGAGGTTGAGACAAACAAACCTGTATGGAGTTAACCATTTCAATGAGGACTTACTTGTGTGGTGTTTTTGCCATTCTGCTCCTTGTGATATGCATATTCCTCCACATATACTGCAATATTAACCATTTTTGTTCACTGGCAGTACTTTTAGCGGATCTACTCTCACAGTTTTGAGGTTACAAAAAAAAGGTTTCATTTAAATTATTCCTTACTTTAGTTGAGTGTGTCTCTACCCTACGGAAACGGTTTAACATGGATATGGTGGCTTCCTAGATAAATAACCTTCCCACGGTGCAGTGAGCTTCCAGCACCTCTGAACCCCTAATTCTAATTCTAAAAGCTTTACAGTGCAGGAGACACTCTAAACCTTGAAAGATGACATATTGTGCCCCTCCTCCTCTTATTATTATTCTAAACATTAATTTTAAAACGGCTTGAACGCTACTATATATTTATTTAATGTGATTGAAGGGCGATTAAAAGTAGAATCCGGCTCCTGGTCCATTAAATCATCGACACCACACAGAGTCTGTTCAAACAGTTCCACAAAGAAGACACAGGTGTGGGATTCCATTCATCAGCCGATTATTGACATTTGTCTGAGTGTCCCCTATCTTTACGCGGTCAGAGGAAACCTCAAATAAAGCCACCGATTTCTGCGGCTCAGCTGTAACTTTGTTTACAATAACAACCATGTGGTGTCAGTGATAAGGCCCGTGTAATTCTGCAGTTGATGATCATGAATCATCCTAAAATACTGCGTACACGTAAAACTTTAACAGCTTCGCTTCCGCGCCCGGCCGTAAATAACGAGAAAGTCCTCATGGAGTCGGTACAGTATGTTGCCTCTTTAATGAAACTTTAAGACATCATAAGAGGGCCGTGCGAGATTAGAGGAAAGCAAACTGTCGGCGCTCACACTCAACGACCCGTGTCCTGGCCCGATGTCTGTTGCCTACAAAAGTGTCTCTGTCCAAACGCGTCCCAACAAGCTGTAGATTAATAGGGTGACATAAGGCCAAGGCATGTTAATGTATCTGTCGAGGCTAAAGGCACCTCGGTTGGAAAGGGATTTTTACAGACTCTGCAGGGCGCCGGAGTGTCCATCCTGTCAAGGAGAATGTGAATGAGTGTTTGGCCAGATAAATCTCCGCAGCAAAGTCATGCACAACTCAACTCGATCTTTGTTAATGCATCTGCAAACTGCAAACATATTAGTAGTTAAAGTGCGGAACGCACTGTGTGGAAGCCTTTCTACAACATTATTTCCTTCAAAATCACTAATCTTGGACGATCTTGTGCCAATTGGAAAAACAAACCTGAATCAGGCAACAGGCCCTTTTTCACAGCAGGCATTTTAAGTTATGTTAGTGGAAAAGCACAGGTGGTACTAATCACATTAACAGGGGCTCACTTCTATTCAAGCTGAGCCAAGCCAGTGAGCCAACATACACAATACCAGGACCATGCATTGATTGTATTATTTATACCTGAGCTTTTTCCTACGCTGACCTGTCAAAACACGGATTATTAGTTTTTTACAACCCGTTTCTATAATTTTCTCTCTCAAGTCTTGAAGCTTCACTCTATATGTGTGATTAAATCAAAGTACAAACGTTTCTAAAATATGGTTATAATGCAAGTTGTGAGTCCTGACTTTATTATAATTCATGAATATTCAGGATTTTTCACGTATTAAAACGTATTAAAAACCAGGCCAAATTTAAACTTCACTTCTCCCCTGTTACCAGGGGGATGAGTGATTGCTTATGCTTCTTTACTCTTCTGTGTTATATTTTGAGTACTGGGAATGATACGTGGGGGCTAATTAATCTTGCTGAGTTACACTAATTAGAAGAGTAGTGGCAGATGTCGGAATGTGGGACAATTTGTCGCATGACGTGACAGAACTTTCCCCCTCGGAGACAGTTTGTGATGCAGGTGGCTGGCGCGCACCCCCTTGGCAACTTCCATACGTTCACGACATTCGGATAACAGAAACAATGATATCATAATTCCCTATGGGCAAGATGTGTTCACCAAATTTGTGCCTATTTGGAAGCCATTTTGTTCAGCCGACTTCAGATTGGTGTAAAATGGCTGCCATTTGTGAAGATGCCCTTCATTGCTATTCTTTAATTTTGCACCACTGAAGTTCTGGGGGGGGTGCATGATGCCTTTTGGTTATAATGTAGGCCAGGCTTCTGCTACATGAATAATTTATTTCTGAATAATAGCCCCTAGTATTAGGGAACATTACAATATTTGGTAATTATTAATAAGTAATGCACTTCATACTTTCTGTGCTCCCTCGTTTTTACGAGAACTTTAGATTTATGGCAAATTCTTCCATGTAATTTGAAATAATTATTGAGCAATGTGATAAGTCAAATTGATGTTTTTACATCTATGCTGACACAATTGGCTTAACATTAAAAAGCGTGTAAAAAGACGTACACCAACAGGTTCACGGCAGGTTCATTTAATTTCAGATTCCATCTGTGCTTGTTTCTTTGCGTTTCTGCTTTTCATTTGGAGCGCCGCGGCGCTGTGCGTCTGTGCTCCCGGGTCCAAGTCTGAGGACGTGTGCGCCGAGCTGTCCAGGAAAATGGGAGTCACCCGGACAGAGGGATTGAAATTTTAATGATGAGCAGCACCACCACGCTGACGGCCATGGAACACCTCAGACAGCTTAAATATCACCGCTAATTAACACAGTGAGGTGGGCTGTCAGGGGCTTGATGGATGTTTGGGGGGGTGCAGATCGCTGCTTTCAACCAACCGGCTATTCCTTTATTAATCAAAGCCTGAGATGAAAAGGCTCTCCCACACCTCAGGGAGAGGGAGATAGCAGGAGCCATTGTTGGGAGGGTTTCAATCATCCGCTGTGAGCTTGTGATGTATTTGATCAGGGGGCATCCAAACATTTGTAGGAGACAGACTGTTTCTGCTGCTGAGGGCTTGTTTTTGTAAAAGTGAACCACCCGCGTGTTGACAGAGCCACAGTGAGCGCAGTCAGTCGTGATTTACCGGTTGTTGGGGGAAATTTCTGTTCAGAGGGTCTATTTTTGTATTCCTCTGACGGGAGAGGTGAACATGTAGAGGGTTGGCTATCAGTCTTGAAAAGGGCTCTCCTCCCTGATGGAGCGGGCCGGTCCGCACACAAGAGGCAGCACTCCCACACTTTACCTCTGGACCGACGCCGTGATCGGTCTGTCTTGCGGCGATGATTTCGAACCGAGATGATTTCAGCACTTTGTGTATGAAGATGGAGTGTTAGCTCCCCCTCTCTGATCTCCTCCCCATCTACCTCACTTAAGGAGGTCCATTGTTAAGTGCCGGGGGCCTGTGGGTGCTGTAAATCAGGCTGCAGAGGGAGGGGATGTCTCCCATGGGGGAGAACGCACACTCCCAGCAGCCTTCAGGCTGATCTCATCCGGCCTATCCTAATGCTTTAATTAAAGAACTGGTCAATAGCAGGAGAAGAAGGTGCTAAAGGGTACGATGTGCACCTCCTAACCTGCGACTGACGCGGCGATAGCCATGCAGGGAGAATGATGGGGCGATGTACTTGGAGATATTCTTTCTTTGCTGTGTGAGGAATGCAGGTATCAGCTGTCACCACACACAAAGTTATGTCTGTTTGATTGCCCCCTCTGACAATGAGGTGTCTTAAAAGCAACATTTTTAACAAATCATCTTTGTATACGACTGACTGCTGTTTTGACACGGAACCGTGTGTTTGACATTCCGCGGTTTTGAAATCAAACTTGATTTACAAAGTCATAAAATGTGAGTGTTATAACTCTTTTCCGACACTTTTTTTTCGTTTTTCTTTGCAAAAGTTCCAAAAAAAAGTTTTGCCGTGACGTCAGATCAGGGCCACATTTTTCCAACCAGCAACCGGTCACATGAGTAATTGCTGCATGGAAGAGGAATATTGATCATCTTTTGTCTCAACTTCAACAAGTACATAAAGAAGCCAAGGTACAGATCAATAGAATAAGCAGTGCATTGCAGCCATAGGATTGTGTTGCATGTCTATGTCTGTGTCATGGAAAGTTGTGAACAGTTGCGTAGCTTAGGATACACCTCCCTCTTGTGGCTCAAATGAGGCTTTGTACAGTCATAAAACTGTATTGTAAAGACAATAATCAGTCACCTCTTAGATCGAGAAAAACATGTCGATGCGAGGTTTCACTCTGCTTCATATTGTATTTTTTTTTTTTAATGTTAGTCAGAAAAAAGCAGTTTTCTGGTAACTGGAGATGGACAAGAGTCATTTATAACAGATAATTTATTTATCCATGTAGACAGATGTGTGCCTTATCTTGTGTGTATTGTGATGTCTTTTCTACTTAAGCCAATAGTAGCATGTATGTAACAATAGCTTGTTGCTTTGCGGTTTGTTGCCTTTACACCACAATTATGTGGTGTAAAGGCACACTTAAACACTTAAACTTTATTTACCACTTAGTTGATAAAAAAAACTGGTTAATTACACTTTATAGAAAGTAACTACAATAACTGCTTTTTATTTCAGCCATGACAAGTCTATTCTTTGACTCACAGATTCTGAATTACTACTTGAGGGTGTTTCTTCCCTCATTATAAAATCATTGGCCTGCATGTGGTCATGGATGCCACCTGCTGACAGAAACAGTGCACTACACATTACTGAAATGTTTTTCTAGTGTGTTTTAAAGTTTAGGATGACTGAGGCTTAGCAGTAGGAAAGAAAAAGACAGAGATGGGTCAACAAGAATTAATAAGTATTCGATGTTGCTTGTGAAATGTTCTGAACACGTGAAATAAGAGTGAACTTGTTTAAAAAATGTAACAGTTTTATTGAGACTTGGGGCCCTAAATCTCCATTCACTACAGAGTCAAAATTTACTTCACTTCACCCCTGAAATGACTGAAGAAGGTGGAGCTCACAATTTATAAAATCTCACAAACCGTGTATACAAGATCCTCCAACAAACACATGCAAAATAAAAAATAAAAAAACAAATGTCAACTAATCATGGTTGCTATACTAAAAGGGCAAGATTGGCAGCTTTTGTTTTTTTTTTGTTTTTTTAAAAAAACAAACTCATAATCGCAAGTGAAAGGAAGGTCTCTCCTTGGACTTTTTCAGCTGTCATTAGAAATCATCAGACTACGGTTCATATATTTGTAAATACTTCTTTTGGAGGGTGGACCCCATACATACTATTTTCTACCCCTGTATATTAACTTCATAAGCAGTAGACATGTCAGTGATCTAAAAGTCTGACAGCAACAGAACTACCAGTCTACTATAAAACATTTCTAAACAGATAACAGTTAAAACTCATATGTCCTTCTAAATTGAGCTAAAGTCTTCAGTCCAGTGTTTACAGACTGATTTAACCATACACAGGCCTGAACATAATATAATGTAGGTTATAATCATATAAAAACACCACATGGACCTTTTATTCCCCCGTCCACCACAAACAGTTAGTCATCTTCACTGAAGATGCTAAAGGATAAAACTGGAGATGAAATGACATGGCACTGTATTCAGATCACATTCAGTCAGGTCGAGAAAAGACGGAGGTGAGCTCTCAAAAATCTACGGATGAGCCGAATATTACTTTTAAAAATGTTTGAATGGATCTGGGCCATTTCCACCAGCACCGACAAAAGGAACTTTCCCCCAGTGAAACTTTTTTTTCCCTCTTTCCAGTGAAAATAAAATCAACAGCCTTAAAACCATCTGTTTGGAAAAGATGTTACAGGCCGTTGAACTTGTGACAGTGGACTTAAAAACTCTCAGCCTCGCTTACCAAAATACTTTTGAAAGGACGGAAGACTGAGTAGGAGAATATTAACACTGAAGGGGGAAGAGATAAGACTGGCATTGGTTTCTATGAACAGAGGGATAGTAAATAGAAGGGGTTGTTACAGAAGTACTTTAGGAATCACCTCATTCAGACACGTGGTTCATAGATCCAGTTACCATCTTTAAAAAAATGCAGATTAACTTTGCTCAAGTTACTATGATGATTAAAAAAAAAAAATCTTTTTACAACACTATCAGCCTGCTACTGTATTCATCACTGTAACGTGTTAACAGCCAAGATAAAACCCTTTAAAATAAGATAGAACAGTTGATGCGTGTCCAAACATTCTCTACACAATTAGTTGAAATCCTATGCTTTTTTTTTGCATTTCATTTACTTGATTTTTTAGTGTTTTTCATTTTAACAGTGGGACAAATATATTTAATTTTTTTTCAAACAATACTTTTTAAGACGACTTTTTTTTGTATGTTGGTAATGGCAATCTTGTATGATCTTACATGATAAGTTTGCATTTTATTCTGTATTGGGCCCCTTCCATGTTTGGATCAGTATCAGACGTATTAAAAACACGCCTAAAGTATCGGAAAGGTGACGAATTACTCAAAGCAGAATGGACCACAAGTCTGCCATGATCTTTCCCTTATCAGCAGCAGCTGGTACATGATTAGTAGTGTAAGAAACAAAAAAATGAGTACGACTTGACTACTAAAAAAAAAAGCTCAACGGTTCTGCGTCTGTGTCCTTTAGTGAACTGTCCCAATTGTCCATATGTAGTAGCAGGTAGTTGATTGCAGGTCAGCAGGATACCCGGGTGGCGCTGTACGATCATCCGCAGTCGATGCAGTCAAAAATACAATGCAATCCTTTTGCATCAAGACCAAAAAACCTTTTGAATTAGACTGTCACTCAGTTATTGCCATCGTAATGTTACCTGTTGACTAAGGATGTCAATTAGTTCTTCCCCTTCAGACCGGTACCATGAATGTAACAGTACATTTAAAAAGAAGTACAAAAAAAAAAAATCCACTATCAAGCTCTATGAATGAGCTGGCGAGAGCAAACTAAAGTTTGGTTGTGTTTAATCTAGGCTGCTGTCAGATTGAGCTCCAAATGTGCGACATTACTGAGCCGCAGACTGTCTGTGGGGTCTTTGGGGGGTAGGGGTGGGGGTGGGGGGCTGAAGGTCAGACAGTCAGGCGGTTGTTAGAGGACTGTAGCGGGCTCCAGGAAGCCGGGTGGGCTGATGCGTCCTGCGAGTACCCTGATGCCCGACTGTCACAGCACGACTGGTTCTCCTCCTTGCTGATCCCAACCGTACACAAGCGCCGGTGCCTCAGCAGCCGGTCTGTCCGTGAGAAGTTCTGGAGGCACATAAAGATCCAGGTTTCAGTCAACATAGCAAACCAATGATATATAAAGATAGTTTGATCTTCGGAAATTGCATAAAGGCCAGATACTGATATTAAGTGTCTGAACTGCCCTCTAGTGGCATTACTTTGTAACATCCAAGCCAACATGAATGATGCATGGAAGAATGTATGAGAGCAGTGATGTTATATCATTTGAAACAGCTGTCTTTATTGGTATGTAGACAGAGTATAAATTAGCCTTTAGAATATCGGTCTCAAGCCTCAGATCAGCTGTTTGGGTCAGAAAGTGTTGTTTGTCACATAATACAGAACAGAAGCCCCATGGATGAGAAAATATTGTACTAAAGGAAAAGTCTATCATAGAAGAAGGTGAAGCTGTGAAAAATAATCTAAATATAGCGTACACCTGCACTGATATTGATTGTTGAGGTGACTCAAATAACCTTTTAAAAGGTTCCTTTCAAATGTACATTCGATGTGTTATGTAAATGTAATGGGGGCCAACTCCCACAGTGTGTCCACACAGTCAAGTTTATCTGAAGCTTATGTGATGCTTCAGAAGTCTGAGTAAGTTACTCAAAAAAGGACCTTCGGCACAAAAAGACTAATGTTCAAAAATATTTACTGGATTTGACTAATTTGGATTACTGAAACTTCATATAAGCTTCTAAGAAACCTTTAAACTGACATTGAAGTGAAGTAAAAAACTGTTTTAATGTTCTTTTAGGCATCTGACTATTGTTTTATGGTGGACTTGGAAAACTGTGACCCATCCTCTAATGTTTTAAGACACTGACTGATATGAAGTACATTTATAGCTTATTAGTGAAGTTGAAAGAATGGCCGACTAACCTGATGGCAGCGATCACACTGGTACGGCTTCTCCCCGCTGTGGACTCTCTTGTGTCTGTCCAGGTGGTAACGCTGGATGAACCGCATATCGCACGAGTCACAAGCGTATGGCTTCTCCCCTGGTAACAATCACAGGTCAACCGTTTATCAGCATTCATCGGTTATGACTGCACTTTTGCACATTTGCCTGATACTAAATGCGTTTGCTGTTGAAATCTTTCAGCACACAGCACAGCCAAATTTGAAAAATAAAAAAAAGAATGGTAGAAAAAAAAACATGGAAAGTGAAAATTATTAACATTATACGAATTAAACAGCAACATGTAGCTTCCAATCAAAAATAAAGCCACTGTATGTACAAAGTCATTACTGAAAAATCCTGGCTAGAGTCCATGTTTTTCTTTTGCAGTTTAATCCAAGCAGATGGAGCTGCCAAAGGGTGGTTGTATGCGGAGGTTTAATGGCCTGAAAAATGATCTCAATACTCATTACACCACCCTGTTTCCCATATTTATCTACTAAATGCAAAGGAAAGAAAAGTCTAAACTGCAGTGCAGAGACATGGTTGTGGGTTGTTACCTGTATGCGTAAGTATATGTCGCTTGAGGTGGTAGCTACTCCGGAAAGCTCCATAGCAGTGGTCACAGATGAAGTTCTTCTGGACTTTCAACGAACTGTCAACATCCATATCAATCGGGGGAAGTATAGGCTAACAACAAAGAGAGCAAAATGAGTTTAACCCAAGTGGAACAGCAAAAGTAAATCCTTGCATTCAAGTTTATAGGTTTTGCAACATTACCTCAACTTTCTCTTTAACTTTGTGGGACTTTTTGTGCTTTTTCTTGGGTTGCATATTCTGGTTTGCCTGCATGTCCTTTCCATCCATCATTCTTGATGAGTGGTAATCCCCATCCTTCCGTATCAGCTTTTGGAGGAAGAAATGGTAGGAGGTAAGGTTTGCGGCACTATACAGATTGCAGGCTAGCTTGCAATTCAGTAACAAAGACATATTCGCATGTTAACATCCATATATAACTGGATTTGGGGCTGTTGTTTTTCTATGTGGAATCTCCCTCACCAATGGTGGACAGGTCCCTGGTGACAGATGGCTCATGTGGCTGTGGTGGGGCTGTCCATGTTGAACCTGGTGTCCATGGTGGTTGTGGCTTTGCTGTGAATGGGTTTGGTGGCTCTCGGGACTGGCTCTGTGCCCCTGACCCAGGGATGACATCATCTTCTTCTGGCCTGGAATGTTATTGGCTTGCATCAGCGCCATGCTAGACAGCACCGCCTCACAGCCCAGCAACCCGGCCTAGCAACGCAAACAACATGTCAGAGCAGAAAGAGAGGGCTATGGGACTCCTCCTAGAGACAAGGAGTCACGGAAAGGAGGCAGGTCAGGAAATGGAAGTTAACAGAGAAATGCACTGGCATCAGGGCGGGGAAAACATACTTTTTGTTTGGTTCTGGTTTCCGACCGACCCCGTCAACTTTTGTGAGAACCAAATTTATTTTATGAGCTTGAGGAAACTTCCTGGAAAATTGTAGACCCTTAGTAACGCCGCACAGTTGGACATTCATGAAGAGAAATGCACTTACAAAGGCACTTGTAATTTTGTTGTGTTTCAAAAAGCTCACCAGTAGGTGCAGTAGGTACTCATAGAAAGCTTTTACTACCCTCCCGCAACATGATAACATTCGGGAAATAATCTCCAATCATCTGCGTTTACAAGGACGTATATATGTTATGTTCCCATAATTTGTCCATCTAACCATCTTGCCCAACCAAAATTGTGAGGTTAGGTTTTCAAAACTGCTTCTTCACGATTTAAAAAAAAAGTGCCTTTGTATGTTCGTATCGGCAGCTGGAAAGATCGACAGAACTGACAGCTGGATGAACCATGCCAGCAATGTGGTATCCAACACTTATTAGGATCTTGGTTTGCATTCATTTAACTAAATATTTTCTTTAAATGATGTTTGTTTGAGTATGTGTGTGTGTGCGTGTGTGTGTGTGTGTGTGTACATGCTAGGACACAGAACCTAGTAGAGGTTGTGGAAGTAAGTTAAAAAATAGCAATGCTGCTATAAAGACAAGTAACAAATATAGATTTCCTCACTTTTGTTGCCATTGGGGGGGGGGGGTGGGAAAATCCCCTCTGGCCCATGGCCTCAACTGTATACCAATAGGAACCAAACTTTAAAAGGGCGAGTAAAACCATGATGGTGATTCTGGAGATGAAGAGACTTCCACTGACCCATTTCATATGGTCTCGAACAGTGTTGTTGGAATGGTGTGTCATCGCCGTAGTTTGAATGCGTGCGTGTTTGGGGGAACAGTCACTCAGGATGAGGGGTAACAGAAGAGACCACACCCACCCAAATCATCGGAGGCCAAAGCCTGAAAGTAGAGGCATGACAACATGAGGCTGAGATTGTGTACATGCTTGAATCTGGACCTGGAATACCAGATCAGTCTCTTTTGATTTCATAAACCACACATTTTGGATATAATGCTGTATATCCAGAAGTGTAGGTCAAGCACTAATATGTGCTGTGGATCAGGTCATAAAGCCCCAATGGTTTGGTGCACACCCACATGTTTCCATGATAGACAGAAAACACAACAGCCAAGTAAAAGAAAGGGGGGAAAAGGAGGGAATCTGATGGGAAAAAATGAAGACAATATTCAAAAACGAAAGAAAGACATCCGTTGAGGTAATGATACGTTAATCACACAAATGCAGTGTACGCGAGACAGTGCTGAGAAGTATAAAAGGCAAGTATATAAAAGTTCTATTGTAAGCTTCATTTTTTTTGATACTCCATCATATTGTTTTGGTAAACTTAAAATGGGAAACATGAAAGCATGTTAAAAATAAAATCATAATAGCTGAAGAATTGAGCCTAATAAACTGAGTCTACATCTTAGTGAGTCATATTGGTATTTTCCCAAGTTAAATTTCATAGGACCACTCAACGGATGTGGGAAAAAGTTATGAATCATTAGAGTGTTTTTGAAATACTTCCAATAGCCAATCTGTCGCTACACTGAATTGGATTTCATGCAATGAAACTGCAAATGCAATAAATGTGGTTCTCCAATCATGTAATCAATATCTGAATTAATTCCAAAGCACTTGATAGTGACTGTACATATCACCTTAAATGAATAGGTATAAGCATGCTATGTAGATAATGTTGAAATATCCAATAAATTGTACAAACCTGTTTTACCTTTTCTGACACTATAAACACTACGTATGTTCCAACTTTGCAGCGTTCTCCCATGAAATGTATGTGGCTGTATAACCTCCAGCCAGAAGGTTTTTATGACATATCCTCAAACTTTACAATGTATTCGGAACACATGACTCATGCTTGGTATGAACAGATTTCAACAAAACCTACAAAGTTGCCAACTGAACATGTCTCCAATCGACAGACAAAAGCCCTCCTACACAATTTCTACATCATTCTCACAATGCGGTTTGAAGTTGAAAGGGATTCACCTAAATCTAAACCTTGCATGGTTACATCAGAAAATAATTTAGGAAACCTGTAAATCCACCATACCTGCATCTGAGCCGATTGCACCACAGAAAATGTTATTGTACAGTTTTATGCCTAAACTATTAAGCAACATAATACAAAACATCTATACCGGATATATACACATACGGCGCTTACATTCTTTGATGAATCAACGGAAACGCTGTAATTCATCACGTTGGTGAAACATACAGTATTAGCTTCTGATCACCCCATGCATTTTAATCTTTACAGTAGATATAGGTTGGAGAGATAGTAAATTCTGATTATCATTAAAACCTGTGCTACTCTATCGGAAAAGTGATCATCTCTGAACTAGTGAGCTTCATTAGCCGAACGGGACCGCATCGAGGGGGCATCGGAGCGTTGCGTGGATTTGAATTTGCTGGGACTGTGCGGTTTAAACGCGTGGAGCATGTCGGGGGAGTATCGTCTGAATTGCACAGAAAAGGGCTAGCTAGCTAGCTAGCTCACCGGTAGTTGCGGTTTCGGGACAACTCCGGTGCGACTGAACACCCCCACCCTCAACCCCCCCACCACCAAACAACCCGCCGCCCCAGACAACACAACAACAGCCTGGCAGGGCGTGCGGGCTCAGCGCCGACCACAAAACAACACCTCGCTGCCCGGATACAGTCGCCACGAACTAGAAAGTCGCAGATTAGAAAGCGCCTCGATAGTCGCGAGTAAAGTGTGTCAAAGTGGCGACTTCTTACCTTTTGTTTTTTTTTCAAAGCGTTTTGCAGATTATTAATTCTTGTCGCACTTCCAATTTTTTTTCCTCAGTTTACAAACACTGACAGGAAACGCCACCGGAAGTGCTCCCCGGGGAGAGTCGTGATTGGTCGGACGCTAAGGCACGTGATTCGAGCGGAACGACCCACGTTGGCGGCCATAATTGTAAGGGACTGATGGGATTTTGCGATGGACAAAAGAGTAAAGTTTAAACGGGTGCATTAGCGCATTTCATGGCTACCAATTCCCGTCCCTAGGATTGTTTTTGTATTTATAGTTGGCGAAAAAATGTTTGAGACCAAATTACTATATATAATTAATACTTGTTAAGAATAAACATGTATTTATCATTTCATTCATTTAATCATTAAATCCTTTATTTTCATTATTCAGCATTTACATACATTGAAATGAATTAGTCTGCTACACAATAGGAGCAGTGGGTAGCTGCAGTGCTGAGCCCAGGAACCAACTCCAGTTCTTTTTGCTAGTACCTTGGTCAAAAGAAGTATTAATCCGAATATTCATAATATTGTCTATACACTCACACTACCTCAGTCTAGCAACTCAATACATTCTGACAGCTAGGTAAATCAAACAAATTCCAATTCTCGACTTGTTACCACAAAGTTTTAGATAGATAGATGAATATTTTATTAATTCAAAGAAAAATTAAGGCATCTATTATCTTCACACACACAAGAAATATATGGCAAATAAAGGTAGGATTTTAGAAACAACCTCAAATTCTGGATGGGATGGACAAGGGTGAGAACATCTGATAAGTTGTTATTTTGGTCACAAATCATTTCCCAGTCTTTCAATTTCATCAAGAAAGAAGTCTGTATCTTTCTGGGTAACGAGGGGAGAGAACACAATCACACGGAAAAAGTTGACTTTGTCTTGCAGAGGCTGGTAGCCCACCATCATAGTGCCTTGTTTTACCATGCGTTCCTTGATGACTGGAGCTACCTTTGAATAAAAAGGACAAATAGAGAAAAAAAAAACATGCACAGTAAAGGTTAGATTTAGAAGTGAGTCAATGAAAAATTGTTGTTGGCAGGATGAAAAAGTCAAAGAAAAATGTAAAATACAGTTTTAAGACACATTCATCAGGTCTCTCAAAATAAACATTTGTGGTTATTTTGGTGTCTTGTCATTCAAAAGTCCATTTGTACAAAAATTACAATATAGTGTGATTTTTTTTTTACATAAAATGGTGTAACAGAAGAAAGAATGATACATTTTAAATATTTGATCCACCTATAATAAAAAAATAGTTGATAGCATGTGTTTTTAATTTTTTTTTTTAACCTTTTTAAGAAAATTAAACTACCAAGTTTTAGGCCACCTGACAGTTCTGGCAGTGTCCCAAGTGCTAAACACTTAAAGATGGTGGTGTACATGTTTTTTTTACTTATTTAGGAAAGCATGAGTACAAATAACTGGAGGGTTGTGAATTTTAAAGCTTAATCTGTGTGCAATATCATCTGTTCCCAGTCAACTGATGTAATAAATAAACTTACTTTTCCCAGTTTCTCCCAGTAATCTGCATTTCCTTCTTTCCCTCTCAGACTGGGTGGTATGAACCAGAAACATATGTTCACAAACTCTGGCTGTTGTCCGTGGAGACAAAGACAGACAAGAAATTAACATTTGCTGGCATGAAAAAGCAACTAATCTTTCTCAAGTGTCCTTACATCATGCAAAAGATGGAAGCCTTTTCTTTTCTTCATTTGCTCCACCAGGTACCTGCAACCGATTTGTTAAACTGTTATATTATGTTGTTATTCCATCTTTCCTTTATGTTATGATCTCTTGACCTACATTCCTACTATCGACTTGTCTTTTTTACCTAACATGCATAAAAGCTCTGTTGACACGCTCCTCCAAACCATTGGAGCCAATAGCCTTCCACATCAACCATAGCTTCAGACAGTCGACCTTGCGGCTGCACTGTAGAGACTTATCCCCTATATCCAGATTCATGTCGTAGAATTTGTCTTGCTGGAAGAGGTATGTCGCATTGGCACTGTGGCACTGCTTCAACAAGTTCTGAGGACAAACAGAGATTACAGAGAAGTTAGTACCAAATTTTAATGATATTAATATAATAGAACAATTGGGTCATTTTCAAACTGTAAATCCTAACCGTGGTATCCTTTAGCAGTAAGACAGAACACTGCAAGCCAGCCACCAGCATCTTGTGTGGATTCCAGGCTATTGAATTTATTCTTGTTTCACACACAGAGAAAGACGCCAACACAGACACACAATCAAAATGTATTGTTTGTATGCTCTGTATTACCATATCCACCTAACTTTACACACGTACGGACGAAATAATGCAAAATGCATCCTCCTGTCATACAAATTAATACCTGTCAACCCCTTTCATCAGATGTCTGTGTTGCTTAGAAAAGAGCACGCTCCCTCCCCAGCAAGCCTGAAACAAACAACAAAACAGGCATGACTTCGCACTTTGACTGCAAATTTTAGCAATTGCAAGACAAGCCTCGCAAAGACCAAGGCTTGTCAACAGACATGGATTTGTCTTCCACTGGGTGACTCACGTCTACGTGCATCCAGAGCTTGTGTTTCTCACAGACGTCAGCTATGCGGTCCAATGGGTCAAAGGCACCCTGCACTGTGGTTCCTGATGTGCAGCTTACAACGAATGGCACAGCACCCTGGTAGAAACAAACTGGCAATAAATACTGCATCCTCGTACTTTCTGGTTTCCAGAAACACAATCGTCGTTAGGGTTTGCTATATCTTCTGGGTAATCATTGCCTACAGAGGATAATAGCTTGTAGACACTATAAAATGACTTCCGTGCTTGATCGAGCTACCTGGGATTTTGCAAGCTTTATCTTTTCATCCAGGTCCTCTGGCCTCATGCGACCTCTGCAGCATATTAGAAAATGTAGAAAAAAAGCAAATACAAAAGCCATAATGATTATTTTAATTATTATTTATTCTATATATATCTGAACATTACCAAAGTCATTTTGTTTAAGCAAAGGTAATCTTAAAGAAATTCCTTCTTCGAGTGACTAACAAAATAATATAAAATAGAGATATCTCTAAATTGTTATGCATGTATTAGCCAGAGAGTTTTTGCCATTTTTACTGGATAAATGAAACACACTATCAATCGATTTTAAAAATTGATGATTGACTAGTTTAATAACTGGTCACCCAGCTCTTGTAATTAACAATACATTACCCTTCATCCACTTCCACCAAGATGACATTGTCTGTCCCTATTCCCATAAAGGCAGCCCCTTTCTTCACAGAGTAATGGCTCTGTAAAGACATCAGAAATGTTCCTTTGAATTTACGTACATCTATGTAAAGACAACACATAGACTACAGTCTGATTCCTAATAAGCACGTTTGATCAAGCTCAATCCACTTTACATCATCGATGCACATTAACCAGTCATTCCTGACCTGTGGAGATGTAAATATGGCTAGTCGTGGGACACTCCACAGCCCCTGGCTTTTGACCTCCGGGAAGAGTTGGTAGCGTGCAAGATTCATGGCATACATGATGGAAGCAGACCCACCAGGGCAGAAAAGGCCATCACCTTCTGTCCAGCCAACCAGCCGACGCAGCCCCCTCAGAACTTCATTCTCCATCAGGACAAACACTGGGGCCACCTCATAGGTGAAGCTGCATTTCACACACACAATGTGACTTTGAAAAGCAAGCACTAAGAAATCAACAGGGACTTTGGCAGAAAAGTTGGGATCAGGACACTAAATATCTTATGTTTTTAAGTTTATTCGTACAGGTTTGTGTTGAGACTCTCAGTGAGGAATCGACCAGCCAGGGCATGGTAGTCCACCCCGCCGTACTGTTGATTAAAAAAGTGCGGGTGACCTGAAATAAATGAAATTGAGAAAAAAAACAACTCATCATGAGCGAATAAGGGTCGGTCGGTTTCCCTGCTGGATCTGGCAGTCTTACTTGTCTTGACGCTGTACTTCGCGACGTCTCTCACTCTCTCGAGGACCCTGCAATCTGGCTCCCCGGTCTCTCTCAGCTCCAGATCCAGCAGCTGAGCCAGCTCCTCTGGCTCTTTCCACTCACAAACCTGCAGGAAAAAGAAAATACAGCCACTTATGAGTTCTGATCAGAATATGTAATCATGTAATGTGACATTATGGTGGTTTCAGTTGTAAGGTGAGACCTTCTGTGTGACATCCGTGCCCTTGCAGAGCACTTCTTCCACAATAATTTTGAAGGCTTCATTCAAGAAAAGTTGTCCCTCAGAGTGGTTAATAAGGGGCTCATTCAGGTCTTGTAGATTAACTGGTTTCTTGGCCTGCCCGCCTGCTGTAATAATTAAACAGACTCCTATATCACAAGTTACTTATAACAATAAACAGACACATATATAGTGCTAGTATATATAGCATATATCTGTACTTACATGAGAATGATAACATGTTTGCCATAGCCACGCTTTTAAGAAGTTGGTGACCAGTGTTGGAGGTAACGTAATGCTAATAGTAACGATACTTTTACTACTGTGAATGGAATACTTTTCGCAGTAACGCGTTACTCTTATGATGTTCGGTAATATTATTGCAGCCACTATGTCAAGTAATAAGTTGCAACCCGAAACTAGGAGTTTGAGTGTTTGCACCGAAACTAAAGCCGACCTGTCTTAGGTTTTAGGTTAGCTGTTAGCTCCGTTAGCACTTAGCTCCCTCGTAGCCGTGTTGATAGCCGTCCACCCAGCGGCTGTCAGCGGCTCAAAAGTAGGCCTCCAGCAAGTCCACCAGTAAAGCCGAACTAAAGCCCAGTTAAAAAACTACTTAAAAGCATCAACCACGGCGTCCATCCCCGATATTCAGCGAGACGGCTTTTGCAATGTCGAAATTTACAAATGGAGTTTGGCGACGCGACAGCAGCGAAGTGTTTAAAGTGTCCCCGATCTTTCTCAAGTATTCTTCAGTCATTAGAAGCGCAACTTCAATGCATCCGCTGTCTGTTGTTAAAAAGCTGCTCCCGACAGTGAGAGTGAGATATGCAGGCAAACAATCCTATCACTGTTTTCAGTATCGGTGTTTTTATACCTGATAAGTAACCAAGAGCGGGAGAACACTTTACACTTTGCTCTTTATGCCATCATTCATTAAACTGCGCTGATCAGGCAGACAATAGAAAAAGTACAGAACGGAAAAATGAAGGGAGTCAACCCTCGTCCCAGACAAAGTTAATTAATGTTGTCTGAGGGAACAGACCGGGAGAAACAATGGAGAAGACAATAACTTAAGATTTATGCGTTTCTGTCACAAAAAATAAAGTTAATTGGTTTGATCAATTCACGGGAGAATTGCTCATGAATAAATCAGCGGGCTGTGCGTTTCAGTCAGTGTTTCTCATTTATTTAATGTGTCCTGTCCATCTTCCTTTTCATGTGTGTCCTTTATTTCAAAAGACTTGTGACAGATTTGCGATGTCTGTACGTTCGGAGTCCCACAAAGCTGCAGATGATCTCTTCTTTCTTCTTTTTACTGTCCTTCTGCTTACAGTAAAATGGAATGAGCACTGCTGTTATTTCCCTAATTCATCCCTGAATGAAAATCGATGCTACAGACAGTAACAATAAAAAAGAATTCCCCATTTCAAATAAAATTCATAAAAACAAACTTTTTTGATAATATAATGATTTCAAGCAGCATTTTCATACGAAGGATAAGTCAATAAAAGTATACTATAGTATATAAAATATGTGTAGACCTATTGCAATAGTACTAAAACTTATCATGATACGGTGCAAAAAATTGAATCTTAACTGTTTTGTTTTTGTTGAATTAGTCAGAGATTAAGTAGAATTATTTGATTCCACTGGCATTCAATTTATTTTAGTTTGGGTCACTTTGGTCATGTTTTCCGAAAACATGACTGACATTTCCCTAAAAACATAAAACTTGAGTAAAATCAAGTTAAGTTGAAGGTAAATTATCTGCCAGTGGAGTAAGATAATTCTACTGAAGATCGGACTTATTGTAGCAAAAACAAGATATTTTCACTTATTAAAATTTGAGTTTTTGCAGTGTAAACAGGTATGATAACAGGTTTGATTTATGCCACAATTATAGTCTTTAAGTGCCTTTTTTGTTATGGAATGGCAGAGTCTATTACTCACACCCACACATTTCCAGTAAAATTTTCCTTTTTGGTCTCAGCAGGTTCCGGGCAGTAAAGGCCTCAGTCATTTTCTAATAGAAAGTCGATGCTTTCACATGGCAGTGCCCAGTGTTCCCTACTAAGGAGGGAGTGCAGGTGAGCGGCGGTAGCGTTTTCCCTCTGGCAGTTACGCCAGTAACACAGCATTGCGAATACTCGTTCTGCATGGATGGAATGATCCTCCTCAATCTGCTCCAGCTTCACAGTGGAGATGTCCAGTGCCAATCTGCCAATCTCCCTCCAAGTTCTGCCAAAAGCGCGGGCCAAGATCATCAGCTGCTTCTCTTTCACCAAGCCGGAGCCTGTGCAAAGAAGCAGATGCAAATAAAGTAGCCAATGGTTTTATGATGTTTTGAGGGGAAGAGCTGCGTGTGTATTTTGACCCACCATTCCTGCAGGTCCGTTTGGAAACCGTCTCTTGTAAATCAGAAGCGGAATTTCTCTTTTTTAATGTTTCTTGTTCCCCTTGTTAAAAGAGAAACGGTTATATTTAACACAGAAGTCTGACAGTATTTAAAAATGAGACTATTGAAAACACTGAGCAGACTTTGTTCTACCTGAGGACAGTGCATTGACCTGCAGATCTTTAATGAAGTGAAGCATTGGGAAGGTTTCCTGCAGGACCGGGTCCTTCAGTAGTTCCAGTAGACCCTTTGCTGCTTCTGGCCCTCTCTGGATGATTTTATCCAGGAGGTCAGTCACCTTCACGCTAGGAACATGGTGAGCTTTCACCTGCTGGTACCCGCAAGGAGACAGCAGACTACGGGAATCTGCATGCTGCAGCACAAAGTCAGCATCAGCACTCAGAATTTCTATCAGCTTGGCCTTCTGGCTTCGGAGTAGCTGGATTACTCCTGCTGGTTCCTCAGTCATGACTGGCTGCCACCTACATCAGCTTCTGCCTAAAACAAAGTAATGAGTTATTATATCTCTTTAACACGTGCAGATATCAAATTAAAAAAAAATCTTGTTCAACCTTGAATAAGTTGTTTTCATTTAGATGATCAAAATGAAGCCAGGCTGTACTTCTTTAACCAATAAACCCTTTTCACAGTAGCCATATTGACATGAAATATTAGGAAAACAAGTAATGTTCTATTTCATTTAGTGTCACACAGCCTTTCCAATAAGCCAACATGCACAATGTCAGAACCCTGAATGGATCAGAACCTAACCTAACCTAACCTAACCACTGGTAACACCTGTGTTATTTCATGTCAATATGGCCACAAAAAGCTATATTAAACCATTATGCATGATTACTGGATATCTTACTCAAAGATCTTGATTGCATTTACAAACATTTTGGGGGTATTAATGTGCTAATTAAAAGATTCTGCAGTTTTATAACATATATTGTGTCATAAATAACCAAGCAGCCTCTCTTCAGGTTTTTGCAGTTATGTTTGTTCATTTCAATGTCTGCAAAAACACAATATGCCAATAATCTGACATTTATTTGAGGTAACACCCTCTTGAGTAAAAGTTATTCCCATGGACAATGCAGCAATGAAAGTCCCTCCAGTAAACAAAAGTATTTTATTGCAGTCTGAGAGTAGAGCTACTTTTTTTTTTTTGCAGGTATTGGTAGACAATTTAAAATATAAAAATAGTTTACTAGTGAAGCCTAGTGAAGTTCAGGATATAATTGACTATTCATTTGAAATTAAATGAAAGCTGAATATAAAATAGTTCTATTGCAAAAATAAATGAGGCTACAGCGGATTTCCTCTCGACACGCAATAAACAAGACTTACTGGTTTCCTCCTCTCCGCCTGCACAGCAGCAGTTTCACACAGGCACACACTCTTACTCAAAGTACACCGTCCTCAACTAGGAAATGTATCCCCATAAACTTCTTACCATACTCTAGCTGAGGGAATATAAAAAATGCCTTTTATAGACAGTTCCCCCTATTTACACGCTTCAGACCACGGATATCTGCCCCCCCCCCCTCTCTCTATTCAGCCCTTCCTTCATTGTTTAACTTTAACAGGATCCACCATGCGCTTTCTGCAGCACTTTAATGCATGTGCTTCCATCCAGTGGATGGATGATTTAACTGCATTAGTATTCCCTACCGAGAGGGTTTGGTGACACCTGGTGGAACCAAAACACATTGCAGAATAAAGAATTATAATCTTTTTATGTGAGAAAATAGCCTAATAATTCATTTCTTTCCAACTATACTATATGCTATATGTAGTTATTATATAGTAAATCTGCATCTATCTATCTATCTATCTATCTATCTATCTATCTATCTATCTATCTATCTATCTATCTATCTATCTATCTATCTATCTATCTATCTATCTATCTATCTATCTATCTATCTATCTATCTATCTATCTATCTATCTATCTATCTATCTATCAATAATGTGTCCACAGATAAATACATAGTGTAAACAGAGCTATGGAAAATTTCAATTATGCAATCAAATTTATACATAAAAGTAAAACTAACTTACAATACTAAACAGAAACACTGTGCTCTATTTATCTTTAATAAAACACTACAATACTGATTCTGCAGCACATTATCTTCCTTGATGAGCTGTTTCACTGAGCTCAACCAGAAGGCAAACACTCTCTGTTGTTATTGTTAGAGTGTAAACTAAATGGCTTCTCTGTCTGGGCGTGTTCAGCGAAACAAGAAAAATTCATGTCGACCCCAAGAAATGTGCGGTTGTTCCTAGTGTGGAAGTGGGATGCTGTTAAAATGCGAATAAATATTTGATTGTTTTGTGTGAGCACGAATGATTCATTGCTCGAATACCAAATAAAAGATGTGTGCGCTTACAAGCTTGTGCACACTATACCAAGTCAACATGAATGATGCAGGATCTGCAGTGAGCGCACGTTTAATTTACTGTATCATTTCTGAGGCCTCTGACCGTTACTGGACAGCAATTATCAGGGACCACTGGTCACACGTCTGCTTAGCCTGTTTGCACAGCTTCAGCACTGGGAAATGACGAATCAATATCTTGTTCCTGGACAGATATTTGCTTTGTGTGAGAGGAAAATCCTCCCGAGCCCATTTCATCTACACACAGTATACTCTCTGAGTCACTGTGTGTATTAGCTGTCTGAATAAATTCAGTTTTCTCTCTTCCTACAGTGGGTGGAAAGAGTATGAGAACAAAGTGAATTTGTACCAGCTCGGGCATCATTTATTCTTATTATTTATTCTTTATTCTTACTACACAGGTGAGATTTCTGTGGAAGAGAAGAATGCACAATTCATCAACCTTTATGGAGTTCTAATGGTTTTATTATACTATACATTTTCAATATCTTTATTCAGACTGGACCTTGAGAAGATACATTATTAGACGTACACAAGGCTGAAATCCAGTGATCTATTGATCTCCAAAATTATACTCATGTTGACATTCTGGGGGATTTCAACTCCAAATGCTGTATAATGTGCCCATGAAGTGTGCACTTAGTCATGTTGCATTATATCGCGGCAACACAAGTGGAGCATATTCTGTATGGAATATGAAAATGAACTTACTTTGCCGCTGATCGAGCACGATCCCACTCATACCCTTGTGTTTTTCAGGCCCCATCGCTCACGCTGTCAAGTGGCAAACTCCATTTGTATGTGCATGCTAGTGGTGGATGGTATAATAGCTCAGACGCTCCACAGTGCTGATGGAGAAAAATCGTTTCCTTATGAGTGGCTCTGGCTTCATTCTACAGACCTCTGCACCTGGAAAATTGGGATTTTGCAGTTGAAGTGTGTGTGTGTGTATGTGTGTTTTGTGTGTGTATTTATGCATGTAGAATTCAAGAGCCAGCCAGTGCAGCAGCTTATCCCCTCCACGACTTAACAGAGAAATTAGATTTACATGTAAAGTAAGAGACAAGGGAAATCGTTCTTACCGACAGTCTTTAGCACCCCTAGCCACAAGGGACATATAGCTGGAGGAACATTTGTATGGCTCAAACATGCCCATGTTTCATGCATTGACAATACATGCGTAGGGATTTTAATGCGTATCCAAGGACTCATTTTTAAGCTAGAGTAGATTTTTTGAGACATTTGCCTGTTCAATAAGCCTCTAAGGGCACCACTCTTTTTCATATTTCCTTGAAACTTATACCTGAGCTTGTATTTTGTATGTGTCACTGTAGTGCAGTTGGGTTTATACATGGAGACCTCAGAGACTTGACCTCCTTCTCAGGGTGGATGGAGCAGCAGCGAAGGGGACAGCCATGCATTTGAGTGACTATGACATGTCTGTTTGTTTAACATGCATTATGAAAGACCAGAGCGAGAGAGGAAGGATCATGGGAGCAGGGCAGCAGAACAGATGGGAGGAGAGGGAGGAAGAGAGAGTCACCACTGTAGTGACAGATGCTGAAAACGGAAAGAGAGAAAGGATCTATTCTCAGTACAGTGAACACATACTGTAGGTGGAAAGCATCAGTTTATTGCAGTAAGATTCAGTATTATGAAGGAAAGAGTGTGAGCAATGTGCAGAAAAGGAATTTCAGTATGTTCCAGCTCAGAGCGCTAGAGTAAGGCAACCTGAGAAATTATTATCCTTACTTTTAGAGGAATGACGTCAGGCCATAGATTATCATTCAGTGTATCACACCCCCTTTTTAGATCAAATATAGTATATGATTCTGTTGGTCATTATTGGAAGAAGATACTATAAGAAGGCTTATAGAGTGAGCTAATGTAATTGACGGGTCCATTAGTGTTGATAGGAGCTTAAATAATTTAAATTGGTGTGCACCTCAGCACCTCTACTTAGAGAGGATAAGCCAGCAGAAAAATGCTAAACACAAAGGCCCTTTTCTTCCTTCAGGTCTAATGAATGGAAAAGACAGTGAGTCTGACTGACAGTGCAAACACATTCTCAGACTGCATTAAAACCGCGGTGGAAGAGCTGCTGGGGAGAATGGATGAGTGCAGGAGAAAGAGAGACTCTGATGTGTGTGTCTGTGTGCAAGTGTGTGCGCGTGCGTGTGTGCATGCATGTGTGTGGTGTGTGTGGGGTAAGCTGGAGACTTTAGAAAAAGGACTGTTTGGAGGAGAAGGTCAAAAAAAGAAGAAAGTCAAGAAGGGTAAAGAGGCAAAGAAGGGTCGCTGCACAAAAAAATGATACCCTCATTGTATGAGATCATCACAGCTGAAGTCACCGGACGCCTGGAAAAACGCAGGTGTCAGCTGATGTCAGCATTTCATACCTACTGTAATTCAATGAAGTCACCAGGCAGTCTAAAGTTGAGACCCTGATTATAAGATTCATCAAACCAAATCACAGGACCAGAGGGCCAGCTGCATCATCACATAAATGACAAAGGAGCAAAGTGATCTAAGAAAGGTGTGAGAAGAGAGCGTGTCTATCGTGGCATGGCGTCGACCTCTAGAGGGAGCTCTTATCATTCTAAAGTGTTATTTGAATGCTTTCAGCTGCCCAGCTCTTTCATTTAAGCACACCTTTATGTCTCATGTCAGCCAGAAAGCCCAGACCCTTCCTTAATCCAGCCTCTGTGTTTTTTGGATATGAGACAAGGTTCCCACTGGCTGAGGTGGGTAAGCCAGGTTTCCTGAGTCCCCAAAAGAAACCCAGAGGGAAAATGGACCTGCATTGTGCTGGCTTTAGGGTTTCGGTCTGGACTGTTCTATACTGAGCGACCTCTATTCATGATCGAACTGGGGTGACTCTCAACTGGGAACGACTCCAGATGAAAACTCATCCTCATCCAGATCCTGCCTTGAGTCTGATTGACAGTGCAAACACATGCCAGGTTCACTGCTAAATGCATCAAACACATGAACCTGGTAATAAATATGTATAGCATATTGGCATTGTTGCTATTCATATAGTGTTTGAGGTTGTATTACCTGTTTATATTATACTGGTCATTTTAAAGTCGACTGAAGACCATGGAACAAATCAGTGTTATTCATCATCAACTAAGAGAATCTCAAATACCCAATTGATTAGGTCAATGGCAGGGTTAAAAAAACAACGTTTTTGCCAAAATCCAATCCCAAGCTATTAGTTTTTCTCTTTTTTTGCCACCATAATGACTATATATGGCAACAAATTCTCATTCTCTCCAATCAGCCACCCGACCATCATTACCTGCAGACACTCATTTCTGTTGCAGCCACATCATAATAATCTCATTAGTGCTGGGAAAAAATAGCTACATCTGTGCCTGAGTTAAAGAAGTCCACTGGATAATAAGCTTATGTGTGTTTTTCTCCCAACGCCTTTTAACATATTCTGGTAAAGCTCTAGAAGACAGAAAGAGACTTTCGATTTTGAGTGGTTTATGTACCATACAAGTCAGAAATTTGGACACAGTTCCTATTTAAAATGAATGGGAAGGTGTGTCCAAACTTTCGACTGGTACTGTATGTGAGTGTGTGTCTGCTGTATGTGTGAAACAGCAAGTAAGTCTCGGGTTTCAAGGTGGTGTCTATTCCAGAGTGATTATAAGTGTTTATGACAGCTGTCACTCTCTCCCGCTGTGTTTCCGACACATGTTGGTTTCGGTGTTTAAATATATGCACCTGAGTGCATGTGTGTGTATAATAATCGGTGGGAGTGTGGATATGGCAGTGATTCACAAAAGAGTGTTGCATCACAGCCAACATCCCCAGCAGGAAGACGTCTCTTTACAGATTCAACTTCTTCAGAATCATGGAAAACTGGAAGATCGATAAAAAATTACATTTAGAATATATTAGTCCTGATCAACGATGTTAGATAATGTAATTCAGTGTTTTCTCTATATTTGTTTGTCTTCACTATAGTGCTTAAGATATATTGATTTTTGGCAGCTCATACAGATATTATTAGACCAATGATCACTGATTGCCGGTGTTTTGTGACAAAATTCAATAAATGTAATTTTGAGCAATTCCTATTTGTTTGTTACTGAAAATAACATGGAACACTAATGACAGAGTCATTTAGTTGCATTATCTTTTCTCTAACTAGGGCTGAAACCTTTCTTTGTGGAGCTGGTTTCCATGCTGTATTCAGTAGTTAGGAAACTCTTGAATAGAAACCAAATGAGGTTTCACTAAGAATTCACTGATTCTGTACAGAATACCACATCCTTAGACCCGAGACACATAGTTAAAATACTACAATTCTTTCTGGGTTTCCTTGTTCTTTGTGTCCTTAGTTTCTTTTCATGTATCCTAATATGCAGGTCAGCTGGATTACGCTACAGTTATATTTTCATACCATGGTGCAGGTTATAAGTGCAGAATGGTTGAATGGCAGTGCATGCTTAGATAGCTCCAGAAACTGTGAATACAAGGAATACATTTGTAGTTAAGATATTATGTGATCAAATTAAATGTACATATTGGAATAAGCAATCCTATTAACAGTGGTCCTTACCAGTGAGTGCCTGATTTATAAAAACTGTGTGGCATGTGTGATGCACATAAATACCTGTGTCTGATTGTGACTGCATACAGTTACATTTGCCTTGGTGTAGGTGTTTTTTTCATTGCACCTGCTTTGACAGATACCTGCATTTTTTTTAAAGTCATCCCCATAGATCTTCATGTTAAAACCAGGCTAGGCTATCACTTAGTGTCTGCCTGTGGCCAGCTACCCACAGATTGCTCTATTCCTCCCTTGGCCACGGAAATGGAGTATTATGCAACGAGTGGCCTACCTCAGGTCATTAAAATGCCCTCACTCAGCAAAACTGGCACATCTGCGCGTGCTGATCAGCCTGGCCCTGTGGTTGGTGGAGGGATGATAACTGCACGCTAATTAAAAAGCCATTCATTGGAGTGAAAGGCCAATTAAAGGCCTAATATTTGATAAGGCGCTCAGTTCACTCAGCAGCAAGCCCACCTGGGAAGTATTTATTAAATGTTAATGGAGACTGTAATTAATATCCAGGGTGGATTAACGCGCAACTGAATATAATTCACATTCTCAGAGAGGGGGAGAGTGGGAGTACAAATGAGAGACAGATATGAAAATCAGCATTTTCCTCTGCAAGGCTGCCTAGAACACAAGAGGCTTTCATACGGGTTTGTCATCAATCCAGAGCGCTACTACTGTGGAGCATGACGATTCCCTTTTCACAGGCTGCAAGACATTGTAGGCGAAATATGCAGATTCCTTGTAGCAGTTCTTCTTGATATAGCAGCCAAATAGAACTTGATAATTATGTGGTTTTGATTCTGTATATTTCTATTCACGCTGATGAGCCACATGAATAGGGAGCATTTGCGTGCGAATAGTTGGGAATCAGCATTATGCGTGTGCCACACTGTGCATACAGATACTATAACGCAATATGCAGGAACTAGAAAGCAATATGCCACATGTATTATATATGAAGGTAGTTTAATGTTGTAATCTGACATTTGCATCTATGTTGAGCCCTTTTGCAAGAGAAGAAAATAATTTCCACCTTTTTCCTTCATGCCAAAGTCATATGAATCGCTTTAAATCAGTTTTCAGTTTTCAGGAAAATGTCTTTGATCAGTTTGTAAGGGGAACAAGATCGCAAAAAAAATCATTGGGGAAGTATTGATTTTTTCACTTCTAAATATATTCCCATTTTGTTAGTGACGTATGTAGTGTGATGGAATCAGACAGACTAACCGGTGTTAAGCTCCCTTCTGTGTCAGTCGCTGCTGGGTTGTGTGAATGCGTAACACCGTTACAGTGACTGTACTTGCTTACATCCCTCAAATTTCACAAGTTGTACTTTTAAAGAAAAAATCAACAACTTTGTCCTCCTGGTCAGTGGCAATGCTTGGAAGAGGCAGTCACTATATTCTTGAACTGTCAATAACGTACCTGGCAAAATGATTTCCCCGCAGAACAGGCCCCCTTCGCCCCGTCTTTCCTCTTACAAATGGTTTTGTTTGCTTCTGTGATCTGAGTTATTGTCTCTGTGACAGTTTTCTTTCATTTTATTTCCATTTTGACATTAGGTTTTGGTTTTACTTTTGACCTTGTTTACATCCCTACTACAAGCCATTATACACTTCATTAGAGATAGCTGCTCTATTAAGTCAGGAATCATTGACATAGTCAGAGGACAGACATGCCACAAGCACTAATGCTAAAGATCATGATCTATTGGATTGGCAGGATTACGGTTATGGCTAAAGGTTGAGGTTAGATCAACAATTTAACATTAGTGAAATAGATATTGGTAAAAGGAGCTACGATGCAGTGTCCGTATCCAGCCTTGTGAGATTTTGACACAGATCACATGTAATAAGACACAGTTTATGAGCTTTGCATCAGTGCGCCTTCACATAAGTTGCACACACTTCTACAAACAATATGTGCGTGTGTGGGTGCGAATTACTTAATGTGCAATGAAATGGATGGAAGGGGCAGAGTCCGAAAGTCTGATCAAAGCTGACAATGTTTGACGAAATAAGAGGTCAATTAGCTGATTTATGGCCTTTTGTCTGTCAAGCCTAGAAATGTCATTTTATTCCCCGTAAATCGGCAAACAACAGACCCAGCAGCACGCAAGCCGGAGTATTACATGCATCCAAGTGAGCGGAATCAGCGGCCCCTCATAGTATAGTGATCGTTTCAATAATGGATGTATTTGTGTGTTTGTGTGAGTGTGCAAACAGCAGGAATGAAGTGAAGTGTGGTCTTTATCGGTCAATAAAATACTCAAGCCTGAGTCTGACTGTAAATTTATTGTTTCCGTGGTGAATTGCATGTGTGTGTGTGTGTAAGAGTGGGTGTGTGTTGTAGTATTAAGGCCACAATATCCAGTAAATCAGTCAGACACAGCAGACAAAGCACTATGTTAAAATTTCACTGTAGGGAAGCTAGAGAGCTAAGATGGATGGGTGGGGGTTGGGAGCTCTTAAAGAATATAAAGTAAGAAGGGGAGGGAGGGCGAACGAGAGGAAATCAGCAGGAAACGGGTGTTGAACGGCGCTCAGATCAATACTAATAACCACACACAGAGAATGACTTCCTCTCATCCCTAATAACTCACACAGAGAGGAGATGAGAGTGTGCATCAAGAGGAAAGAGAGAACCGAACATGGAGGCTGTTAGAGGAGCAGAGGCAGGAGAAAAAATTTGTGTGATGTCCAAATTTGTCTGTTTTGCAATCTCTGCTGGTCCCTTGCTCCCTTTCTTTCTTTCGGTTTAATAAGAGGGTAGGGTGAGCTGACAGCCATGTTTGAGTTGCTACTATATCACTGCAGATTTCTTCCTCCTGCAGCCCTCAATGAGCTCACGGAGATATAGTCATATCAAGAAGATTAGAGAAGTGTGTGTGTGTGTGTGTGTGTGTGTGTAGAGTGCCATACAATTTGTGATGAATTAGATTGTTCTGAAAGCATCTCTCAGTAAGAGGCTGCAGTGAATGCATTTGCCCTAATGGCCTGCCATTTTATATGTCTTTAATGAAGTTACAGAAGGGGAGAAAATGGTCAACCTTGGCTGTGCCCCTATACACACACACATAAAAGCTGAGGTGCAGACATTATGTGCTGAGTAACCTGAGCTAATTCTTTGTGCCAGAGAGAAACCGAAGCGGCGTGATTCTTGCCTCCTCACAGGGCAAAATAGATTTCTATGTTTTTTTTTCCTTCTGCATGTATGAACATGTCTGTGCACTGGACATTGTCGGTCAAACTTAACAACACTGGATCAAAGTGTAATAATGTGATATTTTACAATCCCATTCCAACCAGGCTTCATAGAAATTTCAAAACCTTGCTCAAACTCGTACATATTCACACTCTGCTGAGTTGAATGTTCCCCATGAGAGGGTGTATTTGAGAGAGGGGCAGAATAAAGTAAAGGCTTGTCTGATGTCAGATGAGAAAACCATGCACAAATGCAGATATTTCACTGTTGCATATTGTCTGACAAGTGGAAGGATACACTCTTTTTATTTTTCTTTTTTGGTGCCCAAGGCAGGAGATCAGTCTGGAGCGCATGCCTTTACCCAGTATGTCACAAGGCTGTTTCAAGAACCTCTTCAGATAATTTCCAAAGGAATGTTGGAAGGCAGACATGTGATTCCCAGATGGCAGACAGCTCACTGTCTGTGGCTACATACATAGAGCCAAATTTTAGGAAAGAAGCTTTCATAAGCTGGCCATTATGGTGGAACCCAAGAGCAGATGGTACCCAAAAGCTCTGCCCGCAATTTTCTTTCTACAAGCACCACTCTGACATAGTCTATTGTCTATAATTTTGTTGTCATGTTTTACTTTAGTAGGCAAGGAATCATGGGCATGGAAAAGCAAACAAGATTATATGAATCCTCACTTAAAAAGCAATATGTTGCCATTAAATCAAGTAGTGTTTGGTGATCATGGACAAATCACTGTCTATTATCCCTGCAATCTGCCCAATAAGGCTCTTTGTGTTAGTCAACTGAAATCCAATCTAAAAATTTAGATAAACTTGGTTTTTATATTTTTTTACAGTATACCACATATAAATTATATAATTTATAACAAATAAAGGTTGGGTTTCTTAGGCAGAGCATCCCCAGTACACTTAGGTATTTATGTGTAATTAAAATGTTTCCTCCCATAGTAACCTCAGGAACAGGAAAAATAGATAGCTTCTGTACTATATAGACTTCATATAGCTCGAACCAGGTTTACGTCCTCCAGGTAAGTAATTAAGAGTTTGATCAGACTAAATGGGACACATGAGGTTTCCTTATTGAATTATTCTGATGAATGACATTATTCTCTACATTTCCCTGACACACATTTAGTTGTCATCAGTGCAACCTTCTATAAGATATGTACAAATCAATAATACCCCTACCAATAGATTTTCTCTAGGGCTATCTTCAGATGGTGCTTAGCTTATCAAACAACAATGATACATATCACCATCGACTCTCCTAATCAATTATTCAATCCCAAGACCGAAGCCATACCTGCATATTTTACAGCCCCTAATGGCCATATCTATCTATTCCTGCCTTCTCTGTCCCTTCATCTCTCTCTGGTATTGACTTAGTCAGAGCTGGGTTACGCCGGTATTGAGTGGTACAATGTCTGGTCAAAATACGATTGATTTGGACAGTATGTAGTCATCCTGTTGGTAATAAAAGGTCTTCCATGGATATAACAGCAACAAACACACATATGAACATGTGCTCATGAACAAATATAACCAATCATGATGGCGATGATGTGTAAATGTGATATAGATAAGTGCCATAACAATTTTCAGACAGATGTTCACAGAGATGAGAATATAAAAAAGATGCCCTGTAGCAAGTTTTAGATTTGCAGGTTTTTATTTTACATTTAACACCTTAATTAGCAAAACCGTTAATTTGCTGTTAAAAATAACACCTTGTAGACATAACTAATTTTCAAATTAAAAGAATACACCAGCATTGTACACTAAGTCTGCCAAAACACTGCAAACTTGTCTGAAAAAAACAATCAATTCTCCCAAAACACTAAAACACATCTTGTATTGATCGTACATTCTTTTAGCGCTGCACTTCTTTTGATGCGTCTCTACATTTTTATTAGTTGGGATTAGTGAATGCATGCCGTTTGTGTCCAAAACCAAACTGAATAATCTATCTCAGAGTAACTTTATGGAATGTACAGCTATGAAAAAAAGAATCCAGTAAGTGACTGAATTGCTGCAGTAAAGAGTTTATTTGCAACAGGAAATTACTGCAAGAGAACAAAAAAATGTTATTTAGTTGCTGGTCACCATTGTGTGAGAATACAAAATATACAAATAGAAAAGGCACAGAAGAAATAATTAAAGAAAAAGAAAAAAAGAAAAATACAACGTCCTTGAGCTATGGCACTTTTTTTAAGCACCACCACACACTCTTACTCTTCCCATTCTACCTTGTCCTCATCCAGCTATTCCTCTCAATTGTTCTTGTACAGCACATTCATTCATTCATTCATTCATTCATTCATTCATTCATTCATTCTCTGTTATTTGTCCACACAAGATCAACCCAAAGAGGTCTCCTTTTTATATATACTATGGTAATTCAATTGAAAAAACCTTAACACCTGAATGCGTTACCTAGATGGGAATCGACTGTGATTGATCTATTTGCATTACTTAAATCACCTGTTTCTCAGAAGCAATGAAAACAAACACAGGGAATATGTTTGTGTTTTAATCTACATTTTGATCTGTTTTTCACTTCAACTTTAGCCTATAAATTAGATTTAGAGCCTGAGGTTTTCTTTTTCAGACATACGGTGTAAAGGCAGTTGAACATTTGGCAGGTAAAATACAATGCTTTGATCTTGACTGAGATTATAAAAAATATTGGTCATATATCAGGCCAATTTATTAATTCAGGTCTAATAGCAACATATGTCTGTTTATAAGACACAGATTCATCCAAAAAAAGTGAATGTTTTCTGTCAGTATACCAGCCCTATCTGTTAAAGAGGGAAATATGATCAGCCATCCATTTTTGCTGTGGTGCGCTGCGTTAAGACGGTGGATTAATTTAATTAGGCTGTGCAGCACTGATGTCTTTGCAGTCATTTCATAGTAGCCAGGACATAGCAAATAGATAACCTTTTATGAAAATATAACTAAAGTTCATGTGGATTCCATACACTTGATACACATAAATATTGCTGAGATATGAGCTCACTTCCGGCTTGATGGCTTTGTCTCAAATTTTGATGTGTCAAGTTTGAAGTAGAAATTAATGAATTATTAAATGCTTCCTCTGGGACACTGAGCCAGAAATGCATGCATTTGTTTGTGTTTTTTTTTTAACAATATTTATTATTGAAGTTTCCATTCCCATAGGCAGTGAACCAAACTTCCCATTTCTGTCAGACATTTAACAGATATGAGATACAATGAAGTTTAGTAGGAGTTAATATAAAACCTTATTAACCACTACTGAATTAATTTAAATTTTATATTAATTGAATTCCTTTGAGCTTTTAAACATGCTCTTCCCCAATCTTCTTCTCTAATATCTTCCTGTGTGTCTCTTCTCCAAGCATTTCATTTTTCCAATGCTGATTCTGTTGAATACTACACTATAAGGTTATAGAATCTAGATAAGTCTTTCTTACCATCAAATTGTTAATCACCATTTCCTCAGTAATCTATTGCAGGGGTGTGGACATGCATGTGTTATAGTATTTGTATGCCTATACAATTTCTTAATTGCAAATATTTGGAAAAATGCCTGCAACCACCCCAAATCCTTTTTCTGCACATGATTTTAATCTACCAGGTTTGAATTGTTATAGGATAGGAGTAAATTGTGATGAGGTAATTTCTTTCATCAACAAAGTCATGTGCTGCATACCATACTGATATTGGATTTTTATTTTATTTTTTTTGTACAAAGGTTTTCTTGTTTTTCCAGTGTCTTGATATCGGAGGAATACAAATACTGCTTTATGGGCAGATCTGACACTGATATTTGTTTATTTTTTCGATCTACCCATGCAGGTGGTGAGGATGTAGATGAAATAGTACATTGCAGCACTTATTTGGGTAGCCCAAATCGAAATGACCAGTTTAAATATACTATCATTTTTTAACCATACATTTGTTTTGCATTTATCCCAGTATATCTCTCTGTTGAAGACTAGAATTTTTCTATTTAGATGCTTAATATCGATATGTTCATGACGTTCAATAAAAGAAAATATAACAGACCATCTGATCATCTTACCACGCTATCTGGAGAGTCTCAAAGTTACCCACTAAAAATGAGATATGGTCTTCTTACATTTCACCCCTGCTTTTTCCTACATGTACCAACAATAAAAAAAAACTGTGCTTGCCCTAAATCCACGCTTCTTATTCGAGTCTACTGTGTAATCGTATTCTTCTTTTCCAAAAAAAAAAGAAAAAGCCGTGTTTTGACTCTTGCCTGTGCATCAAATATCTCTGAAAATCCTGGAACGTTCACAGCGCTGAGCCTCTGGTACAATGTGGAGCAGGTGAAACACGCGCACGCGAAAACACCATTTTAATAGAAAAATACGATATATTGAAGATAAATAACACACTATAATCTCGGATAATAATTCTGTTTTTTTATTATTATCGTTGTTTTTTTCATAATTGGTATATGTAGGAAAAAGCAGATGCGAAACGTATAAAGCTCGTATCTTATTTTTTGGGACCTGTCGCCTGTGAGACTCTACAGATTACGTCACCTGTAACGTGAAGTAAACGTTACCCCCCATCGGGTTGCACGTGCGTTTACAATGCTAGCTTAGGCTCGTGAGCGTTATGGCGGACAGAAAAGTTTTCTTCCACCGTGATACGGAGAGAAAGAAGACGAAGAGACAGACACAAGCCACCTGGTAGGTCTGTGTCTGGGGCAGGAGTAAAACATCCTTATTTTGACTATATATTGAGTTAGCTTTAACAATAATATTATCATAATGGGTCGGTGACAACATTCACCAGGTCCCTCAAAATGTACATTTTGTGTTCATGTTGGTTTGTTGTCATTTAAGAGTCCATTTGTGTCATTGGTTTGATTTTATTGTTTTACACAAACTGTCAAATGGTGTAACCTAAAAGAATGATTCATTTTAAATATTCAGTCCACCTAGAATATAAAACTAGCTGATAGCATCTGTTTTAACAGAGTTAAACTTTCAGTAAACTATCAGTTTTGTCATTGCCCTTAATGAAAACTTAGATATTGTTGTTCATAATGTTTACATGGAGAACAGCTAAACCCTATTGATGTTTAATAAAAACAGAACAATACATTCAGACTTGAAAAGGTCGCAAACAGGCTAGAAATATAGATGAAATACAGGATTAAAGATAACTAAAAATAAATATCTTCGGAAATGTGTTGAATGGCTATCGTGGCTTGTCACAACATTACTTATCTGCAGGTCTGAAAAAGTCTTAATAAGCATTTAGGTTTCATCAAAAGAAGGCCTCATAAGTTATTCTTACATTTCATAGAGAATAATGTTGGTAATAACATTTTTTATTGGTTGTTTAGAAAAACCTGGATGGAAAATGCCTAATTCCATTGTCTCAGAGCACTGACCTATAAAACATTTTTAATTGATTAATCAATCTATCATCCCATCATTAATTCCGTTTCTGCTGCTTACCCATGTCCAGATCATGATTAATGAGAAATTAGTTGTTATTGATTATGATTTTATACTGCTAGGAAGTAATAAAAAAATATGTAATAGATTTAAATGAACTGATATTTATTTCACTTTGCATGCGGTAAGTAATTCCACCCCTTATCATGTGAAATGATTTTATTGATAGCTTTCATACTTTGACCATGAAAAGGGTATTAATTGAGATTATATGTGACATTTAATATGTATTAAAAAGTATTTATAACTTGGAGAAGTCTGACGATGACGAAAACTTCATTGGTCATAATTTTAGTGACTGTTAATTCGAGGGTGGATTGGAGAAACTGGAGACTGAGATGAAGGGCTTCTACAATGCCACGACATGGGAGGATGGATGAGTACTGCTCTGCAAACTGTGAGTAAAGTTATTTTTCACCATGCTTGTGTTGTTAAACTGGAGACAGGAGGCCTCGAGGAAGACCAAGGAGAAGGTTTATGGACGTAGTGAAAGAGGACATGGAGGTAGTTGGTGTGAGAGGTGAGGACGCAGAAGATGGAGGCAACTGATTGGCTGTGGCGACCCCTAAAAGGGAAATGGCAGAAAGGAAAAGCAGCAGCAGCCTGAGTCGTTGTTTTATGAGTTGGCTCCTGTGCCGTTGTTGGACACAATTGCTGTGTTGGTGACATGCTGAAAGTTGTATTTAAGCTACTGATGGATTTGTTGTGATTGGACCTTTGCCGCAGCTTAATTGCAGTTTTTATCGGCTAACTGTGGCGCAATGCATGTGAATAAAGATAACTATTCTCTAACCTCAGCTTTTACAGCAAATATTTTCAAAATGCTGGCTTTGTATTTCCAAATCTCAATTATAATGGCTAACTTGCCATAAATAAATGCTTGTGACTCTTGCTTTGTAACAGATTCAACCCAAACCTGCTGTTCACAGTGGTGTGTATTAGTGCATGGGGAATATTAGAAGCATGGGCAATTTAGTAGTATGGAAGCAAACCTATATGTATGGGTTGCATACTATTTTTTTTCTTTTTTTCTTTTACTTATTTGGCCTGTTTGTGTTGAGTGTTTTGTCATATTAAACTCTTAAGTTTTTTATTAGCCAGTTTGCTACTCTCTGTGACAGATTTGTAGAACTTATTAAAAACCAACTGGACAGACTGCTGATGGGGCAGTAGTGCAAACAATAGCTTTTCATAAATAAGTAAGTATTGTATCAATACATTTTTATTGTCACTTTTGTTGGTTGGTCTAAATGTTTGCATTGGTGCCTTTGTGCTTGCATTTCTCTGACTTCAGTCACTTTTTCTGGCCCCTATGTTGCTGTCTTTGTGGTCTGGCAAGGTATTACAGGGATCTGCAGATTTATTTTAATTGTCAGTTTTTTTAATTTTATATATAATATGCATATATTATATCTTGGCAGCTAACAAAGAACAGGAATGCATTATATTGTAAATATAACACTTTTCAAACAGCATAGACACTGCCAATTCTTTTAAAGCTTTGCAATTAGGGTTGGGTTTGATAGCACTCGAATCATTTGAATCGAGTATCAGTTCTGCTCACAGAATGAATATAGAATCTGTTTTTCAAATCTGAATCTACTTAAGCCGTTTCTGAATCTTAAGAATAAATTGAAGACCAGAACTGATTAATTGACATTTTAGATAAACATCTTTAGGCCAAGATAATACATGTTCAAATTAGCAAATGTGAAGTGTTGATTAAGTATCTGGTACACTGATATAAAAGTATCTCATTTGCTCTTTGGCATATCACTTTCTTCAAATACTGGAGATCTCGATCAGAGATTTTTTTTTTTTATCAGATATGCTTCAATTATTTATGTATAAAAGAAAATTTATCTTGGAGAATCTCTGAAATTGATGTGACATGATCAGATGGATCCTTTTGCTAGAAACTAATCATCAGTAACTTGTGAGCGGAGTTTCTCACAAATGAGCCAGTGTAGACCCTGACTGGGTGTAGAAGGCACTCAAACACACTGTTCCTTTTGAGGCTGGTATAAAGGTTTTCACATAATGAGTCATAATTTGGCCCACTACTGGCTCTGTTTTTTACACGTCTCTTTGCCAGAGAAGAGAACAGAGAAATAAAACACTCAATACCAGATTAGTAGAAAGCCCAGCAAATCAAATTTAAGCCATCTAAGGGTTAGACTGATTGTCACTTGCAGTGGTGGGCCCAAATTTCCCCACTTGCCCTCTCTTGCTTTCATCTGCAACCATGCTCCATATGCTATTTCTTCATCCTGATCATGACTTGTCTGTATGCCTCAGGCATATTAACACTACCTCTATTGAGTGGACTTTGGCTGGTCATTAGGAAATTCAATGATCATTGGAGCTTGGTATCTACATTTTTTATGGTGGTACATTTTTTTGAATTATCATATCAGGAAATACATAGGTGCAACTTATAGCATTAATAAGTCAAGTGTCTACTCACCCAAACCATGAAAGTGAGACAGTATGCACAATAAAATTATACCTGTGCTTTTCCTACCAAACAAGTCAAAATATCAGATGCCCTGAAAGAGGCATATTGTAGATATAAATTCTCTCTGGTAATTGTAAAATGTGTTTTTATTATTTCATTAGTATTAGAAACAGAGAACCAAATAATGCAGTTTCAAATGATTTTGCAGTTCAAGAAATAATGTGAAAAGTCATCAGGGGGGGATGCTTTACTAATTCACTCCATTCATACTATTATTGTATGTATTATCACCAAACCAAATGCATATAGCTGAGTTGGGTTAGTGTGTATGTGGGTGTGTGCATGTGCGCACACCCACATGTGTGAAGTGGGTGTGGATATGGGAACTAATGGTGACTTATTAACATCATAATTCAGCCAGGCAGGACAACTAATCACTGAGACCTCAGATAGACCAGCCACAGAGGGTGATGGATGAAGCCTGTGTGTGTTTGTGTGTGTGTGTGTGTGTGTGTGTGTGTGTGTGTGTGTGTGTGTGTGTGTGTTCGTTCTTATGTGCGGGTTTGTGTTCTTGTGTGCATTCCTGATAGATGGCTTGTGTGGTGGTCCTTTCACACTGAGATGTCTTCTAATCGGTCTTAATGATTAGGCTCCATTGATGAGGAGCATTGACGAGAATGGGATTGTGGATGTAGGGCGTGGCAACGAAACTCTGCCTAACAGGAAATACACCCCACCTCTAACCTGTCCAGTTAAGGATTTGAAGCAGGTATAGCTAAGACTAAACCATAAATCACTGTTTATTTGTCTGCCTTCATGCGTGTTTGTGTGTGGGTGCGTGTGTGTTTGCATTTGCACTAGTGATTAGTAAGTTCTCACTTCTTTATTGTTTTAGAGGGCAGGACTGAGGTTGTTTGTCACAAAGAACTCTATAGAGACGAGTAGAGGAGAGATGATGTCCCTTCTTCTGTCTTCCGCTGCTCTGTCTGTGTCTCCATTCATCTCTCTGCCTTCTCCCTCAGTGATGCCACTCATCCGTCTCTGGCCCAGTCAGGGCTGTTTAGACTCATTTAGCTCCAACTGAGGTGCAGCCAGGGTGGGGTTTGAAGCATACGGGGAGAGAACGAGAATAAGAAAGAAAACCAGTAACAAAAAAAATAGGAGGGCAGGGGGATTTTTTAAATTTATTTTGACGGCTTTTTTAGAGGACAACAGGTTCATTTAGGAGTCAAATGCCCTGGCAGTGACTAAAAGCTGTAGGATGAGGATGAGATTGCCTGGATGGTTCCTGCTCTTCTCAGCTGACAGTTATTGTAACCAATGAAAGCAATGAAATTACGTTGCAGAGATAATTCAGCACATGTCTGATAGAAGTTATTCTTAACGTGGACATTCCCCCACCCTTCCTCTTCCTCTTTCTCCATCTCTTAGCAAGCAGTGAGCAGAGGAAGAGACAAACTGAATTAGTGTTCTTTTCATCATCCGTGACCAGTGAGCCGTCTGATAACCCTGATCTAATTATGAACGCTAATTGTTAAGTTCTCCCTCCTCTCATCCTCTCTTCCATGCCATAGACACACTCAGGACTAAAGGCCCGCTCCAGTTGGAGGAAGCTTTTTCTGTGTGTATGTGTGTCTAAGTATTTACTTCCTGCCTACTAATGGCACCAACTTCAGGAAGCAGTCCAATATCCACTTTTAGCATAATCATTCTGAGCATGAGCAGCAACATGAGAGATTTATGGTCTGCTGAATGCAGTCTGGCAAATCCTCCAGCTTTCACATTTCAACCTCTTAGTTGTCTATTTTCCGCAGCCATCCTCATCTTGCCCCTCCTTTCTCTTTCACCACTTGCAGCCAGGGGGGGGGGCACTGGCAGCCACTGTGAATATATCTGCGTGTTTACACCTGCATCAATTTATATTTTTATGTATTTGTACCCCTGTTAAGTATGTCCATCATCTCTCTTTACAAAACAAAGATTGTGTCAAGACCTAGTTTGTATTACTTTGGTAATATAAAAAATATTTGATGTCCTTGGTTTACTAGCTGAAGTCCTGAATGAAAGAGAAGGGAGCATCCACTATGTTTTGATTATTGGTTTTCTCTATAGTCTTGCTGTGAGTAATGGCCAGGTCTTTTCATGGGGGTCTTACCAGTGTCCCGCTATTAATTAAAGCTTGATTGGAAGAATAAATTAATCTAGCTGTGGTGTGCCCGATCAATAACCCATATGAGGGTTCCATTAAGCACCAAAGGCTGAGCACTCTGCATGTGATATGTGTGAGTTAGGGGAGTCAAATGGGCCTCTTAGATTGCGAGTGATTTTCACCCCTATTAATCATAACAACTTCATCAAGTCATTAGAGGTATGTGTGCGTATGTGTTCATTCATCCATACGTGTGTGTTCCGTGCATCAGTATCATATAATTTTAATTTCTAACACAGTCTAGAATTGATTTAGGCATTTTGCACATTGACGTGAACAGATGGTATTTCACACATATACAGTAAGTCAGGGGAATCATTTTTCACTTGAATCAGTGAAAACCTCCGCTATGAAACAGTCAGATGGCATTTGCACATTTTAAAGTTCACTTAAATTAAATGCTAATCCAGAGTGAGTTTAATATGCAGGCCCAATTTCAGCAAAATAATTCTGCTGAGGCACTTCATAACGGGGGCAAATATCAAACTGACTCATGCTGAATTTTCAAAAACAGATGAGTATATATATATATATATATATTTAAAGTGATATCAAGAAACTCTTAATACAAATCATGATTATACAGACCTCTGAAAAAGACTCACCTGTTTAAAATATAACTAGGTGTTACCATTGGAAAGTAATTAGATGTAAGCAATTAAAGTGCATGTAAACTGAGCAGTTTATTGTAAAATCAGTGAACTAACAGACAGCATGAGGTGTTTTCCTAGTAAGAGGAAGCATTAACGCCTACTTTATATTTTTACTTGCTTCAGGAAAAAGGCAAAAAAAATAAAATAAATACTACCAAAATAGAAAGGGTAAGATAAGTTGTAGTCACAAACCGTTAAACATACATATGAATAATGAAGGTAAAAAGATGTGGGTCATATAGAAAATCTCTGGTTACTTAAATACATTTTTTCGTTGTATCATGTGATCATACAGTATCCTCCACATATTGTTTTTCCTTCTTGCTCAGTAATTACATATATTTCTGAGTAGGAGTACAAATTGTGAGTTCTGATGGCCAAAGAGGAAAGGTCAGGAAGTCAATATATGTAGCAAACACCATGATTCATTCACTGGGAGCCTTAAATGGCAATTTTATGGAAATTAACTTTTGTTGACATTTACTTTAGCACCACTGCGAGGTTGACATTTTTGGCTTTGAATGAAATGTCTTTTCAACGATTCGATGAATGGCCATATAATTTGGTACAGACATTGCTGTCCCCCTTAGGATGAATTGTGATACCTCTGGTAAACCTTTGACTTTTCCCTTACCATCGGGTCAGATTTTAATTTGTCCAGTACCGTTTATGAAGGGAAATGTTTAAAACCGATGTTCCCACCAGGCTCAGCTCTGAGTGAAGTGCCAAACAGCAAATTTTAGTATGCCATTACATAATCACAAGATGCTGAATATAGTAAACATTATACCTGATTATCATCAGCATTGTTTCTGTGAGTGACAATTCTGATGTAGCACTTGGCTTAAAATATGCGTGTGTCACAAATACAATCTTACAGAGTTGTTGTTGACCTCATGTTGGTGCTGAAATGCTTTGAAAATTAAGGGCATCAATAAAGTCGTTATCAACATTTTTTCCATATTACAAGACTAGTAGCAGCCATGCAAAATTTTCAATATCACAAAGGGATAGCAAATGCTAACCAAATATCACCAAATGCCTATATGATCTTACGTGAAGTGCAGCAGTAAAACGTGTTATAGGCTATACATTTATACTTTGTGTGTTCTACAGTAGCCTAAGTAAACATAATAGATGAGCTCTGGACATATTTGATATGTGGACCAAGAGAGGGTAACATTTACATTTAGTTAGTTCTTTGTATCAGTTCATGCATTTTGAATAGCTTTAAGGCAGGAATGATGAAGGAGATAAGCCCTAAATGACTCACAGGTTTCTAGTTTCTCCCTAGGTAAGCACTGAATTATCATCCCCCTTCATTATAGATTGTGCAACAGATAGTTTCTGTTGCACAGATTCATTCCAAATGCTTCATGTCTGTCTTGGGTTCTATTTCTTTGATTTACCGTTGGCACACACACACACACACAGACACACACAGACAGCACACATGCACACACCATGTAGGTATTTTTTGGTGAGGCATTGGATATTTCAGCATGAAAATTTCACAGACTGGTGCCAGCAGTAGGTGCTTGTGAATGTACTGTTTCTTATGAAGTGTTGCAGTGCTTGTTAGTCTGGTAAACTGGTTTTACCCTTCTTGCTAATGATTCATTTGTTGTCTGTAGATGTTTCCTTGCAGCCTGAAAGGACTGATAATGAAAATCCCTGCTCTAATTCCAGGACATTATTTAGTAAGTAGGCCTCACACTGTTTTTCGGTGTATATAGAGAAATTCCCCTCTCTCCATCATTCTCTTTTGCATTCTTTTTCAGAATAAAGAAACTAATAAAACCCAAGCCCAGCTTGGGCCATGCATAAATGAATTTCTTGCATAAAGATGTCAAAATACTATTCTTCCTCCGCTGTTTCCTATTTTTCTTCCATTTTGCTTGCTCTTTTTATATATTTGTGTGTGCATGTGTGCAAAAATGTGTGTCTGTATAGACATCTATTCTATTGTGTGGCTTTTCATGGTTTAATGGAAAACCTTGCTTGGTTTCCCCTACCTCATTATTTGATAGACCAGATGAGAAATAGATTTATGATTCCGATTAACAGCGTTAGCCAGAGTTCATTGTTTCCGCCAGCCACCCGAACAACTTCATATCAGTCGCGCTAATGCGTTTGAAACACTAGTGCTGTGTGTTTAATAATATCGCTGTTAGGAAACCCATTCATTCTCATTTGGGCTGCAAGTCTCATTTGGTTGGATCCTGCTGTGACTATAGGGAATACCAGGCAAATGAAGGATAGAACTAGCTGTGTTTTTACTACCTCGCTGTGCAGATCTCTTAAGATTCTGTGTTGTAATATGGGAATAAAATAGAATATATTGAAGACTTCATGGAAAACTGATTAAAACACTTTACTCACAGTTTGCAGATTTTATTCATGTATGCCAACTTCTTCAGATTAGACTTGTGATATAACTAAAGTTTTCCAATACTTTTAGATGAAAACATGGAAGATGATGTTTAATCTGAAGTTTGCTTTTAAAGTGCTGCCATGCAGGAAGAAGAATGTGATACAGCCTATGCAAAAAAGATGACAGTATGGGATACACTTACAATCTGTACAAATTGTGTATTGTGTCAAATTTATTTTCTCAGGGTTATTGTTATATATTCAAACAGATTGTAGAGTTTTTTTGTCGTGGTCACATGCTTCGGGAGACTGGGAACGGGGTATGCTCTAACAATACATGAATATGGCAGTGAACAAGCTAATCGGCCAAGCGGTGCTGGTCACAATGGGACACCAGCAACCCTTAATCATCATGTTGTGGCAAATTAATTACCACAATCAACTACCTACGGCAAATTAATTATCACAATCAATCACCAGAGATTAAACCCAGGCTTAAAATAGCCCCACGGTCAAGTAGAAATCAACACCTCTGGCCTGCACCAGAATGTGATAAGCACATGCAGGAGAATATGCCGACATAAACACAGCGTATGCAAAATTACACACACACAGACACACACACAATCACCGGCAGAGCTAATAGAAAAAGGACATGAGACTCATTTAACAGCAAATGTCATCTCGACAGGCAGCTTAATTAGTGCTGCAGAGCTAAAAGGCGACAGGTGAAAGTGTTTGGCGTGGATTAGGAAAAGATTGGAAAAACAACGTTAAATGGAGAAAAGAGTAAAGGCACCCCAGACGTATGTGATGTTAAAAAAAATTAACAAAAATTTTAACCGCATATATTTTCTTTTCTAAAATTAGTTTATTATGCCTATAATTTTTTTGAGAGTTGATATGTAAGACACACCATGCCACCCCATTCACTGCCATGAATTACTTGACAACACTACAATTGTTTGTGAAACAAATGCATGACCTTACCTTTTAAAGTAATAGTAAGAATTTCATTGAATATAAGCTACTTTATGCTGTCACCATAGTAATGTTTTGTCGTGCGTGTTTGCTGTCCTGCCATTCTATGGGGCTGTTTACTGTCTGAGGGTCTGACCTGCCGTCTGCCCAAATGTGAACGCAGTGTTAGACTCTGCATGTGGTGTTTGTGTAGGAGGGAAACCTGAGGGGAAAACAGTTTTAGGAGTCTAACTGTGAGAAATGTGGGATAATGACAATCTGTTTTTTCTGTCTCCAACTGTTTCATGGAACAACCCAAAACAGTTTTTCATTTTTACTGTGCATTTTAAAGGCTGATCTCTAAAAGATGACTTGCAATGTACATCTTTTACATAACATCTAAATGCTAGTATTCCTTGGTAACAGGAATATTAGTAGATCAGGTGGAAATATCAACAATGTTAATGTGCTGATTTTGTTTAGTTGGAGCATATGTTTATTGCACTGTACTGTACAGTGGAATCAAATATTCAATAGAAATTCATTGCTGGTAGAGACCGTGCCCAACTTAAGAACTAAACAGGTTCAGAGAGGCTGTCTATAAGTCGTCATATGACAATGACAAAACTATCTTGTGGTGTAACTTCTAAAAACATGGTACCAGACAAGTTAACTCTCTTGAAAAGGTTTTAAAAATGCATGCGATCTACTAGTCTTATATTCTAGGTGGTTTCTAATATTTAAAATTCGACCATTCTTCTTTTAGTTAAACCATTTGAAATTTTGTGTCAAATCACACACAATTGTGAATTTTTGTAAATAGAATCACACAAATGGACTTTTAAAGGATAAGAAGCCAGCACAATCCCAACACATACATTTTGAGATACCTGATTAATGCTTTTAAAACTGTACTCAAAAAAAAAACTTAAAATGTTTTTGGCTTTCTCATCTTGCCAATCATTATTTGTCACTGACCCATGTATTAAATAGGGGTGGGAGAAAAAAAATCATTATAAGATTTTATTCTCTATGATTCAGAATCAATTCATAATCTTCAAAAATCCATTTTTATTGACGTTTCCTCCATCTCAGTTGTTGTTGTTGGCAACATCCCCATTTTCCACCAGATCAGTCAGCTGATTGTTGCCTCTCGCCACCAGACACGGGTAACTCTTCCACCTACTGGTACAACATATTTCTGCAGGCACAGACTTGTATACCATAATTACGAATGAAAGAAAGTAAATGCATCAATAAAATGTTCCATTCAAAGTGTATTATGCATATATTAGTTTTCACTTTTTGAATTGAATTACCGACATAGATAAACTTTTCCCTAATATTCCGCGATATTGAGACACACCTGTAAAGCTGCAGCATGAGTTGCTAAAAGATGGAGAGAGAGAGAGAGAGAGCTCTGATTGCTTGAGTAAAGTAAAAGTTGGTATCTACCCTAGATATAATAATTAAGGGCAGGTTGATAAATTGTAGCAGCACAAAAAAAATTACAGTGAGCCCTTGTGTTATAGGCCTATCATTGCTTAACTTTTCTGTTAAAATAATTACACTGGTTTAGAAAAAAAAAAAAGGTATGGTCTGGTAATAAAAAAACAAACTAAAAATAAAAAAAATCAAATCGTTTTGAAGCAAGAATGGATTTTTAAATCAAATCATGACCTAAGGATTGGAATTAAATTATGAGACTCAAAGATTCCCATCCCTAATATTAAACAACCACTAGCACTATCCTTTGCTTTATCAGCCATGATAAATTAGGTTAACTTGTAAAGAATCAGTAAAGTATCCAACAGGGTCCAGAGCCTGATGCACCAAGATGCTCACAGACATGTGAAAAACAGAACTGGAAGATAAATGCTGGAGATGCATATATGGAGTGATGCTGCTTGCTGTGGGTAGCAGGAGAAATGACTTGTTACCGCAATACAGCATTCTATTACAGTTTTATATGAACGATATCAGTCATCGCTTCAGATCTATGAATGTTCGTAAGTTAGATGTTTGTATCTTGGAACTGCTGTATTTGGTAGCTTGAGCTATTGCTTATTTATTTTTAACAATGTCTAATAATTCTTTAAAGTTCTGCTTTTGTTTTTTTGTATCCTTCATTATATGAAATGTATATCCCAAGCTGCCTTACTGGATCAGGATCACTAGCAAAGTGTTTTTAATGGTTTGATATCCGCTACAAAGTATAGTATACAGTAGAAAGTCACAAGCGTTTATAATCCTTTTTAACAAGCCAGGTACACTATAACAAATGTCCAATTCTTTTGCATCACTGGAACCATTTTCTACTGCACACTATTAGGAGCTAGTGAAGCAGCACAAACAATTAAATAGCTGCGAGCAGCCTCAATTAATGATATCTACACTGACAGCTCACGCTGGCAAGTGATGCAAGCAGAGATGGTTTGGGAGAAAACAGTTATTTACCACTATTTCATGCAGGTTGACCACACGTCCAAAGAGCTGCTGCTGGTTGAAAAACTACATTTGAAATTCAGTGGTTTGTTATTAGAAGGGATGAAGAAAGACTGTCAAACATTGGTCGAAACATTCCAGCAACATCTTATGTGTCTCTATCAAATTCTTGAAACTATTCAAGAAAGGCTGTAATGCAGGCTGCTTTTTTACGCATCAACATGATTTATTGTGTAAAAATACCAACGTGTTGAATAACTTAAGTACTGAAAATTACATTGTGGTAAATAGGTCTATATTTCATAATAAAAAAAGCAATTTTTTTCTTCTTTATCTTAGATCTGATAAACTGAAAAAGTATTTTCAGGTTCACCTGTTTTGAAAGTTGTATTGTTTTGAATGATACCAGTCTCTGATATGAGCTCTACCGGTGGCCTCTGATGGATAAGTTAGTGTAATTTGTCATTCTCACACTTCAGCTACCAGTTTATTGACCAATCTGAAAAAGTAGCTTCAACTTCACTTCTGCCCATTGAACTGCCAGATAAGCCCCAGGAGAAAGTAGCAATGGACATTGTGGGTCCTTTTGAGAATAGTCCTTCCTCCTGTAGGTTTGCACAGATTTCAGTGGATTATCACAGTGAAGGGCCTGGAGGTCAAACTTTCTCAGCATGAAGGCTGCGGTTGTGGCCAAAAAACAATGGCCAGTATTTTTTTTTTTTTGGACTTACCTATAGAGATGGGAATACATCATAGTAGTGTTTACTATTCACGATGCAACAGGGCTGTAGGGTGGTTGCTTAAGGAGTGCATCCTTGTTGCAGAACAGATGCTGAAAAGCTGTTAATCATAGTAACTGACTTCTTGCAAATCTACTGTAAAACACCTCCCCTTATTAGGGGATCAAAACCAAGGTGGACAATTATTTATATCCATTAGACAAACGTAACAATTGTGCTACTGTGTGAGATATACATAAAACAGAAGCTAACACCACCCTGACTATGTTTACAACGGTTTGCAAACCTGCAAACCACTTTCATGCTAATTGACAGTAAGAGGTGGAATGCTTTAACAATAACTCGTTACCTGCTGTGGAACCAACTCTTACAGCTCCAGTGACCCTTAGGAGGAGTGATAAAGACGCAACACAACCTACCTAGCTAAGAGACTTTTCAGACTTTCAGGGACTTGGAAATCTCAGCTGAGTGCACAATTACTTATGTGTTATATTATGTTAAACCAGCATGAGGGATTTAACTGTTGCAAATCAAACAAAGCACAGAGCCCAGCATGCTTTTTGTTGCTATCAAAAATCAGTGCATTGTGTGCAATGATTGAGAGTAATGGGACATGCTTATGCATCTGTAACTTGTTAAAGTGCCAATCTGTAAAAACAAGAGACTCCAGGGTAGGTTGTTCCAATAACCTTTAATTCAAAGTTAAATGAACTGTGCAGACTTTTGTTGTCCATGACGATGACTGTTTCAAAGGGTTAAAGATATGGCACGATTGATGCTAACATCATCATTATCATAATTCTCAACCTTCTGATAACATGTGATATATATGATTTACTGTTAACCTCCTCAAATGCCAATTATGGACCTTCTAATCCTACTTTAGGGTGTATTCAAGTGCACTTTTTTAAGTATATATTTTTTGACCTTTTTGCCTTTATTTGATAAAACAGTAGACAGATCACTGGAACAGATCACTGGGAGAGGCAGTTCTACCCACTGCACCACTTGAGGCTCCTTATGTGCACTTTGCTCAAAAATACAAACATATCTCAGGGAGATCTCAGTCAAAAATATGTCCTAATTCATTTTAATTAAAAAATAATTTACCGATTGAGTTGGTTAATCTGTCACAGTTAAATTCATTAGTTTGCAAAAAGACCTGGTCTGAATTAATATACAAAAATCAATTTAAATTGCAGTTGAAACATCAGGTGTTTCTAGTGTAAAATATTGCCATATACGATTAATTTAAATTCTTAACAAAGCATGTAATTAATTAGATAATTTTTTAATTGCTTGACAGCCCTAAATGTTATGACCATTAAAATGTATGTTCTCAAATCGTGAGACCCCTCATAAGGAAGCTAGACAGATATTCTCCCTGCTCATTACCGTGCACATGTACAGTGTGTAGGTAATTAGGCCTCAAGAGCCTTTTCAGGTCCCCACAGAGATATAGCAGCCCTGGTAGAACATGCTTTGTGACTGGGGAAAAAAGTGCTACAGCTTCACACCAGAGGAAACACTGAATAATATATATTATATGAACAGTGAACAATGAATGTGCACGCTGCTCAGTGCTGATCGCTGTGTCTTTTTTAAATCTCTCTCCCTTTTGTAGACATGTCCATTAGATTCACCCTAAGATAGCCAGAGCTAGCTAGAATGCTGACAGTCCTGTCAACTGCGACAGGTGTACATATAGTGTATCTATTTACGCCACCGTTTAGGGGAATGTCATCTCTGATACTTAAACTATGTTTGATAGTAAAGTTTAAAAAAAAAAGTAAAAAGTATTTTGCAAAAACCTACATTTGGATTATTTATCTAAATCCCCAAGACCTAGCTAAAAGGGAGATATTTGTGTCATTGTGTCAATATAATCTATCAAAGCAAACATAACGATATACAAGACATTATATTTTTTTATAATCCATTTATTAAAGTCTGTATACTTCTTATAATTTCTTTATAGACAGAATTGTAAATGTATTAAATTTTGCTTTCATACTGTATATTCTTTGGCTTTGTGTGGTATATTTAAAGATGACTTATTCTGTGGCAAAGCTGAAGGAACTTTGATTCCATTCCTCTCTATAATCCCAAGAGCTGCTGACAGTTGACAGTGTCGTGTACAGGAGATCCTTCTCTGCTTCGTTCAGTGCCGTCTGCTCTCCTCCTCTTCCTTCACTTCACTGTCTGCTATTCCTCCTCTACCCCGTCTAACCTCCCTTCTCTCCATCCCTTCATTATGTTATCCACCTGTTCCCTTTTTCACCATTGCCACTGACTCCTCACTGTCTCACTCGGTAACTTCTTTCTTTTAGGGTATACTCGTTTCGCTTTATCTCCCATCACTCACTTTTTGTCCCTGTCATTCTCTGTATCTCTGTCAGCCGTCCGCTGTCTCTCTCCTCTCTGTTCTGTGCCCAGCTCTGCTGATCTCCTGGAAGCTGAGTAGACACTGTTTAGTTCCTGTGGGAGTCTGAGTAACCATATTGTGTGACACCCTGATGGCGCCTAAAGACAACTTAGAATGCACAGACACACACACACACACACACACACACACACTAGAAAAGTGTTGCTTTTGCATACATATACATGCACGTATACTGCATTTAAATGTAATACCTGTGGTAAAATTTAGCTGCAGTTTTATTGAAGTTGACAGCATGCATTCTTGTGATTCTTTTTTTTGTGTTTTAGGATGTTTACATATTTGGTATGCTTGCATTTATGTGTGTGTATGTGTCTGTGTCCAGGATTAAAGGAAGAGTTCATCGTGTGGGGGGTCCCTTGATGGCCTTTAGCCCTCATCTGGGCATGCTCCAATACCACAGTCTGATTGGTCTCAAACTGTCCTGACAGGAAATCCATCTGTGTGTACGTGCGTGTGCGTTAGTGTGTGCAGAGGAGGATGCATCTGGATGACAGCTAAATTGAATGCCAGGGCCAACAAGGCCACAGGATCACAATCAGAGAGATGAGGACAACACTGCAGAGAGAGACTGGTAGAGAGATGCTGGCATTAAGCCCAGGGATGACATTGAGAGGTGTGTGTGTGTGTGTCTGGATCTGTGTGTGTGTGTGTCTGGATCTGTGTGTGTGTGTGTGTGTGTGTGTGTGTGTGTGTGTGTGTGTACGTGCAATTGATGGAGTTTTAATGTGGTCCCTGATGAGGAGTCACTGACATCAATGGTAGGAGCAAAGAGGAAGTAAGGAGAGGGGAAGATAGGAAAACAATGTCTTCTTCAAAGCAAGATAAAAACAGATCAAGCACACTGGTTTGTCCATGGACATTTTTTTTCATCTTTTGTCTTGAGGGTGGCTTCTCCAACACATCTGTCACGCTAAACCTTTGTACCTTTATTAGAGTGCATAACTGTACTTTTCTTATATATTCCAAATGATGAATCTATAGTGTACAGCAACCTTGTCTGTCCTAAGGAGGTAAATCAGCCCTGCATGACTGCTGGTCCTGTAAAATTCTGAAGGTCCAGCAGAAATCACATTCTCTTTTTTTTCTGACATTGGGTCCTTAAAATTAAATGTCCGTTAAATTGTCTCAAATTTAATTAAAAGACGTCTTAATTTAAACAGAATTTCTCTACAGTTTCTTTTTCGCTCAGTAAAACTTTCATGCTGCTATGCAAAAAAGTGAATAAACCTTTCCCCATAATTGACCAGACCTGCTTTTTTTTTTTTTATTATGCATCTATGCATTTTGAAAAGCCCAACTCTAACACATGCCTAACTGTGAAATTACATTTTTATGTAAAGATTTATGTATGTGTGCATATGTTTGTTTTTTATTGTGTTGTGTTACTCGCTAATGATGCAACACAGATGCAAGCGCATCGTTTCATCCTCACTGGTTCGTTGACATATCAAGTAACATGAAGTGAGTGAAGAAACACTGGGAACCAACAAACCTGCCCTCTAAATATCTAGTAGATTTCACTTTTTTGAAAGAGCATTATTCTCTTAAAGCTAGTGCATAACCTATACATAAATGAACATCTGATACATTCAAACCCATTCCAAACAATTTAGGTAATGCTGAATAAGCTTATCACCACCCAATAAATTTCTCTGTATTTCACAGTATAATTTTTTTAGATTTGGTGTTTGTGGCGACAATCCAGCGCTGGCACTATTATGCACAGCATACATTATCCCTGTGCACTCACTGTTCAAACTATGCTGTAGGGCAGTTATTTATGTTATTTCCTGTCTAGCCCTTTATTTCTGTTGCATTAACTCTCCCACAGCTGCAACTAGTTTGTAGGAAAAGTGTTTTTTGGTTACATTTACATATTAAATTGATTATTGTGTACATTCTTTTGTGGTAATCTCCACAAACACAAAATATTTCTCAAGTCTGTAGAGCATTATGTGTAAGCCAGGACATCTCTGCAGCATGAAAATATATCATTTAAAATGGTATTTTAACACACCTTTCACCTTTTAGCAAATATTGTGCCTCCTGCGATTTGAAAAATGCAGTAAGCCATATTATGATTTCAGTCCTAGTTTGCAGTTAACGTCCATCTCTGCATGGGAGGTTCACAAATACAGATTCGTATCCAAAGCACGGTTAGTATTCCTGTACGAATGTCTGTCTCTCTCTGCCTTTCCGGGTTGTTAGTGAGCATCCAAGGTTAACCACTCCACAGTTGAGCTGACACAACAACCCTTTTGATCTTTTCAGAGAGAAGGAGGGAGAGAGAATCATGTAAGGTGGGAAGGAAACAGAAGAGAGTGGGATTGAGAAAAGGAAGGGGACAAATACAGAAAGTACAGAATGATAAAGAAGTGAAAAGGCGGTAGGGAGAAAATTCAAGGGCAGGAAAAATGTGGCATATGTATAGGTATGAAATGCTCAGGCAGGAGGTATATTTATGAGTGATTGGATATTATGATCATATTTATATATTACATCTTTATAAAGCAAGGAGCGTTGGTGTGTCTATGGCTCGTATTTTTCTTTTTCTTTCTTCGTTTGTCGGATCAACCTCCACTTTGGTATATTTCCTTTTTTGGGAATTTTTTTTGGATGGATATTCAAAACATTATTTTTATCATTAAAAGTTAAAATCCTGTACCTGTGCTGTGGTGGTGTAGGGGTAGAGCTTTTTCCTCTTTAGCAGCAGACCTGGTTTCAAGTCCCAGGTGAAGAATTCCTTTGCTGCATGTCTCCCACTACTTCCTGTCTGGTTACTTTACAATAAAAGTGCCTATGCTATAAAAAGTCTTTTATAAAAAAAAAAATGTTAAAATCCCATACACTTGCATATCACAGCACTATTCTGCAGCAGCATGTGTCCTGCTACATTGTTACCCCTAATATCACAGATCTTCTCCACATGTTGCCTGTAGATTTCCATGATGTCACTTTAATAATCGCAGGAAACCAAGTTTACAAGTGACGAGAGTGATGGCACTTCTTGTGTCTGTCATTTCCAAATAAGAGCTCTTTCTAGTATTTTTAACCTGTGATCAATAGACCAATGAAAACCTGTTTCATCAAGGCTCTTTTTGTCTAACATTTGATCATCTATAAGAGGGGTTCTGCCATCTGCAAGCATCCACTGTGAAAATCCATGCCTGTTTTGACCAATCGCCAGCTCTCTGAACCATGCAGCAGAACTGACTTGACATTCCTGTTGTATAAGCACATCTTTGTTTTAAGGCTATATTGCTCGGACCTCCAGATTAAACAGAGATGGGAGAAAGCCCCCGAGCCTTTTCCAACCTTGCTTTGATGTCTTTTTGGGCCCTGCTGTATGTACTGATGAGGCTGCCCAGGTAGGTGAAAACCTTCACAAACACAGGACGCACATACAGCCTGTTAATTTTGAATTTAAACAGGTCATTATTGAGAGGGAACTGAATTAATAGTGATAGTAAAAGTGAACATACTGAAGAAAATTAGACAAGAGATTAAAAAAATTAAAGAAATGAGAGACACAAAAAGGCAAGTGGGCAGAGTTCAAGTGGGAATAGTATGGTTCTGTGGGTAAAAAGGCAAATGATGGTAGTCATTGTAAGTGAGAATGGGAGACGGATCATATGGTATCTGTGGGTGAGGCAGTCGCCTATTATAGTGTATTAGCCTGTGGCTGATGTATGGAGTGTTGTCAGGGATATGAGGTTTAGATAGGCCGCAGTCTGGGTTAGATAGAGTTTGTGTAATGGAATCCAGTCCCACTTCACTCACTATGGGCCTGAGAGGGTGGGGATAATTCAGTTGCCCCCTTCCACACCTCAGAGAATGGTCTGGGGCTCAGGGATAAAGGATGGCCTCTTTTACAGGTGAGTGCATGAGGCCAATCTATCAGTCAATCCAAATGCTGTTTTCATTCTGATAATTTGTGGTCCACTACAGTGTGATGGCCATCTTAAAAGGCACAGCAATCAATTTCCATTGTGTAGGCCCTTTAGAAGACCTTGAATTAACTCAATTCAGATTAAAAAAAATCATTGCCCTACCGAAGATGTTTGTGTTTCTTACCAGTTAAAATACATTATCACACAAAATACTGTTAGGCTTGGTGTGCCTGTAGGGGAAGTGTTGTTTAATACAGACCTAAAGCATTCACTCAGTTACATCAGTTCACTCATTATTATTATTATTATTATTATTATTATTATTATTGTTGTAATTGCATTAGCAACTGGCTTGGCTCACACAAGTTACTCGGTTTGCATTTCTGTGGAAAGTCAATAAAAATTCAGTTTAAAAAGATGAGTGAGAAGTGTTGGCATAAAACAAGACCATAATGGTACAGTGATTTGACATCAGGGCATAGGTTTAATTTAACGGAGGGCTGGTTCTAACATTTTGTGGTTGACTGGGGATTTTTCGGCTTTGGTGTGAAATATTAAAAGTAGAGTTCAACTCGGCTTTGTGAATCTTTTAGGCATCCGAGGCAAATTAAAATGCAGGCATCTCTTTGACAGTTACGATTAACTCTTATCATACATATCTACACAGAAAAAAACATGCAGAATTAATTAATTGCTGTCTCATGTGATTTCACAGTTTCATATTGTTCGAGATGACTTGAAATAGGGAGCTGATTAATAGACATTTTCAGAATAGATGAGGGATGAAGAACATAATGCTTGACTATTTATTGAAATTGCAACACAAACTGTAATTACACTGTTATTCTAATTTATTAATAGTTATAATATAGCAACAATAGCATGTTAGCTTTAGCAGTCTAAAGCCAGCTTGTCGGACTGGGAGCGTGCACTGTTTGTTAGCGGTGGTCCAACTATACCCCAGTTGAATGTAAATGTTTTTGTTGAAATGCACAGTATTATGGGCGAAACAGCTATCCTTTTTTTTATTTCAGAACTGAGAAAAAAGACAGAAGCATTAGTTAAAGGGACTTTGGTGTAAAGCTCTTTCAAGATGCACATGTTGAGTGTTAAAACAATTTGGCTGTAAGACACCATTGTGACAGATGGATAGACTGGCAAACAGTTGCAGCGTGGGCTTCATTTGGTCAATTCACTTTTAGGATCACACTTGTTTCTGAGGGTTGGCACAACACATTTAGAATTATACTCCTGTTCATCTCATGCCAGATGAGGCTCTGCAAGCCTTTTTTTTGCAAGCTCATTCAATTTCTCTTTCATAGTGTTACCATACCTAAATGTGTTGACATGAATTGGTATTAATGCATCTTTTATTTCTAAAAAATCTGAATTGAAATGCTATTCTTATTACGCTTAAACATCACAGACAAACCTGAAACCTGTAACAGTATGCCACATAAGTTGCCTTCATGTCTGTTTGACAGAGCTCTGACACATTTACCGGGCTTGTCATTTATAGGAATAGTTTGGCATTTTGGGAGAATACACTTATTTACTTTCTTGCTGAAAGCTAGATGAGAAGATCGATGTGACTCTCATATCTGTGCGATAAGGCTATAGCCAGCAGCTGTTTAGCTTAATAAAAAGCACTGGAATCAAGCTGTCTGAGGATAACACAATCAATCTGCCAGCACCTCTAAACCTTCTAATTAACAAATTGTATATTGTTTGTTTCATTCAGGTAAATTCATATAAATGTTGTCTTGACAGGGCATTGGCATCAAGTTTCAGGTTCATTGTGTGAGGCACAATCACTCCAAACGTTTTCACTCTACACAGTCATTAAGAAAGAAATGGGTGCGAGAAAGTGAATAAACACATTTCTTAATATCGGTTAAACAGTTGAAAGCAACCACGAGTTTTGTTTTGTTAACCTTTTGTTTTTCATCGTCATTGATTGGAAGACAGAGGGGGAGGTTTTCATCACAATGCTCTCGGAGCTGGAAACTTCACTTTTGTTCAGAAGTTACTTTGAGCAAATGGAGGAAGAGCGAGCTAGAGGAATGTTCCGATAGGAGCGAAGGGCGAGAAGATGGAAGATGACGGAGGCATTGAGGGAAAACCAGACATGTTGCAGCCGAGCCGCTGCCTCCTCCCTCCTGTCTCGCTGTCTGCCCCGGTTGCTCCTCTGTCCCACCAGTGGAAGGAACACCAGCAGCTAGATGCACCAATTGAATGTAGACCCACAAAACCCAGACAGCAGACAGACAGACAGCGAGGAGGTCAGCAGGGCGGAGAGGAGGAGGAGGAGGAGGAGGAGGAGGATCCGCACGGCTACTCTGTTCCACCGCCTCGTCTCTTTTTTTCCCTGATCCTCTGCTCGCCCTCATCACCCCCTTGAATACTCATTACAGCCACTAAGTAGAACATTTTAATCTTATAGGTTACTGGTAAGTGATTGGATAACGAGTGTCGGCTATCAGAAAACAATTTTAAAATGTGCACTCTTAATGTGTAAGTTCATAAACTAAAGCTACTCTGTTATGAGTAGCTTTAGTAATTTCAAACTGTATCGGATGTTAAAACACAGTCAATGCTGTATATATGTAACATCTACTTGTCTAGTTCTCAGGTTTCTTCGGTGCACATCACATGAGGGGTTGTCTAATAGTTGTCTATGATAAGCTCAGAGCAAGCTGTGGGGCACTGATTCATAGCAAACCCAAGCCAGATTGTAGGAACTCTGCTGATGGTATCACTGGAGCAGGCAGCATCTATAAGTAATGCACAGGCCTTGGTGAGGGCAAACCTGGCCTCATATCCAAAGTAGGGACGCTTGCCACATTGAGCAGTGTCACTATGTCATACTGTGTGTATGTGCATATTTGAGACAGAGAATAACAGCAAGAGATTTCTTTAAGAATACCTGACAACGCTGCATCTTCTCTGTAATGTGATTTTACTCCTGTATCCTCAGTCTATTGACTGGGGCAGACCAAGGCTGTCCTCTCCTTATTGTCATATTGATCATTGCCACTGCTTTCCCTTCCCTCCCCTAAATATTCCCTGGACACACCACTCTCCTGCCTTTGACCTCCATCCTCATTTTATCCTTCTACTCCACCACCCTTCATCCTCCTCTCAATACTTGACTCCATCATTTTTTAATTCAGTTTCTCCTTTCTATCATACCCCCTCCTTCTCGTTTCCTCTTTACACCTTCCAACATTTCCTCAGCTTTTCCCTCTCATCGGCTCAGTGAAGAAGAAATCTGTTTATGATGAGGGCTAGGGGACTATCTGCTTCCACAATAACTAGACTTTATTGTAACCTCATAAAACCCCAGGAAAATGAGCTCTGGGTGATATACAGTGCAGTGTGTGTAGAGTAAAGCTTGCTCTGCATTTATTTTTTCCTCTTTCTTATATATGTGTGCATGTATGTCCCAAAATGTGTGGAAGCTATAAGTGTAAGAGTGCAGCAGCAACTATTGATGTAAAAAGAAATGAGAAAGGAGGGAACTGGCAAAGGGGCCTTGGAGAGGTAGAAAGAAGGGCAAAAGAGATGGAGTGAGATTTAGGTGGGAAGACAGCTGAGTAGGGAAGGAAGGGAACCATTAAATACTAAACCCCAGTGCTTATACTAAACCCTTTTCCCTCCCAATCACGCCCTTTTCCCTCTAATCAGAGGAACTCTAAGGGACCATTGTCTTCTTAATGGAGTTTTGGATTCAGACCCCAAATACCCCTGATGACAAATCCTTTAAATGTCAACTGTAGATTCTGGTGTGACAGAGCGTTCTGAATGCCTAAAAAGTATCTGCTTGAACACCTGAACCGTTTAGATGGTCAAACGGTAACAAAAAGTGATCCACTTACACTCAGAAGTGTCTGGCATAGTGATTCAGGAAATTAGTCAGACATCATAGAAGGATTGTACAGAGGGTGGCATGTACAGTACTTGTGACTGGTAGTGTATGTGTTAGAGAGGGGGAGACAGACTGATAGACAGAGAGATTGACAATACACACTGCTACAGAGGGAGTGAGCAAGCAAGTACAGCACTGCATCGTTGGCCGGTTTTCCAGAACATAATCTGACAGCGTGTCCACTTGAGCCCTGTTTTCCTCTGCACGAGAAAACCAAACAGACTCCAAAGAGGTGTGCTCTTCACAGACAGCAAGTCTCTCATGATCAGATCCATCAGCTCATTGACTTCAAAGAGGGAGAGAAACCTACCTTGGCTACTGTGTGCTCATCCACCGCCATGCACGCTGCTCACTAAAGAACAGGTCAAAGCTGCTGATGTTACCACAGGGAGCGGAGATGCTAATCTGATTGAATGCAGAGCAGAGAGATACTAATTTGATTAGACAGCAAGACACGGGGTTGTGTGTGAATATAGAGATCCACTGTAAGCTGTAAACGTATCACAGACACCACAGCGGAATGAATTTTGCACAGCATGAGTGTGTAGGTGTACGTATGGATTATATAGGAAAAAAATAAATAAGGATGTACTGTTCCTGAATCTTTGCATCGCAGCATGTTTGGTTTAATACTCAACCTATTTCGGCCTACGCAATGATTGTAGACTATGAGTTACATTTTGCCAGCAGACCACTTAGCTGTAGCATGCTTTTGGATGTATGATTGCTGGTTACCCTGTAGTGTCAACGTTATCAGAATGACAAACAGGAGACGAGAGCTGTCACATTTTCTCAAAGTCTTGTGTAAACTAAATTTTGCTCTCTGGTGGGTTAAAAAGCAAACTAGCTAGGTTACTTTCAGTCACAGATCATTTACTGCTTTGCTAAGCTGTGACTTAACGTAAAACTTGGGGTTCGAAATGTCAATTTGAGAACTTTTTTTTAAACTTTAGAACAGGGGTAAGCAACCTTGGTCCTAGAAAGCTGCTGTGGGTGCAGGCTGTTGTTTTAACATAGCAGTTACACATCTGATTCTATTAATCAACTATTAGAGACCTTGCTAAGGAACTTTATTAGGAGAATCAGGTGTTTAACTGCTTGGTTGGAACAAAAGCCTGGTTGCCTACCCCTGCTTTAGTACAACACTTCTGTTAATATATGCCCCATTCTCAGTGCAGTGAAAAATTATCACCCCCTGTGATCTATGACATGGTCAGCCATCATGTCGTAAGAACCCAGAGAAGGTGAAAAATGTAGTAAATTATTAATTAATGTAGTAGTTTGGTCCCTCTGATAATTATAAATGTCATTATTATAGAATAAATAATGACACATCAGTGTGTAAGCAGCATGTTACTGTTGTATCCGCGGGAGGCGGAACGAGTCAACTACTTCATGTGCAATTAGGTCCTAATACAGCATAAAACAGCTGACAGCAGGTGTCCTGACCCAAACAGAAATGTTGTTTTCCCTTTTCGCTGTAGCGCATCTAAACTGTGTTAATATTAGTTATGGGAAATGAGCCATTGTTGGATGTTCTTCTTATTCAAAATAAAAGAACAAAATGTTATTTTGTCCCTTTCTTTATTTCTGCTCTATCAAAATTGTAAATAAAAATAACAGTGCAGCACAGCTGATGTAACTGCAGAAATACTAGGCTTTAGGTTTTTTTTTTTTTCCCCCAGAAACATATATATTGATTTTTTTTTTTTTTTTTTTTAAACTCTGCTTAACTCATGGTCTGGCACTCATTAGGCTGTTAAATTTTAAGGGTGGACAGAACAACTTGTACTGATTGTTGGTCACAGCTACTGTAGCACAACCAAAAATCTGCTCCTGGGGTAAAAGCTATTGCTCATCCAGCTGCACTAGACATTACTTCCCCATTTTTTTGCCTGGAAATTCAAGTTATGTTGCCCCAGTACACCTAGCTCTCGACCTTTTCCTATATCTTAACTTTTCTTTTAATGAAAGTAATCTGCCAGGTAAGTATATGTAACTTGCAAGCACCCGCGAGCCTTGTGGCATTTGTGCAATGCAGTGTGGAGACACTTATTCTCAAGGGCTTCTCGTTGATCTACCGTGGCTTGGATTGTACCCCGCTTGTATGTTGCTTTGAAAGAGCGAGCGCATACACAACAGTACTGTAAACTGCCAATGGGGAAACTTGTCAGTCAGTCACTTCCTCTACCGCTTAAATGTAGAAGTTGATATGCACACAGTACTGCAGTGAGTTTGCAACATTACGTTATGAGGTTATAATGCTTACATTTACTATATATGACTGGCCTTTACATAAGTTGATAGCAATTAAAGTCATTTATATATCAGAGCCATCAGAATAAATCATTATAGCCTATTTTGTATTTGTAAAAAAAAAAAAGTTAAAATGCAGGGATACTATTAATGACCTAAGCTTTAACTGTATAGGCTTTGTAGATCATTTCTGATTAAAATGCAGGTTGGTCTGATCAGAATGATGGGCAAAGACAAGTTGCTGCTGCTGTCCCCCAACACTCCTTCTCACCCTGTCAGCTGCCTCCCTGCTGCTGCTTGTGCTAGTATTCCGGGTTTATCGTAGGTCCACATGCAATTCTCACAGAAGCTGCCTCTGCCTCTGCTTCTCCCGCCCGAAGTTGCAGGAGAAGCTTCATCGTGATCTGGCCTGGACACAAACCAACAAAACACCAGCAGCAGGGCCACACCGAGAGGGCCGGCAGGGCAGAGAGGAGGAGGGAGCAGCTGCATCCTCACCCCTCGCTCCTATCGGATCACCGCGGGGGAGATATATTTATAGACTCATTCGGTACAGCACTGTGCGTGTACTTTACTTTTATGAAGCGAAAAAAAAAAAGTGAATACAAGTGAGTTCGTTGAACGAATACTGATGTCCAAGTACTTAAGTGCTCATGTCTATCACTAGTAGGTGGTATAGGCTGAGAGCTTTTGTCAAAGAAATTTTAAAGTATGGCTTTTTCTTGAAATAGTATATATCAGTGTATATACAGTGGAGTGGAACTTGGAAAAATAATCGGTACCAAAATCCATGTTTTTTAGCAGTGTGTCTGTGTGAGAGACATAGAGACAGAGTTGGTGATGATTGCGCTGCCATGCCCTGAAGACAATGACCTAGCAATTGACTTACAGGCCATTTATACCTCATTTCTGTCAGAAGCCATTGATGCGGGTGTCACACAACCAGCAAGGGGTGTGAGGGTATCACGAGAGCGTGCGCTGTCCTTTGCTGGGATGAGGGGAGCGGAGCTGTGGGTCGCTGCTATGGAGTGTCATCGCCTCGGGGAGGCACATACACAAACAGACAGATACAAAGAGAAGAGCATCTGTTGTGTAAAACCTGGGATAACGGGACACATGGGCTGTGTCTAAACTGGGATTTAACATCCCATTATGCAGCTGTATCAAAATATGTTGTGATTTTAACTATCTTGGTACGCAGGATTTCTCTAAAAACAATATATACATTTCTACAACTATAAACCCTCATAATCATTGTGTTATGTGTAGAGACTGATTCGACTTGTCTTGTTTTAGTATAGGCACATATATATTATTAGGGCAAGAAACTTTTGCCTGTGTGTGTGTGTGTGTGTGTGCCTGTGTGTGTGTGCATGCATGCACTTACGCGTGTGTTTGCCTGCAGCCAATACAGTGCAGGGTATCGGGTTTCACTGCACTGGTCTTGTGTACGCAGTGCAGAAAGCCGCACAGGGAGAGATTATTACATCAGGTAACAGACACCGTGGCACCTTCATGCAGTGTCGTCGTGGGGACTTGATGCTGAGTTGCGGGTGTTTTTTAGATGTGGTTTACAATGTAACCACTGTGGTGGAATTTAAAAACATAATTTGATTTTTTTGTTTAATGACATTTCCCCCCTCCCCTTTTTTTTTTCCACTCGCCCATTTTCACTGCACAGAGCTGGGAAGCAACTGTAACCAAGAAATCCTGTATAATCTACTGCTGAACACACATTATTTGTGTGTGTGTGTGTGTGTGTGCGCGTGTGTGTGCGCGCGTGGTAATATAAACTGTGTTTTGGCAATTTGACTACATATCTAAATAGTCCAAATGCCATCATTTCTCTTTCTTGTGATCACTGCGAACATCAGCCATTCACTATGACCTGTTCATCTATCATTCATTTCAGTATTAGCAAGTGAATGATGGTGAGGAGGAGACAGGCTTTTAGAAGAAAAGAAAGATAAACAAATATACCCAGAGGTGACTCAGGGCAAATTGTATTTGAGCCCAATAATCGGAAACCATACAGATAAGCTAAGTAGTCTGTTTCTGTTCCTGTGAATGGTTTTAGGTCAGGATATCTTCAATGCTTTTGATGCGGCTTGTGATCCCTTCTCCCATGTACAGACACAAAATACTTAATGGACGTTTCACATTTTTTTAGGTGAATTTCTTTTTCTTAATATGGATATGATGATATTGCTTTACAGATATGACTCAGATGGCTTGAAGTAGCAGAATTGGCTGGTACACAACGTATACAAGCCACCATACTTTATTACTTTTAATCAGCCCCACCCTTTTAGTCATTTAGCTCCAGCTGTATTGATTTTGTTCCTCTGTGCCAAACTTGCGGACTAACCTTTTGTATCGCCAATAAACATTAACGTTTACTGCCCTAAACCGAAGGCTTTAGTGACATAGAGAAGGAAAAAAATGATGTTTGCTCCAGGCCTCTTTCACACCGATGTAACTGGGCTGGATTCTCTTTTATAGGGGCTTCATATTTCTGTATCATTGTATCAAGTCCATCTAGCTTTAAATCGTAGGTGAATCCTTGCAGGGGCAAAATTATAATAGGTTTTCATGTTTTAGTAAGTGAGTTGTATATTACAAAAAGTGCTCCATCGACTTCACTTTGCATGCAGTGCAAACCTACATCTGTAATTTTATGAGCATTGAAAGAGTTTGTAAAGTTAAAGTAACGCTTTAATTTGATGGAAAGTACTGTATGCCTAAAGCAAGGATTTTGCTGCTGACCTCAACTGGCTTTAGCCAGTTTGGCTGACACACACCAGGAGTGAAACTCGGATGGATGGGCTCCAGACTGCTACACACACACACACGCGCGCACACACACACACGCACGCAAGCACGCATGCACACAAACGCTAAGCGGCTCTCTCAGTACCACTTTGTATTGTTCTAAAACACAAATGCCATCTATACAGAGACCATGTGTGGGAAGAAGAAATGCTTGATTTCTTGTTTTTCCTTTTGCAGGCGAACATGTCAATCTTGCACTCAGAGAGAGTGCATACGGTGCGTATGGCGTGCAAGTGTTAAAACAAGGGTGGGTGTTTAAATGTCAGATCCCATAATTGCCTCAGTTGCTTACTGTCTCCCTGTGCCCCAAATAAAGCTAGCTCAGTTTCTTCAGAGCCTACGCACGCTAAACGCAAACATTCTCCTCCAGTTATTGTGTGCATCACAGCCATTGTTACTAGAACTACAATTCCCATGATGTTGTGCTTTCCCTATTTGTGGAGAGTGGGGGAAAATAAGATTTAACAAATCCAGTATCTCACATGATTAGTGAGTGGGGGGGGGGGAGACCATAGTTGTGTTTTCATCTACTTGTCATAAGAATTTGAAGTGAACTTTTTTATCCGGGTAAACACAGAGAACAGAAACCACGGATTAGTCATTAGTCAACTTCAATGTTTGCTACGTCAGGACTGATTAAACAAAATTGTTTGCATCTCATATTTAACACATTTGCTTTTCGCAAGTAAATTGCAATTTTGGATGATTGAGGATTTTTTTTTCTTAATTTTGCCTTTTTAATCCAACTTTTCTAATACGCAAAACAAGTTAATGGAAACATAACTAGTAAAGAGAAAAATAAGTGAGCATTAACAAGATTAACGTGTGTACAGGACATGTAATGTTTATACTTTTACATGATGTTTATATGTGAAAACATGCACTGATGAGCTCGGCTTATTTGAGGCGTCTCTGTGTCTCACAGCTCAACCACAGTTGGAATTTTGATGAACATTGCTGAGCCTTTTTGTATTCAGTGATAAGTAGATTTAGTATAGAATTAGTTTTGAACCATGAAGTTAATTATACACATTAGCTACAATTTTTGCAGATGTGAGCTCCGTGTGAAATGTGAAAATCCATGCTTCCTCTGCAACTTGGAGAGGAACAGTTATCTCCTCATGCTAAGCCGGTTCAATCTTGACAACATATGCTCAGTCCGTCAGTTATCCATGTGTTAATATCTTGGGAGATTTATCTGAAGTGTGAGAATCACTGTTCTACTCAGATAGGTCCAGCACTGCTGATAAGGCCATCTGATCAATAGTAGTCTCAAGCAGATGGTTAAACATTCAATACTCTTACTTTAATATTGTCTTTTTTTTTTTTCCCCAACAAGTAAAAATAGCCCTGCAGCCACAGACGTGTAGTCTCTACACAATACATCAACCACAAACACATGATCATTTAAGTATGAAATATCACTGTTTGAGCACGGACGTAGTGTGTGCAGTCCCCACCCCGAAGTAAAACAAGTGTTACAGTCTGATTACTAAGATACCCAGCACAGTTGTGATAAGAAGATTTATTGCAAACATAAACTGCTGCAGATGATTACAGTGGAGGATATGATTTATGCCTCCTTCATTGAGGCAATCAGCATAATTTCCCTTGGTATGATACACAAACGTGCAGATGAATATTCTCATACACACACACACACACACACACACACACACACACACACAGGATATCCACTATCTGGTAATTACCATTTTTTGACCAGAAAAATCTGTTATAGTCCAACATATTTAAATCTCTCCGGTTATAATGTCCAGTGAGAATAATTTGCTGCGATGGGGAAATGAACACAAGCCTGCACACACCTGGACCGATGCACTAAGCCTCATATGAGCCTCTGAGGAAGAAGCTCTGGAGAGTCTCAGCGTCACCCACAACCTATGAGGATAAAAGGCCACCTGACATTTTACTAGTCCAAAAGTGGTTACCCGAAAGCCAAGGAAGTTATCAGTGTGTTTGCTTTTTTCAATATTGCATATTTTTCAATAAATGTTCTTTTTGGATGTCAAATTTTAGGTTTCAGTTGCTCCACAGTGCCCCTACTTCTGGCCAGATTTTTGAGGGAAACATACACACAAGCGACTAAACCCCTTTTTTTATTGATAAATACACAATATAATAATAAAAAGGGCTGGCTCACTGATGCCTCGGATAACAGCCTTGGCTTTCACTGTTATATTATTGGTACATGTAGGAACACTTAAGGCCAGATGTAAGGCATCTGTTCCTCATATTTTAGGTGTAACGTTGAGACTCCAGAACGCGTAGCCTTGAGTGGTTGGAGCCTTCCTCTTTGTCAGTCACAAACATTCCTCACAAGGGACATGTTTTATTACGTCGGTTAAACCCCCGCTGTCACTGCTCCATGTGGGGGGAAAAAAAAAATCCTTGCATGACTCGTTCCCCAAACCAGCAAAACACACTCCCGCAGAGGAACTTGGGGTCAGGAAGGAAACCGACAACAGTCGGGCCAATAACAACAAGCAAATCCTCTGTCTGGAAGAGCGGGTAAAACGGAGAGGAGATGTGGTTTGAGCTAATGTCACAGAAATTGGGTAGAATTGAGTAAATAAGCTCCATGAATCACAGACTTTCCGCCCTGATGCAACGTGCATTGTGCAATTGGGCCCCCAGTGGCAGCACTTTATATTTGTTTCATGTTGTGCCCTATTCTACAGATTAGGACATAGAAACTATAGGTATAGTCATGGACTAATGTTACTGGAATAATGTCAATAAATACAGATAATATGTGACCAGTATTTCTCTCCTGAATGTAAATTGAAGCTTCATGTTTTTACTGGAAAGGCCAGCAGTGCTGCCTCTGGGGCTCCAGATACGCGACGAATGGAAAGACCTTTCACTGGTCTCTGTGCTTTATGCTGCTTGACGTGACGGAAAGCTTTCTTGTATAAGAGAGAATTGAGAACAAGATCACAGAGGAAACAATGGAATCATAATTTAAAAGAATTATTGAGCGCTCTATTGCACAGCCTAATGCAATTTAAAATAGTACATTGATTGCACTTTCCCAAATCTAAGATAAATAAATGGTTCCTCTCAGTGCCTTTGCTATGTTATAAATGCCAATTGAATGAAGCCTCCCTTACACAATCTTTCATATAATTTCAGAAATTCTGTATCAAATGATTTTATTTTGAGGTCTGAAAATGTGAGATTTATTCTTAACCTATGTTTTTGATCATTAACTCGGCGATAGTGGAGGAGAGAAGGATGTTTTCATACATCCGCAGCCCTTCAATCTGGAGGATTCAATGTGTTTTTTTTTATTTTGTACATTTTTTTATAACACCAGTCTGGCTATTATTTACATTTTCTGATTTCTTTCAGAATTGTTCTTTTTCAACATACTTGAATATACCTTCTTAATAACTATATAACAAAAACACATTTTTACCATGGATCCTTTGTAATTAATGGAATTTGTAGTGTCTGAAACACAGAGGTTCTATATCGCTGATTGATTTAGCAGCACAATGGGCCCTCTTTGTTTTTAAACTAAATATCTATGGGAACACAAGTTCTTTTTCCCCCCTATCTTATCTCCCTATTTACCAAGAACATGGTCATCAGCTTGACATACAACATACAGACAACGCAATACTTCACAGAAACACTTGTGTCTGTGCAGCCCAGTTGTTAAGATTAATCCTTGTGGCCTTCAGACTTGGTGAAAGCGAATCTGTTCAGCTAAGTGCTTAGGCCAGCACTTTCTGATATGAAGATGGTCTCCTCTCCCAGGCTTTTGACTGATGCTCTTAATGAGATACTCTGTTTTGGCTAAATGGTCAAAGCTTTTATTTCCCTGGTGTGCCGTTGAGCTTGTTTGTACATGGCTGCACTATTTCACGATTTTATGTGAGCAAAATTACACTGGTATTTCATTGAGCCTGTCCGCCCTCCCTATCAATCATCTTATCATTTAGGTATAGTCCTACAGTTTCTGTGTCATACGCACGCATGCACACAGGATACAGAAACCATAAGTCATCCCAACATGTTTATGGAAGCTCTTGGATCTATAGGCTGCCAGCCCCTGGCCATCAGGAATCAATACTGCAGCACATAGTGAGGACACAAGGAAAGAACAAAGCTGCACGATGGATGCACGCAAACATCTCATGCACAGGATAATGCAAGCGCATGCAAACAAACACAGAGGCTAACAAGCTGCTGCCATGACCAGTGAATAATTGCTGTAAATGCTGCAGACTGTGTGATAAGACCAGTGACCCAGAGGGCAGATTGACTGACCTGCATCACTACCATATACTAAGGATGTTGTACTAAGGTTAGCCATTAACCAGTGTTGACTGCTTAACAAAATCAGTTAAAAGAATGTGACTACAAGATTTGTTAATCTGTTAATATGAGGGAAGCCGTAAGCATAAGAAAGCCATCAGTTATTCGTTAAAGTAGAGTTAAATGTTCTAAACCTATTCAACGGAGTTGTTGCCATCTCCCATTCAGATGTTCAGCCTGCAGGGCTTAATGCTCATTTGGGATTTTTTTTTTTTTTATGAAATCAATTCTTTTTATGAGTCGCTCACATTTCCAATTAAATGTGAATTATATGTGATTTTCAGCTTCACCCAAAATGTCCCAAATGTGTCCAGCATATGACGTCACATCCACCCAGCGTGCTCAGTGTTTCTGGAAGCAAACATGGACGGCTGATTGTGGGGTTTCTTGCAATATTCAGCCCAATATTCTGTACAAGTTCATATTTTGTAAATCTTAAGCAAACATGGTAGAGAAGAGCTCATGCAGAGGGTTCAAAACATGGATCCCTGAAATGTCGGTCATGCTGTGAACAAGTATGTAGAGTTTGCATTCCTCGAGATAAGACTTTCATCCAATTGAAATGGAAAAGTTCATTAATTATGCTCTAAAAAGAAACGCATCTACTGGTGCCTTTAACTCAAATTGATGAAGAGATACTCAAAGATTCCCATCACTGATTAGTAAATGTTCGCACGCGTGGAAGCTAAACTGACATAATGAACACGGTAAACATTAGAATTGCTGAATATCAGCATGTTAGCGTTGTCATCGCGAGCCTGTCGGCGTGCTGACGTGAGCGTTTAGCTCAGAGCGCCGCGCTGCCTGGAGGAAGCCTCAGAGCCTCACGGCGCCGCTAGCATGACTGACTTCTCCTACTCCCGTCTTATATTTTCCCTTTCAAAGTAATTACACCCATAAAAGGATGAAATAATTCATGTTTGTTTTTTTTGTGGAAACGTAAGCGGTTGTGTCAGCTCACCGTGAAGTCAGTTGTGAGGGAGCCGACTTCTCCCTGAAATGACTTCATGCCACGGCTCTCTGTCGGCCTATAAACAGCACATCAAACCTCCCCAAAAATGTTTACCTGACTTAAAATGAGAAGCGATTGCTCTTTTGGAAAACCGAGCGTGCCGTTTTATAGACGGGGGGGTGGGGGAGGGGATCTTGGTGGAAGGGAGGGAGAGCAGGAAAAAATACTGGGGGAAAAAAAAAGCAATTAGAGAGATAGAGAGCGAAATAAAAAAAAAATTCTATTTTGGATGATTTCAAAACAAGCTTGTCACAACAGTGCCAGGGGACTCGAGCTGTCTGTCTCCCTATGTTGATGTGTGTGAACACGCACACACACACACACACACACACACACACACACACACACACACACACACACACACACACACACACACACACACACACGTCAGTCTGTGTGAGTTTCTGTGACAGTAGGATCAGTCTGCACCCCGCAGGCTGTAACCCCTTGAAAACCTTCTCAAAACGCTTTAATTAAAACGTCTCCCACAATTACAGCACATCCCGATGCTTTGACCTTCACACCTCCCGTGAATACTGTGACATACAAGGTCTCTCTCTCTGTTCTCTCTCGCTCTCATATTCACACAAACTTACACACACAAACCTAAACACACACACACACACACACAGTCAAGTTTTTTAAAAACTGTGTTATGTGTGTAAAAAAAGACCGGTTGTTTGGGTAATAATTTTATGCTGGTAATTTCAAATGACCTTTAGTTCAACATGATGTCCTGAAGACATTATTGTCTGAATGTGTGGCCTGGCAAAAATGTCTATTTTCATAAGTGATTTCATAATTAATTCTTAAATGATAGACAAGGGCAGTGAAATAATTCCAAGTGGTTAGAAGAACCTTAAAAGAGAAAAAAAAAAAAAACACTGTGGGTGCTATTAGGACCTGTAGAATGGTAACCAGGGGATCTGAACATGTGAATGGTGTTTATAACTGCTGTTGGCATTTATATAAAATATTGTAACTGTTTACTTCAGAGATTCGCTTTTAGAGATTGTTTACTCAAGAACTCGAGTTTGTTTAAATTTGTCTGATCATTTGATCTGCCTGTTTCAAATGCTATAAAAATTGTAATAAAATGGATCAACAATTGCTAAATGTAAATTTATATGTAGCTGTGTTGCAAAAAGAGAATGAGACTTCTTTTAGTTTTTTTTTTTTTTTCTTTTACAAGGTTTCTCATTTCCAATTAAATGCGACATGCATGTGATCAAAAGCGTCCTGCATATGCATTAGAAGACAAGACGACATCACACCCACCGAGCGTGCTCAGTGTTATGTGGCATTATTAAAGTTAAATGAGCCAGCACATGTGTACAAAGTAATTGTTTTGAGCAGAAGATTAAGGATTCCATTTACTTCAGCAAAACAATGGTGGTGCTTGTTGCTTGATGATTAAGTTAAATGTCAAAAGATCAGAACTGTATCAGGTTCAGGGCCACATGTCCAAGTGGCCTGGGTCGCATATGAAGAAATCAGACGCGTCGTTCAGATGGTCATTAAAATATCACATCAATATCAAGGTAAAACTTTCCTCAATCAAGTGTAAAATATTTTTTTAGTTTTTTCCTGTTTCCATAAAGCCTTTTCAATGTAGTACTTTGTAGTACTAACGCGCATGAAAATACGTTTATAGAAACGCTGCTACTATGCGAGATGCCTATGATAAATTCTTGGTCACAATCTGTCAGACTGTAAAATATCAATCTGAGGCATGTCAGATTGTGCAGCGAATTCATGGTGAATCATTGCACTGTGACGTAAATAGGAAATAGCATATGAAAGCAAAGGTACATCATCTGCTCGCACCTTCCATCTCCACAGCTCGTGTCTTTTGAAAATTCAGCGACGTCGCACCAACTCCTTCCAAGGCTAAGATGCCGAAAATTTAATACAAGAGAAATATCTTGGTTCCTGTTTTTCCCCACCTGAACATGTTGTAAAATCCAACACAGTGCAGATTAAATTACTTGTTAAAATGTTACTTTTTTTTTTTTTTTGCAGTGTGTGCATCAAAGAATTCAAGTGTGCTTCAGGGGTACTTGACTTAGATTGCGGTTGCATTATCCAGCACAATGCAGACTCAAATTGAACAATCTGCTGCTATGTTTTGCCTGTTCAGCGCTTCTCTGTGCAGCAATAACAGAAAAATATAGGAGATCCACTGCTACACCAGGATTCTCACATATATGGAGATCTACTCTGACATGGTTTCAGAAAACAGCTGTAGGCACACACACAAAGGCCTAAAAAACAAAAAAAACTCTTCTCTGGCTTTCCTGCAAATGCAAACTGTGCAATAGGACCACCCCATGTGACTGAAACCTGGCTGAACACAAGCCATTTGGAAACAGCTCTGGTTGTGATGTAACAACAGGAGTGGAAGTAAGGAGCCATCACCACCAGTGGGTCAGTGTAACCCCCTCCTCTTTCTAAAGTGCTTAGACCTCACTTCTGTGTCTCCAACCAGCTCGCTGACCGACATTTCCAACAGGACGAGAACAATCACAGGAGAGTGGGTGTTTCATTAGGGAGGCAGGGCTTTTTACAGGCTTTCTCGGACTGAGCATCACTGCTACAGGACTAATTGGATGCTTTTGGACCTAAAAGCATGCAAATTAGGGCCGCATGATTTCAAGAAAAAAAATTGAATTGTAATTTTTCTGGCAGATAGTGACATTTCATTCATGATTTTCTTCAAATCATGAAAAAAATTCCAAAATTCTAAGGCAAGAATAAAAACTAAAATCAAGAATTTATTTAAAAATTCTCATTTATTAACATGAAACATACTATACATACGCTACATTTGGTGCTTGGTCAATGGTAGTTATTACAGCTAAAGAACTAAAGGAGGCAGCTATGTCTTAACTTGAAATAGAATTAAAAAAAAAAGGCTTTTAACTTAAAGTAGTGCAAGATCAGGGAGGCAGCGTTCACGTGTAAAGTAGTTGATGAAAACGAAACCACAGCTTTGACTGTGTTTCCTGAAATTGCAGTTTTCAATCTAAAACGATATACCGTTCAAGCCTAATGCGAACCTTTCTGGACCACAAAAAGTTGACTATTCATTTGGGAACATGTAAAAAGTGTGGCCCCTTTAAACCACCACATATGTCCAGTCACAGCACAGCATGCAGCTTGCAGCTGGCAGCTGGCAGCGGGGTAACGGATGCACACGATGTGCTAGGGCTTATCTGAAATGGGGAATGATGATGGCGGTCAAGGCCCATGATTGGTTATCCCATTTAAACCGAAGCTTGTGATTGGTTGTCTTATTGGACTGGCTCTCATCATGCATCGTGTAGATCCATCCATTCCTACGGGTCCGCTCGAGTAGCACCGATCCGCCTCTCCCTCCACCCTGCCTTCCTCCATCCCTCTTGTTATTAATCTGTCCTCCCTCCATCTTTTCCTTCACCCCATCGCCCTCACTGTATCACCTGTCCCTGCCTTCTTTTATGTATCTAACTCATCACCATCCTTTCAGCTGCTCGATGTCATCCCTTGCTTCTCTGGCCTCCTGCTTTTTACAGCCCACGTTTACTTACCGTATTTTGTCTTCCTCCATCCCCTGCTCTCTAAAGCTTTCTACTCATCTTTCACCCACATCCTTCACTTCCTTTCAGTCCCGTCCTCTTTCTTCTCTCTCCCACCTATCCCCCCTGCTTCTCCGCAACCCATTTTTCCTCTGAATGCTGATAAAGCGAAGGGATGAATATGTGGGGGCCATTAATCAGCGATGTGTTTTACCGCGAGCCGAGACCACAGCAAGACTAAAGGGGGTGGAATTACGATTTTAAGCGAGATAGGAAGTAAAGACTGAGGGAAATAAATGGGTCTTGATAGTAAGAACAGTGCAGTGTTCCTACGTCATTCCAGGTTTTTCCCTGTGCAACAGATCCAGTATTTGCGTGAAACTATCTCATCTGCAATCACCGATGAGACACTCGATGAAACTTGGGTTTTTCTTTTCTCTTGACTTGGTCAAAATGTAGTACAAGGCTGGGAAATGCTCGAGGGCTTTTAATTTGAAATGATGGATGCAGGAAATGGCGACACTTGGCCGAGGCGACTGACGGTGTAACTTCATCACTCACTCAGTCATGTAATATAGTACGATGTACTGTATATCTGTGAGAAACACATAGTGGGAATTTCAGTAGCTACTGAGCTGTGTGTGTGTGTTTGTGTGTGTTTCTATTGCCTCACTTTGCTGTCTCGCTGTATGTTTTTCTGGCTTCTTCTTGTAGTGGTCGGCCATCAGTCTTTGAGTTAATCAAGTATCCAGGGCCTAGCCCTCTCTTCCTCCCTCCCCTCCTCGCTCCCGTCCTCTCTCCTTCCTATCCGTTTCTCTCCGCATCCCTTCCTCCATCTTGTTGCGTGCCCTGTATCTCCCGTCGCCGTGACGCTTTACAGATCCATCTCCCTGTGCCGCCGTCTGTCCGCGTGGCATTTCTCCGCTTCTCGGATTCAGCTATCTCAGAAAGGCAGAGGCACCCCCGCCTTTACCAGCCTGCATTTTTTTTTATCCATCTTTCTCTTTCTTTCCTTGTTTCCTGTCTGCCCACCCCCTTCTCTTTTTTTTCTGGCTCTGTCTCTCTTGGGAGTGTTGTTATCAAAAGTGATAGCTCACTAGCTGAAAATAATAAGCAGAACCGTTTGAAGTCTGCAAAGGCTGTTTGACATCTCTGTGGTGTTTCATGCAGATATTGCCTCCATTTGTGACGGGGATAAACAAAAGATTAAACTTAGTTTAAGGTCAGTCACGTGTGTGTGTGTGTGTGTGTGTGTTTGTGGTAAGTCGAGCCCTCAGGGTCCACAGTGGCCTCCTGTCACCTTGCCAGTCATATCAGTTAGGTGTGTTCTGATAACCTTATCTCTGCCTGAGCTCTGTATAGCCATAGGGCCAACCCCCCCTCAACACACACACACACACAAACGCATGCAGACAGGCACACACACACACACACACACACTTTTACACATATTAAATGAAAGAGGCTAGAGAGCAGATAGGGATCGATGCCGCTAAATCAAGGACATGCACTATGCTGCTTCTCTCTGTCTCTCTGTGGCTCTTATCTATAATGGAAAAGCCATACATTTACAGCTCCCTGCCTACCTTATGGTCACGCTCAATCACAACATAAAATACTACTGCAAAGCGTTTCTGCTGGAAAATGCGCAGAGAAATAAAGGAGTTTTTTTTGGTGTTCAACTCGCGACGTATTGTCAGAGCTCACAACAGGCGGACGGCGAGAGCGTGGACAACGTGAAGGAGAGCGGGCGATAAACAGGGTAGTGCTGTGCTGTGTGAGGTTCTGTCCACCGGACCGTTTCAGAGTAATTGAAAAACTATAAAAATCATTGTTATGTGAAGAACAGATCTAGTAAACACTCCACTCAGCCGATTGAGAGTAGGGATGGACCGCTATGAACATTTTGGGCCAATACTGATGGTCTTTATTAACTCTGCTGTTATATCTGATATGATCTGTATTAAACAAATAAATAAATAATAATGTACATAATGAAAACCAAATGTAAGCACCTTGAATTTGGGGAAAAATGCCTTTCTTGATTTTCCCAAACTTCTTTTACTTTGTTTTCTCTTAACAAGTTACAGGGCCACTATAACACAGGTTTCCCATTGGATCCTTGTTAAAATGTAACAGACATTTTAAGCTTTCACTATTAGCTTTAACTATTATTTCACTATTAGCTTTTACTATTATTTCACTATTAGCTTCTAGTAGTGCATATGAATATGTAATATTGATCTATTCTTGGCACATAAATTTATATTTTGACAGAAATAACACAACAAACCTTATTTTTAATCATTTGCTGTTTTGCAGATAATTGTTTTCATACTGATTTTATATGTATGGATATGTATGTATTTTATGCCTCCCATGCACAAGAAGATTAAAAAAAAAAAAAAAAAAAAAAAAAATTAAATGATGGGTGGCCACAGACATTGAAGACAGATTTTAACTTTCTTTTCTCTTCCATTTTCAATCTGAACGTACACAGTAGGTGATTCAGTCAAAATGCAGGACCACACACCTAATGTGCAATAAACCACATCAAATCAGGGACTCGGGATCTTGAAGAAGCTCAGATGATCAAACATGACTTCAGAGGAAAACAAACTGCAGCCCTAAGCTCATTCCTCTTGTTTGTGCTACGTGCTGGCGGGAAAACACAAACAGCAATAATGCATTCCCTCATATATTCAATCACACAATTACATTATTCCTCTCATCCATCCTCCCTGTCAACACACGGTGCGTCACAACCCTTGAGCTGGCCACGGTGGTGCCCGCGGTCTTCCAGTTAAAACTGATAGGATAAATGGGTTATGATTTCAAGAAAACAAAATATAACACATGCATTGAACAGCTAGAGACCTTAAAGGTGCAGCTACACCTCCATATTTATCAGTGGAGTTAGGCAAACACTACACTTGGCTCCGTTCTACCCGTTTTGACAGAAGAAGCTCACGTCATCCTTTTTGATGTCACTTCCATCCCTGTTCAAGTTATAAACATCACGTTTGATATCCCTGATTTGATATCAAGGAGATTCTAATCAAATTGGTAATGTTTAGATTCTGAATACCCAGCCTGCAGAGAGTGGCCTCTCCCTGACTATGATGATCATATTGCTGCTCACACATATCGTCATAGCCATTTCTCTCTACACGTGTTTCCTGTTTCCCTCCTTAATACCCACTATACAATACAAGAAAAAATGCCCAAAATATTATATTTAAACAAAGAGACCTGAGCAGGCTAAAAGGAAAGCAATAGAAGATAAACCAATATTTTATATTTTTTACCACTGGAAAAAAACAAATCCCCAAGTGAATGTAAACAATCCAAAAATCAAAATGTTTTTTCTTTGTACTATAACAGCTTAAATTATTACTTGAACTACTATGCAACATTATTTCAAGTGGTTAGCTCCACCTTGAATACAAGTTAGGTCAATTTAGGAACATTGTGCAGATAATAACCCTTCACTCTACACTTTTAACTACAACTTTTAAATGCAAGACTTTCACTTTTACAGTGTTTTTACTGTGGATATTATTAGTTTTGCTAAAGAAAACAGATCTGAGACATTCACAGTTAGAGAAAGTACGAACATAAAGCAGGACAAAGTTTGCCTGAGGCTGTTAAAGATTAAAGATGTTGCTTTCGGTAGTAGTAAATGTTTCCACGCTGAACTGTGCCTTCGCAATACAGTTAGATATTTATGTACTACTGGTCCATGAAGCAGACTGGATATGGGAACCATCTGTTCGGGCAACTTCTAGTTCGGATTTTTTGGAATTCCTATCTACACTTGCAAAGGACCTGAATCAGGCCTGATGCTGCCACATGTGCAAAGGTCTTGACCATCCACTTTTTTTGGACCAGGCTCATTCCATCAATGACGTGTGTGTAGAATGGACTGGGATGGGTTCTGCAGGAGACACATCCATTTCATTCTTCTAATTTAAGGCCTGCAGTCATGTATTCCTGCATCCCTGTGAGTATGTTTTGCTCTGTTTTTCTTTAATGCCGCAGGACTAAAAGAAGCTCATATTTTAGGCAGAAATTGTGGAAAAATGTGTCATTTATGGACGCAAGGATTCATCAATTGTGTGTATATAGTCCTGTATTGCAATTACAGCCATCAGTAAACAGCAAATCTTTCTTTTAGATTGCTTATGTTAATTTAAAATCTGCAAGGTCTGTAATGCAAACAAAAATTCTATCGTATGAATTTAAACTAGGAATGTATAGGAATTAAAAACACCCAGATGGCACCGATACGTTTAATTTTGTGTCTTTGCCTATGGACGTACCTACTGTTGAAATTTTAGGGAAACTTTAGAAAGAAAGTTAGTTTTTGCAGAGAAGATATTAAACTAATCAGAAAATACTCTATGCATTGTTAATATGGTTAAATGACTATTCTAGTGGCAAATGCAGTATCTACATAGGTGTATAGAGACCTATTTCCAGCAACCATCACTCCATTGTTCTAATGGTACATTGTGTTTTAATAATTGGATTTGAAGCAAATGGATGACTAGAAAACCTTTGTGCAATTATTTTAGCACAGAGGAAAACAGTTTAGCTGGTTAGACTAAAGTTTGAAGGTGAAATTAATTTCAAATAAAAATCATTATTTCTAGCCTTGTCAATGTCTTGACGATATTTTCTATTCATTTCGCAACTCATTTGATAAATATAAGCGTGACCCTTCATGGGAAATACAATCTGTCTGGGTGACCCCAAACCTTTGAACGTTACTGTATATGTACGCTGCCTGCAGTCACGTATCTGCTCCTGGAAAGGTTCTGGAAAGATTGTAGCACCGTTTCTTTTCTTCAGCAATCTCTCTCATATAATGTCAATTTTGATTTCTACTGTCTGTAACCTCAGTATGTGTCTATGGCTCCCGTGGGTGTCTTTTCCTAACAACAACCATCTAAAGTCTTTGCCTTGATGCACTTGATGTGCTCAGGTCTTTATCCAGCTTGTTGAAGGATGCTGCTTGGTAATTTATCTCTCTGATGACTTTTTACTACTCTTAATAAATGCATGAAAGACTATTCTTCAAAAATTTGTTTGAAGAACAGTTTGTTCTTATCCTCACCAGAAATTCCCACCACGTATCCTTGTAAAAAAATAATCAGTGTCTGTTTTTTCCTTAGTGTTTCTTATTGTTAGTTTGCTTAGTTGTGTGTCAGTAATTTGTGCCTGACAACAAATTAATCAGTAGAGCTGCAGCAGACCACAGCTCTGTTCCCACTTTAGAGAATGTAATCAATATTTTAGTGCATCAGTGTATTATTTCACAAACCAAGCTAATGGTTAGACAGAGCTTCAATCTGCACATTACATTGTTCACATAAAAGTTACTGTATAGTAGATCAGCCATTTTTTATTTTACATTTAAAAGGGTAAAAGAAAAATGAAAAAAAATTGAGATTACTTAATAATCACAAGCAAATCATATATAAATTTCATTTTACTTTTATTCCACAGTTTGAAGTTTAAAGCTGGTTTATCTTTTAATGCATGAAACTCCTTAAGCACTTAAACCAAAACCAGAATAGAACACTGAGCCCCCTATTATTCTGTCCATAATTCATCAATATGAATCCATTCACTTCACATATGTATTTGATTTTAAAACTACATATTTAAGCAGTGGAAGAATTGGCACAATAAGTCAGGAATGTTGGCTGTATTGTTGGTAGCTAACACAACAACTCTTCACTTCACTGCACTTACCAAGGTTTGGACCCTGAAACTGAAGTGAATCACAGGTGAATACTTGGATCAGCCACCTGTTGAGGGCCAAACAAGAAACACTTTACCTTGGAAAACCACTTAAAACAAAACCATATTGAACCATGTCCTTTTTTTATTTCAGCAGGGGGGAGTAGAACAATCAATGTTCTATGTAGTGTAAGCTACTGCTTTAACCTTCACAGTATCATGGCTTACACCTTGTCTGATAAATCATTTAAATAGCCTTACTCAGCACACATCTTCTTCTCAACTATGAGTTTGATATAACCCTAGGTATACAGAGGCATGAGGTCTGCTCACTTAAGCCTTATGGTTGTGCTATAAAACACAGAGGCGTTTGCCCTGTGGGTGCATGTTAGATTACAGTCACAACCAGTAATAAAAATATGTAAATGAGGGGAAAAAGATATATACAGTAATTAGAGTTTATTCAAATGCACAGAGGTGCACTAAGGCGAGTTTGCACCCAGAAGAACAATAACATAACTAGTTAGATTGGCTTTTCAGATGTTTTTTAAGGGAGATATTCAGGCACGATTGAGTCGAGTGCATAACACCTTGAGCTACTTCAAAGAATCTACACTTGAAGCATATTTCACAGATGAATTAAGGCCAGTAAATGCACAGCACAGAGAGGGGAACGGGGAATAGATGTGCTATATGAAGTCTGCTTGCAGGGCAATTCAAAAAATTATGGTACCATCTTGCAGAAATGGTTAGAGGGGAGTAACTAATGAATGTGAAATTACACAATGATGGTTCTCGGAAGAGCAACTAGCAGGACTTGACCTCACATTAATTGTGTGCACTGATTAATAAGCATATATGTGAGCACATAGAAACGTGCAATCCATAGTATTTACATTATCATACATATATGCATGCTTATGAATTCTCTCCACCTCATGCTGCACACAGGCGCACACTTCAAATGACAAACATGAAGACAAAGTACATCGGGGAAAAAACAAAGTCGACCCTTAGTGGTCTGTCATGTATAACAGTGTAGACTACACAGAAGTGATGAAACAGCCTCAAACAAATTGTGTGCGTGTTTGTACTCTCTTCAATAGTGAGCCTTTCTTCCCCCTCTTCTGTAACTCCATCTATCAGCAGCTGTGAATGTGACGCTCCCCAGGGAGGGGCCTCCACCGGTGGGGACAAAAGCAGGGCAAAATCCACCTCAGGGGAAATGCACACACACACAGAACTCCCTACACACAGCCAAACTAATGTATGTTAACACAAATGCTTAAAAAAACCAAAATGCACAGGAATGGGTAATTTATTTTGATACCACTTTTTAATTCGGTGAAGATAAGCTTCAGAATAGGCTTTGTTGTACTTTATTTTAACCATCCTGTAACAAGGACAAGTTTTCATTAGTTAAAACCATTCATCCAATGCTGCAATCCAGGTTTAAATCAATAGGATTGTATCCAGTTTGCTAGTTAAACTGCCTGCCAAAACATAGCATCATGGTGTGTTCCGGGTCCGGTCAGTAAAACAATAATTCCTGACGTTACCCATCTCCAGACAGCGGCCTATATGGACATCATAGATTAAATTGTTTACCTTAACGTTAACATCTCTTTATCTCTGTGGCGCTACATCAATCTTTCATGAGTGATCTGTCATTTCTTTTGTCCCTGTCACTCTTCTGTTGCTCTGATCTATCAGGTAACAGAGTCTGCAGACAGCTGTCCTGGGTATGAGCTGCATCCTGTCATCATAATGTAGGAGATTGATGGACGGCGAGCTTACACACTGTAAAATAGCAGTACTGTAACTCATGACACTAACACTTCCATATACTAAGAGCCACTGTTGACGTCTTGTGTCATCACATTGTGCTTTTCCCCCCTTTCATCACCCGTCTCATGTCACGCTCGCATATGCTCAGACACATGTGAGCAACACAAGCGCCGTGTCGACGGCTCCAGAAGTGCTGTCATGGGACAGATCGGCCTCAAAATGGAAGTGGCTGTTAATATTAATCTGTCTGTGGTGCACGCACACACCGACTCCCAAGGTCTTTCCCATATATTGAAAAGCACCCTTGAAAATGCACACACAATCACACACACACACACACACACACACACATGCTGAAACACACACAGGCACACACACACAATATATGTTCCATATGCTGCTGTTTGGATCGTTTCCTGGGGCTGATAAAGTAGGTTCATTACCTTGACAGAGAAAGGAGGCGTATTCACACCGATTGTGTAATCCTATGCCAAACCAATCCCTTATAGATGACTATTAGTTGATTAGAATCCATCCTTTACTACCACAAGCCAGCTCGCACAGTGAGGGCTAATATTGGATCTCTAATAAAGTCTCAGAGGAGTACAGTCCATAATATGCACTGGGTTTGGAGAGTGTATATTACAGACCATTTCTCTTGATTGTTATTTTACTGGCATCCAATTAGAGAAATTAGGACAGTGCTATGGCTGGCTTATCAGATAGCAACACTGTAAAGTCAACCATGAAGAAGTTCCTAATGGTAGCGTAATAGGGACATTTTGTATTGCCTGTGTTTCATATTTCACATTTCACGCATAATGCGATATCTACAGCAATGTTCTGTAGGTGGAAGTTTAAATGTGTAATTTCTCAAGCGTGGCCAATTAAGTGTACAGCCATGCAGAACATGTTTGGCTGATAGAACCGTCACTGTTTTTAGCCTTTTATTGAAAATTGTTAGGTTGTGAAATTTTTGTATGTATGAATTGTATTTGAACCATGTTTACATAAGTTAGTGTTAGACAGTTTCCATGTAAGGTCTAAGGGCAACACATTGGATTTGAGGAGGTACTGAGTTGTATATTTTGTATTAAACACATACCAGCAAACATGTACAATGCACTGAAACGAATGTGACACGTGAGCTGTTTTGTAACCGTACATTTTACCTTAGTGGTTTGATTGCCATTGTCTATCAGGACTATTTCTGCTATGACGATATGACATGATGATAGAATGCTGCCAGTAAAGGTGTTTAAACTGAAGACAAGCAGTACTAATTGCTGATTGTTTATTCTATTCTTCTGGAGAGCCAGTGTTTCATGAGAACACACGAGTTCCTTTCTCAGGAGCACTAAGCTCTGAGACAAGCCGACTGATTTAATGTAATTTATTCATGCCAGCACAGTGGCTCCAAAGCAGGAAATTAACATCTTTTAATTTCCCATATTAAATTTCACACATTCAACCTTGAAGTTAATTAAAAACATTAGACACAAGTGAGCTATCCCACTTCCTTCGCTGGTGAATCACTGTGAGGGGACATAACACTTCACTGCCTGACATGCACAAACCCACACAATCATATATTTGATACAAAGGATGAACTGGCTGTTGCCTTTGACAGGTAATAATTTCAACCAGGGTGTCATCGAAAATATAGATTTTAAGGGCTATGTTGTGACTAGGAAGGTGTGAGTGCTTTTCTCCCAGGAGAAATGTTTCCCCAGCGATAAAATGGTTTTAAAAGTCACAATACTGCCTAAAATCAATAAATAATTTGGCTTTGTTGTTGCAAGAAATATTGGTGTGAATCACTAAGTGAGGATATAAACTCTTTATGTGCGCTGTTAATATTAAGATCATTAAATATATCTAGGAATATTCAATTTCAATTTATTTGTATAGCCCAGAATCACAAATCACAGATTTGCCCCAACAGGCTTTACAGTTTGTACCAAAGCAACACAACATCCCCTGTCCTTAGACCCTCACATCGTACAAGGTAAAACTCCCTAACAAAAAAAACGCACATGTGTAATGCACGTAATTCTTAGATCTTCTTAAATACAAGTTTTAAGATGGTGTCACAAAAAAAAAAACTATAATTTAAAAAAAATATATCATGATGTCTATCATTCAGTATTTTATCCATATGAAGTGACTTTAATACAACTTTCCTCTTCAACATTCTTTATTTTTTCCTTTCCATCCTACACGTATGTAACAATCCTTTTTTTTTTTTTTTTTTGCTGTAACTACTCAACAGTGAATAGCTTTTTTTGGAGTGAAAACAATACTCAAAGACCTCAAGTAATTCTAGAGATGGAACTGTTCCACAGCATGCAATCGCACTGACATGAATTGCTGAAGAGCTGATGGCGTGTGTTGACTGCATGAGCTGAATATGAAGAAAAATATAGTAATGCATAGGTTTATATTGAAACAGGCTTGGTTCAACCGCTAACAATGATATTGGCTTAAATTACTGCTGAATTGAATATTCCGTATCTCCCATTGACCTATCAGTTTAACGCCTGGGTGGGAAGTATTGTCCTGTCAGTGAAAATCCACTGATGATGTTTGTGGCAGGCATCGTGTCCAGTAAATTCATACTAGCATATAATGCATCATAGTAATACTTAGTGGTGCAGAAATTAAGGAAGGATTGAGCCGCTTTATTGTAGGTTGTGTCGTTACGACGGTGACCTCATCAAGTAAAAAACCAAAGAGCTGCGCTCAGCTGCCAGTTGCGACAATTTACTCCCGTCGCACTGGAGACCACGTTGTACTTTGCTGAGCTCTGGTCCATTACAGATACATACCTTCACCTTCTTCCAATTTCTCAACTTGACACAATGACCATAATTGGTACATTATGTTAAATAATTACCTCACTCTGCAGGGGTTAACACATTAGTGTGTAGCCAGTGTCCTGCCTCTAAATTTTAGTCTCCATTTCATGGTATTAACCTGTGGACCTCTGTAAGCTGTGGGTAACGCGCAGCCTCTAGCATGTTTTGTGTGTGTGTGTGTGTATGTGTGTGTATGTGTGTGCGGGTGTGTGTGTGGTTCTATCAAGAGAATCTCACTGACCTCAAGTAACAGGCCTATTAGTGGCTTATCTCCAGCTGAGGCAGCCATCGGGGCAGACCCCTGCTAGCTCACACAGCCATGAACGCTTTAATAGGTCTGAAACACACACTCATATAGTATGCGGGCCTGCATACATACCCTCACTTGCTCATTTATTCATTACACATCATGTAGAAATCCATTACACACACACACATACAGTATATAAACTCCTTAAGATTCTTCAGCCATGTTCATCTTATGCTCCAACATTTAATGAGATGTTATGAAAAAAACTCATCTCACACACAATTTTAAACAAAAAGATGAAAGAGTTGGTTAAGTTCTAGGCTGAACTAATGGTCCAGTATTTTTGTCATTATTACTGTGAAAACTACATTTATTAAACCAGACTGGTGAACAACCATGATGATTGTAACTAAGACTGTTTATTACAGTTTAGTTACTAATCAACAAAGAGAGAGCAACACTATTAGAGGTGCTCGTTATGGAAAAAAAATATAATTTTTCAGTGAGTTTGTGGAAAAAAAATCGCTCCTGTTGCGATGTCACAACAATGACAGTATGACAGCTTTTTTCGGATCGTGACATTTCCCACAGCACGAGGCCAATCAGAACTGAGTGGCTGTTTCAGTAGGAAAGGGAAGGGGGGAAATCATCTGAGTTAGTGTGTGAGAGGGCAGTCTACATTGCTGCAATAGTAAAATACACTTAGTGTTTTATTCATAAGTGTATGCTTAGAAATATACCATAAAAATGAATTGATATTAAAGTGTGAAAAGGGCCTTTACATTTTAAAGCACTGAAGAATACAGGTTTGTTAAAATACAAGGAAAGAAGAAGCCGTACAATAATCACTGTCTTCGGATTTTCGCATTGCTTTCATTTGACTCTGACTCAGTGTTATTTGCATAAAGACCTGTGTTCTGTAGTGCTCCTGCAGTCTGGCTTCGGGGCAGCTCATTCCATAAAGGCCGCACTCCTGGAAGTCACAGAGGGACTCTGCCGCGCTGAGCTTCATCCTCCTCCCCAGAATACTCCCCACACTGCGGGCTGTTCACCAACAGCGTATGCTTCCATTTCCCGCAACAAAGGATATCGCCGAGTCCTCATGCTTAAGCCACATCTCCCGCTGAGAAGGCTGTTCCTTGTGGCTAACATGGAGATGTGTCTTTTCACAGCACACGACCTCCCCACTGGAGTCCCTATAGGCTCAGGACTATGTCTCATTTCGCCCTTTTCATATCTGTCATCACCTCCCATGCTTTATGCTCTGTTGCAGTCCTGATCAGTCTTCTTTCTTTTACCTGGACCTACACGCAGGTTAAGCCGCCATGCATCTCTTTTTGTCAGGCTGATATCTCCACGTGGATGTATGCCAGCTGGCTGCCCCTCAGTTTTTGGTTAAGCTTGCTGTTGTTCCTTCATGACACACACTTCCTGTGCTAAGATCTCTCTATTATCAATCCCCCAGTTCCCCTTCCCTCACTGCCAAAACCTATATTACGACTCTGGACACCAGCTGCCTTATAAGACCAACATCACAGCTCAAGTGCCATCCTCTCAATTTACTCTGTACATCTATCGATCCATATCTCACAAAAGCACAGTTCCTTGTCCTAGCTCTTGCCATATCCTGGTTCAACGGCTCCCTGCTAGCAGAACTCCAGGCATTTCTTTCCACTCTACTCCTGTAAATCACCCACAATGTTGTGACTCAGTTTACTGTAAATATAAAACACTGTCATGAACAAGCCGCCAAGACCAGACCCAGTAGCCTCTATTTTATCGAAACATCACAATAAGCAGAACCAATTCATATTCATATCCGGAAACTAGCCAGAAAAAATGCAAAAAGACAGTCAGCGACAATGTTGTTTCCTACTGACCAAGTCGCATTGTGTTGTGCGAGGGGTCGTCTGACAATGGTGAGAATCATTCAATGCTGCTGCACTGATTTGTGTGCGTGTCTAGACTACGTTTTAAACCAGGTTTATTATCTGATTTGTACACTAATGCATGTGCCCGACACCACACTGGCATCTAGTTTCAGTCTGTTGACCTCTTTTACTGTTCTCCATCCGCCAAATGCCAAACCTATGTTTATCCCTGTGTTAGCTCTTTGTCTGTGCCACTCTCTTTGTGCGAGGGAAAAGCTGTATTTTCAGTTTAATTGATGCTGTTTCAACTTCACTCCGACGGCAGCGGGTGCCAGATCCATCGCTGGCTGAGCAGGCTACCTGGCTGCTGTTCCAGTCATGCCACGGGGCTGACTTGCGGGCCGTACTTTGAGGATACATGGCCAGAATGGAAACTGGAGGGCTGCAGGCAACACCGCATGGTCGAGGGTGATGGTAGCGCTCAGCAGCAACAGTAGAAGCTGCCTAGTTTCTAGATTTCTTTTCTTTTTTCTTATTTGGCATGCAGTGTCAACTAATCAAGGGCCACCACGAGAAGCCGAACATGCTACGCACATATGTGTAAACCATGAATAGTAATACTAGAAGTAATATTAGAGCAGCATAATGTTTCTTTTACACTGTTTGTTTAATGCAGCTTTACTGGATATGAAAGTAATTAAAAGGAGTTTCTCTGTGTGCTTTAAAAAAAAGTATATAACACCTGTTATATACCTGTCAGTGTGTTGTGGCTACCTGTCACACTCCAGGGTCTCTAGGTGACCAGCTCACATCTATGGCACTGTGCTTCATCATGTTGCACGCCGCCGGTCTTCATTTGCAGCGACGACTAACCGATCTGACGCTGTTGTTAGATAAAGAGCGATGAATAATAGACAAAAACAGAGTGCTGTCACACACTCCAACTCCGCTCATGTGGAAACTTGGACTTCATGCGTAATGCCATACATATGCCATAAGCCATGAATCGATATTTTATGAAGTCCTCTCCACCATTTCTGTCTCGCACACACACACGCACGCGCACACACGCACACAACACACACACCGCATGCTGTGTGCTGACATTTCGATGAAGCAATAAAGCCTTGTTCTTTCAGCTGGCATCTGCAAACTCAGTGGGGAGGGGAGGTGTCTAATATCAGTTGTTAAGACTGATCATATGCATGCAGCACACACACACACACACACACACATTGGCATGTACCATACACACACACAGCCAAAACATACGTGTGAGCCATCGGCTAGTAAAATCACACACAGCCCACTTATGCCAGATATCTGCCAATGTTTTCATCTCAGATCTCCTTGAACTCTCCTACTGTTTTGGGAGAAAAAAAGCGTTTGGAGAGGAAATGAGTATTTTTAGAAAGTCAATGTGCTGCATGTTTGTGTTTTCTCTCCCTGGTGAATGAATTTGCTTCCACTCCAACTATACACGTAAAAGATGCTCACAGATGCAGTAATATGTGCGTCTCTTAAGACCCCCCCCCCCACACACACACACACACACAAACACACACACACACACACACACACACAAAACAAGACCTATCGCAACCTCTCCATCAAGAAGTACCAGAGGGACACGTAGCTCTTTAGCCAAGGTCACTCATTCATCATCTAAATCTCTCCCGGAGACACACACTCACTCATTCACACACAAACAGCCTATTGTAAGTCCACATGTTGGTGCTGTTATCTTCATCAGCCCTGAGGAGCAGGGCAGTGTAGAGGAGCTGCTCCACTCGCCCTGAAAGCCCGATGCAAGTGGCAAGTATCACAGTACCAGAGCAACAGCTTTAGGTAGAAACTTGATCTTTCATTCCCAGTTTTTTTTTCTGCAGAGAGGGGCAGGAAGTTACCCATGAGATGTATATTTACCCAGAGAATGGTAATATCAATTTAAAGCTCGCTAGTGCAGCCACTTGCTGTATTGTGCTCCAGCTCTTCTCTGGCGGAGCAACCTCTCAACTCTTTTCAGGCGTCGCTTACTGAAAATAAAATAATTTCAGGCCATTGTGGGTGATTCATTTATGCTCCAAGCTAGAGAACACGTTTGTTTAGCTCCACTGCACTTACAGTAATATCAATGTTGCATAAAGTGTCTGACCTTGAAACACAAACGCCTCTCAAAATAACACATGTATCTGTATGTTGACAATCCTGCGACTGAGATTAGCGCAGTAATTAAGTTAAAATTAATTATCATTCACTAGAGTGGTGCGAGGCTCTCCTTTCTCTCCTGCTGTATCATGAAAGGAGAGAAAATTAGATGCAGAATAACAGGGGTTTAGTCATGTTCCATCTATTGTAATGACAGGATTCATTAAAGCACTTGGCTGCGTGTGTGTCTGCGTATGCACATGTGTGTCAGGCAAATCGACTCGCATAACATTTTATTCAGTCATTTGCTGTTACTTCCAGTTGTCACTACCAACTACCAAATTAATGTCATAATTGCTTTTGTAATTTCTAATAGACATTTTTTCTTTTTAATAGTTGAGTCATACAAATCCTTACAGCCTATGAAAACCAAAGCGATGTCAAAGCACATGATCCAGAAGTAAGAAAACATCAAATGAGCAATATATCCAAACATTAAATATTCAGGTTTGAAACATAATTTTAATTGAATGGTATTTTGTCTTTTTTTTATTTTTGATTTATTTATTTGGCCTGCAAAGCAACACACAATGTGGTACAACATGAGGCTGAGTTGATCAAGGTTAAGCCTTTGAGAATAAGAGCAGCAACTCTCAGTTCCATGTTGCACTTGACATAAATGCCATAAGGTTGCGCATGCATTATGTAATACATAAGTGCAAATCCAAAGAGGATTCTTTTGAAACTGACCAAGATTGAATATTGCAAACCGAGGAAATGCAAGGAGAAAAGGCCATACTATATACAAACAAATCCAACATAAACTCATTGCTACGGTGTGAGGCGGTCATTTTTATTGAACTCTGCAATGTTTCAATGCTATATTTTTTTCTGTTGATTTCATGCACAACATCTTAAAAACAAAAAGGTTGCACAGTTTGAGATAAATCTCACATTGCATTATGTGCAAGACAACTTTTTGACTTCCACTGACCTCTGTCCTCGGCTATCTGAAACAAATTATTGTTGAGAATCATCAGCTCTAGTTAAAATTCCAGGATGTATTTTAGTTAGAATAAAACTAGAGGCAAAAAACACCACAGCTTCTTGTATATTATAACAGCACAACACAATGGGCTTGCGAACAAAGTTGCCATGGCTCATGGTTAAAGTCATGCGTAAAGTCACAAATGGGGAAGATGACAGTAAAAAATACGGCAAACATGCACGACAGCATGGCTGACTCAACCATGTGTTTTCTCTGGCTTTATCGACCTGGTGATGTAATGTTTCACAGGTCACAGCAGCCAATGTTTGGGCCAAGGATACAATTCACACGTTGTTGCAACCTGGTGTGAAGCATTCTGGAGTCTTTAATGACTCTTTGTTCTCTTGTCCTTTTTTAGGTGGAAAATCAGGGTTTAAAAGGTGCGAAATGGGAGAGACATTTCTGCCCCCCCCAAGAATTCAAAATAAAATTTATTTCGTCCTGAATGTGTGCTCTACTCAGTATTGTGTAATGGAAATATTTAGTTTTCCTCAAATGTTGAAATTGTAATTGTAGGTAATATCTAACCTATTATTACATATCCAAACAGTCTCAATGAATTTCTTAATGTCAGGCATAGAATACTATGACATTGTACTTCATGCAATAATACCTACATTGCAATCCGTTCACCACGGTACATTGAATTATAGGAAAGGGTTTGAGAATACGTCACTGTGCATTCCACCAGAATGAGGGATGGTCTCCTCTCAATGACAGAAGGGAAAGACACAGCCTCCTCTTTGTTTAAAGGCTTTGTTAGGTAAGCTACCCTCCTACCTCACCCTTTTAAAGCCTAAATCCATCTATCATCAAACATGCTCACAGGAATGTAGAATGCTTGGAACATCAATACTGAGCTTGGCAATTTAGTGTTTTGCTTTTTTCGCACCAAATATATGGAACAAATTCCAAGAGGTATTGAAGCTGGACACCTGTGTCTCAGTGCGTCATTCTAAGCGTCTGTTTGATGAACTGGTTGTTGTACGGTGCTCCTGCTTTGGTTAATTCATAGACTCCGTTGCTCCTTATTGCTTTTTATTTTGACTTTTTTCTGCTATGCATTGTTTTTATTGTTGGTGTATATCTAACTGGCAACTTATTATGTGTTATTTCACTTTCTGGTCATTTATACTGTTTTTGCTCTACATTACTCTTACTAGTGGTTTTTGACCTTCCATTATTACCGAGTTTAACATATAGACCTACTGTATATTCTACTTGTCTGTATGAATATTATCTCAGAGCATTGCTGTGAAAAGTTTATACTGGTTATTTGTTTTTATTTAGCATTTTATCATATACTGTATATCCTCCTGTTGCAGGAATATGAACTCAGGGCATTGCTGCAAAAGAGCTGAAAGCTTAGTCGATTTCCCCTGGAAAAAAACAGGTTATATATACACCTTTATGTCCAATAATCCTCCATCCCTGCTCAAAATAATTCAAAAAGTATTGTCATACCATGGTAGAGGAATATTTTGGGTGTTTCACAAGGAAAAAGAATAAAACATGCATAGTATAGGTTATTTCTTGATTGATCTGTTCAGTCTGACGCTATAGAAGTATATTCATATTGTATTAGTCAGCATGTAGCTGGGTGCCACAGCCTGGTCTGCATTTCCGGTCGTCAGACCTGTTTCCAGAGGGAGTTCCAGTGCTGCGGTTGTCACAGATTCTGCTCTTAACCTTTATGGACAGAAATTCTAGGAGCAGTCAGGGCATTGACAGGCTGCGGTCCAGCGGCCCTACGGATTGGTTGGCTGCTTTTTGCGGATGATGTGGTCCGGCTGGTTTCATCGGGCCGTGACGTTCAGCCCTCGCCGGAGCGGCTCGCAGCCGAGTGTGAAGCGACTGGGATGAGAATCAGCGCCTCCAAATCTGAGCCCGTGGTTCTCAGCCGGAAAAGGGTGGAACGCAACCTCCAGGTCAGGGATGAGATCCCTCCTCAAGTGGAGGAGTTCACGTATCTCAGGATCTTGTTCACTCTGCATTGGTTTGGCCACTGTGAAGAAGGAAAAGTTCTTAATTTACCGGTCGGCCTCCGTTCCTGCCCTCACCCCCAGCCACGAACAAGCAGCATTACAAGTGGCCGAAATGAGTTTATCCTGCAGGGTGGCAGGCTGAACCAAGATAAGATATTTAGTTCATAAAAAAGCAAAGTTTTGTTAAGCCATCATCTACATGTTACTTCATTGTTCTTTGTGGAGCTGAATATGTATAAAGCATTGTGGAATAGAATCTATTTGTTCTTTTGGGGGAAATCTTTTGTATCCAAAAAACCCAGAGTTCACCATGCACCAAAATCTTATTATTCCCTGAAGATATGGCAAGATACAGGCAGGATATTTTGCCAAACTTTTTATCGTAAACCTAACATTTTTTTTTTTTTTTACTAAAGATTGTGTAGTTGGCAGAGGTCGGAGCAAGATGACATAACAGGATTCACCTCACAGCCTGTGTCTGGGCTTTCCCTTGGAGATGAGCTGAGAAGCTCAGTCACCTGGGAGGAGCTCAGGGTAGAACCGCTGCTCATCGGCTTTGAAAGGAGGAAAAGTGGCTCGGCATCGAGAGGACGCCTCCTTGACGCCTCTCTGGTGAGCGGTTCTGTCCTCTGTGAGGTGGCCCCAGGGACGACCCGTGTCTCTCAGCTGGCCTGGGGTTTCCCTGGAAGTGGATCTGATCTAACCCTATGGATGTATTATAAGACCTTGTTGCTCACCTGGTGCATATGCTGAAAAGGTTCCTGACTGCCATGCTCCCACATGATGCGACCCATAGAGAATACGCAGTGGAGTCACCCCCCATGTTGCTCTGGGGTCTCCTAAGGGCAATGGTAGTGTGTGAATGCAAAAAAAAAAAATATATATACCTTTGAGTCATTCAATTAATTTAGCTGCTTTCACTTTGGAGAAAAATAAATAAATAAAAAGATTAATTAATTTAAAAAACAAAAAAACAAAGACAACAAAAACATCCTTACCCCCGAGGCACAGCATGACTCCGCTGGGAAAAGAGACTTTTTCAGGATGGATGGATGGCGTGTAGCCCACTCTTTTTATCCATAGGAAGTCCAAGCAGTTGATTTAGCAAATACTTAGAAAGCTAAGATTATGAACCAATTAACAGATATTTATTTAAATATAATTTGTCTAAAACATACCAGCTTAATCTTTTTTTTTTTTTTTTAATAAAAAGCTCCACAGGACAATTTTCCAAATAAAATATCATAGTCATGATATTGCATACACTGTTTAACTTTGGTAATCAACTGAAAAACAGCATGTGACATTTTTTTCTTTGGTCTCCTTTGATGCGTTTTATTTCATTTGACAAGTTAATACATAGAACCAAATTAAATTTGATTTGAAATTAAATTGGGTTGCATAACGGCTGTGGAGTTTAATGAATTAGTAAAACGCTTTGGCAGTGATGTCCAAATACTGAATGTTAAATGATGTTTTCCGTGGATTAGATAGATTTGTTTAATCGCTCTGAACATGTAAATAAGCTTTAGCTGTTGACGTGTGGATAAAGGCTCAGAGAGACATTTGATTTGCAAAATGAGGGCGTATGCAGATTTTGTGGACTGACGGGAAACCTCGTGCTGTGAAGGCAATGACTGTCAGCTCCGTGGAGCCATTGTGGGGGGGTTATGTTTCTTTCAGCTGGGGACGAGGACTAATGGGATGAGGACCAATGAAGGTGACGAACCAGGCTATGACAAACATAGCATAATGAAACAATTGGATGTAGGGGTTGCGACAGGATCAAGAAAGGAAGAGATAACAAATAATAAAAGGAGCCTTAAATGTGACTCATTTTAATCCATATGTTGAATAGCTATACAGAGGGCAGATATACTGTAAAGTGGCAGAGCACAGATGACAGGGGGGGGGGTTGTGCACTATTGAGAATGCAAAGCTCCCACACAGATGCTGGGGCTGCAAGTAATTGCTATGGTTAAACTGGGCCTGGGCGTGCACTAATGGGACATTGCACCTTAATATGGCATCAACCAAAACACAGTATCCCCTTGACATTCATTAGTCTCTTTTATTTTGTGCTGTGTGTGTGTCCTTTGGTGCAAGCACCGCTCACTTCTCGTTATCAAGACACAGCACGTAGACAAATTATTTTAAACAGTTATTTACCGGAGAATGTGCGCATGCCCATGCTGCCCTTTGCTGGCTAATGTACAGTCTGACCATGGCTTTAAATTGCAACTTTATCTAGAGTTTAATATTGTTTTACTTGTGAATGCTAGCAAATAATGAGGCCTGGACAGCATTAGTTGTTAAAGTTTTGCACTGATTCACATGCATTTCCCAGTCTTAGTCTTAGTCAGTTTTAATGCTCACTGGATACAGGCCTGAACCCTGACCTTTGATTCTTCTTATGCCTAAAAACAACAGGCCCAAAGTGATCAATAACCTGTATCTATAGCACAACAGGTCAGATTGATTAAAGTAAATTTCCCCCCTAAATTCATAAATACAGTTGCCCTGCACAAATCACTGTCAAGTTAATTTTTTTGTTTTGTTTATTTTTGTGTACGCTTATGACTTGGTGGATTTCCTCCATAAATATTTAGCTGTTGAAAGTGGTTAGCTTTTTTTTATTTTTTTGTTTATAAAGATAATTAAGGAGATTTAATATTGCTTGGTATATCCTGCAATTGCTTTACAAAGATGAAGCGCAGTGTATCTCGTCTTTGGCCTGATGTGTTTGGTAACATGGATTAGCAGAACCAGGATAAGCTGCAAGGATTGAAGGATTCTGCAGAGAAAAACCAGCAGGTTTAGACAGTTTTTTGCTCCGACAGCAATTAAGATGTAGTTAAATGAAAGATTGTACAGATTACAAGATCAAACTGACTTTGGACTGGGTTATGTACAGATGGGAACTTTTGTCATATTTGTATAGTCTCAAAACACTCCTTTTATATTTATATACAGTATCTATATATTTAATTTTAACTGCAGCTGGCTGCTTTTCACATCTCGTGCTGGGGTGGATCTGACTCAGGGATGGTGTAGTTCTTGTTGGGTAACGCTCTCTCTAGAGAGTTTATGTATGTGTGTGTGTGTAGGTATGGCTAAGGACATGCGTGGGTAGGTAAGCATGTGTCAGGGATGGAAGGTACGTTTTATATTTTGCATAATGTGGGTCAGGGATTGTGGATATTCTATTGTCCTCTAGCTGCATTTAAAGCTGCATTATGTAGCAGCTTGAGCAGCATTTATTTCTTTTGTTTTGTATGTATTTGGACACATATCAATGCCTGTGGCTAAAATAACTGTTGCTAAAAGGTTTGTGGCCAAAGAGGTAACAGCAGCATACATCCACATTTGAACATATTCACCTCCACATGAAGCAAAGAATCCTCGTCTGTCTGGGGTGTGATCCTTCACTCACCTCAAGAACCGTTCCTCCGATCCACTTCATTCTACTTACTGCAGGAGACCTGAGTGAGTGCAGTGTTGAGTGATGAATGTTGAGTGTGAGCTCATTATAACCAATTAATTATTGATAATTATTAAAGTTTGACCGAGTGTTTTCATTTCCTGCGTTAAAGATACAGGTTTGAGCTTGGTTTTGCATGTCGGTCGTGGTGCATTGGATGAACCTCATCTGTGCATATTAGGCATGTGCCTCATCTCTTTTTTTCTCTTTCTCTTCTCATCTCTTCTCTCCTTGCCCTTCCCACCCCTTTGAAACACTCTGTACAGTCCTTCTAAATCGTGCATTTTATCATAGTGGTTAATGATCGGTTAACTAGTTGTGTTAGGTTAACGCATGTCAACACAAAGCCTCACTTTGGTGGCATCTTTAGAATCACTGTTTCCTGCCTCCATGCTTGCTAATCTTAGATATATCTCTTATATATGTTTCCAGAAAAATACCTGATTGAGCTTTTAACAGCTTCTCTAGACTATATAGTCTCTATGTCAAATATTGTACGCTTTTGAACATTTGTCAATTAACCAACTCAGACAGGAACAATTCAAGTTAATAAGTAGTGTCGTGCCCTAACACGAAACACTATAGAGAGAGATTTCATCATTTCACACAGAGGCCTCGTGCCTTTCATAATCCATCATTGTCATGCAGCAATCCGATCAAAGTGTTGAAAATAAAATGTTGAGTGATGAAGGGGGAACCTCCACACACCTCTACAGCAGTGTAGAGGTGTGTGTCGCATGTATACATGCATAAAGCATGCACAGTAGTCCCACACATGGACAACCACGCCCTGAGAGTGATGACCCTTGTCAAGTGAACGACAGAAGGATGGTTTATTGGTTTTTGTGTTGGAGAGTACAGTTACACCACAGCGCGTTCGAAAGCAATTGAGAATGCAGGTATCTGTAAAGTTTGTATTTCACGTCTGACAGGAAATCCTTCTTCTCTGCTAACCTACAAAGACCTTAAAGAGACAGAAGATTTCAGCATAATTAAAAGTTTACGTATTGCCTTGCAGAGAGAACAGCTAGCCCCTTCCTGTCTAACTATTAAGAGATGAGGCAATATGGGAAGTTTGAAAGGTGGTTATACATTTTTAAGGACATCACGACATCCTTTGTGTGTCTGTCTGGGGCACGCTGCCTCCATGTACCTCTACAGTGCATATGTGTTGCATAACCACTGGTGTACATTTCGTTCCTTGACTTTAATTAAATGAATTGTGCACACAAGATAATTATCTTTTGTTATTCACCATGTGCCACAAGATTCACATGTGCCCAGACGGCTCTGATCAAGCTCAGAATTTATGAGGAGGGAGTTGCTCTACTCCAAACAATTTATTGCATGAACCTGGACTGCGCGTGTGACCTTTAGGACGTGTAGAAGAACACAGAACATTAATTACCATTAGATCCGGACTGATCCCGCCGGCAAGTCTGGAGATTTAAATAATCAATGAAGTTACACCGCTGTGCTTCGGGAGTAAATGCACACAGCATCTCACTTGATAGGGAGACCCACTTATTCTTTTTGCTGTTGTGGGTTTCCTGTAGGTTTTTAATAAACTGGAAAAAGATCAATGTGTTTTTTGACCCACTAGCAACTAATCCGCTATAAATCACAATGTTCAATTTTATGTCATGACCCTCCTGATCTGCAGATTAACCACGGTACCTGCCAAGGATGTAGGTTTTGTCTCAATGTTTGTAGACCATGGTGTGGAGGTGAAGCAAAATGTCAGAGATTTCCTTATATAATGCAAATCCAATGAATAGAAAGGGTGTGTGACCCCTGCAAAAAATGCTCCATTAATATATATCGCATTCATATTTACATATAAATAAACAACTCAATGATAAAGAGGAAAAACTGAAATGAAAAAATGATATTCCACTGCTGCATTTTCTGATTTTCAGCACAGTAACTATTGTTTCACCTTGCAATCGAACCTCCTCCAGCTGACTGGTGGATGGTTCTCACATGTCTGCAGGTTTGTTGTTCACACAGCTATGATGTAGATTCTGTTTTACAAATTCTACACTCAGCTTAGCAGTCTCCAATATTGTTTACGCTTTACTTTTTCCTTGACGCTCATTTGAATCTGGCTCTCTTCTTTCTCTCTGGCTGCTTGTTTTTGGCTTCATTCTGGAGTCTCAGAACCTTGGGGCTTTCTGGTGAATCAGCCCAAATCAGCAAACCCAAAATGAGAGGACCGGGTCAGGGTGAGGGTGAAACCAGCCTTGGCCATCTCTTCCTTTCGCATATAAATGTCTCTCTTGTACTGTGTTCTAATTTTTGTTTTCTTGGAACTCTGGATGCCTAAATCACCAGCAAACATTTGGTTTCCTCAGCAGAAAACTGCAAACTCTTCTTTTCCGCGCTGTCATTCACTGCCTTCTTCTCCTTCAGACTCATCTATAACACATCCACAGATGTCACAGTTCCCAACGAAAAAAACAACTATATTTTAGTTCCACTGAAAATCAATTTCTCTGAACTAATTACTTTTTTTTCCAGTCTGAACTTGCTCAACTGGCTGGTTGAAAATTGGATTCGGGAACCAGCGTGGAGCCCTGCTGGTGTGAAACTCCTACGTGTGCCTGGCCAGTACCACACTTCTTACTATAGTATGATAGGCCCGTTCATCACTGCAAAGAACTCTCATTCAAATGAATTACTCAAAACTATTTATTTATTTTTCTCTCCATATGCATAAGATAAAAAAAGAATAGCACTGTTCAGTACTTTATAGGTTTTGCACTTTTGTGTGCATTTTTTTCACATGTAAATATGCAGCATCATGCATGTAAAATACAGAAAAACGGTACAGTGCATGCACTCCGACACACACGCATGCAAACACACACACATTAGGGCCAGCAGAGGCACAGGTAGAAACAGCAGCAGCAGCAGAAGCAGTAACAAGCTTGTTAGGAAGGCGAATGACAAATGACCCACAGCGCATTGTCCTGGCATTAGAGACGAGCAGAGGTGTGAAAATGTCACCACAAATAGCTGCTGGTCACCAAATGTCACCTTTCCATTCCACTCTGCAGCCCCCCCTCCCTTCCTCCCACTCTGTTCCGTTTCCCCCCACTTTCTAATGCGTGTCCCCTTCTATTCCCTTTTCCTCTACTTCCCTTGGAAGAATCTTGTTACAAGCAAGAGCAGAACTAGCAATGATGTGTCCCTGATGTTACACCAACCACCCAATTATGATTTTAATGAGCCAGTTAGCATGCTATTTTTTATATTAAATGTTATCTTTTTACTTTGCTAAAACTCCTTTTTTTTTAGAGATTCAGAAAAAGAAAAGGGTTCAACAGTTAAGAAAGAGAAGAAAAAGACATCTGAGGAAATGTGTGTGCACAACTGTTGAAACAGTCATATGGAGGAGGAACTTTCTTTGCTTATATGTCTGACACTTGTGTTGGCATTGTGTTTTTGTACAACAAAGACTGAGAAATGTATGTTCTATTAAACTTATAAACACATAATTGTGTGTATAATGTATTATCCTGATTTTATGTGTATTTTTGTATTTTGTCCTCATGGACCAGGAGTCTGCTATAATAATAATAGTAGTAAAAATAATAACTATATCTGAATATTATGAGGATCTCTATCTGGCATAAAACAGCTTGGAAGTCATAATCAAATCAATTTTGCATTTAATTGCCCTGTGTACATTGACCTAATGAATTTGCGCCTTGAAAAACAACACCACCACAGCGGCAGAATCTTAATGAGCCCGAATATGGGTCAAGTGTCGTTGCTGTGCTATGCTGCTAGCTATGGCTGTTCCACAGTCTGTCTGTCAGTTTTTCATTCATGAGGACGCTTGGTTTTCACACTTTGTATTTTATGCTCAATTAAAAAAAAATAGGAAATAGTGACAGATTTTGATATTTGGTGTTTGATTATTGGGATCAGGTGGTTGGTGACTTCTTTCCGTCTCATGATTTTTTTTAACGATTAAACCAATGTGTATGAATATATATTAACATAAATATAGTAATAGATTATTAATAATATTAAGAATGTTGCAACAAAATCTGTAGTTTTTTTCTCTCCAGTCATTTAGGAAAAATATTTAGTGTGCAGGAATGTCCACTTTTCTCATAACTTCCCGCCCAGCTCCTGCTGTGTGTGTGTGTCAGGCCTGTGGCTCAGGACTCGTCTGCTTTTGTGTCTCGGTCCGTTCTGAATCTTCATATCTCCTCACTGCAAGGACAAAAGGAGCCGAGATCAGATCACAGGAATTCTCATTAAAGTCCAGTTAAGATAGATGTGATTAATGATAGGACTGAACCTAACCCCTCTCATCAGAGCGGGGACCACGACCTCTAGCACAGGGAGGGCGGGACTTGCCCCCCACTGCGTTTTCATGCTCGAGTCATTTTTTTTGCATTTAGAACTCAGTGGTTCACCTTGTTTCAAGATAAAAAAAAAGATTGATAAGATATATTGGGAGAATGGGGAAAGCCCATAAAGTGACCGTTAAAGGATTATATTTTCTGTGTTTTCCTCCACCAGAGCAGAGCAGGGAGCAGTCAAAAGAGACAGATGGGTGGTAAAACGCAAAGAGCGAGGAATGAGCGTGTCTTGATGTGAAATGGAGGGAGGAACTGATCGAATGGACTTAAAAAAAAAAAAACTCCTGCAGAATGGAAATGGAGTGATGAGTTACTATTTGATAGTTGTAAAGTTTCTGTCAGCTCTGACAGTCTTTGTTGGTGTATAATATACTGAGGGGTATCACCTTAAATCATTGCCATGATTAATTGTCTCAGCAATGATGAATACAACTTATTATACAAGATTCTGTAAATTCACACTGGAGCTTGACTTATTTCTACTGAAAATTAAATTAGTCACATTTATTTACTCTATTCACAAAACATGTCTATGTTTATCACATCGTGTGATCGACAAATTAGTATTACAGTATACTAAATAACCCCTTAATGCTGTCTATTATTATATTATTGTGAGTTATGTGCGTAGTTTGAGCAAATGTTTTGACTGCTGCTTCAGAAACAAACCACTCGAGCCTTTTCAATGTTTTCTAAAAGCAGAATGAAAAACGTCAGCAGTGAGAATTATTTAAAGAGCTGTAACATTTATCTTTTTTGACAAGCAGCAGCTCATGCTGAGCATTCACTGTTAAAACACCGTAGTTAACTGAGTTAATTTATCAAACGTATCGATATCATTAAAATCATTTCGGTTAGCGAGTAATAATGTTGGTTTTGATGACTTTTTGATGAATTGCCCAGCTCTAGTATGTGTGGTGGCTGTGCAGCTCCCCCATTATTAACGTCCTCCAGTATTTGCATTCGCGACCACTTCTAGAAGACTAGATAGACTTTCACACTGAGCATTTAGCCCGGGTATCAATAACATTAGATACATCGATTGGAGCTGGAAGGTTTGCCCTCTATCAACAAAAGAAAAGCAAAATCCCAATAACACACACCCTCCAAACTGTCAAATTCTTCCCTCAGCATGAGCATGTGTGTGTTGCTACCTGACCGTGGACTTACTCTGTATACAGTGTATCCTGCATTAACTGCACATTATGCAATGCTCTCCGGGGATATTTACTTAAAGAGTTTCAAATTGACTGATCAGACATTGATGGACAGGATAGAAGCATACCGACTCCACAGTGTCAGCTATTGATAAGTGGATCGATCATGTTGATAGCCTGAGAGAGCTTGTTTATTGGCACATAACCTATTGAGTACTCTGATAGATTAGACTGTTTAAGCACTGTTTTGGTAGGAGCGCATGGGCAGCCCAACAAAACACAGACGTCTCTTCCCGACTGGGTGGCTGGCGGATTGAGATGTGAAGTCACACCCGTGGTTGGCCAAAGGTCCTGAAGGCTTGGGACTGACGAGTAATCCAGAATGCATTCTGCTCCAGCCACATTGACTGTAGATTAGTTAAAATCAAAAAAAGCCAAAAAAAACACCTACCTGAAATTTAAGCTTTTAATAAAAATAATAAAAAAAAGGGATAGCCTACTGACCATAGGATGACATACATACATGCAATAGATGGATAGATATCACCACATTCCAACTAATATTGTTAATAAACAAATCTTTTATTTAGCTACACCGCAGCATTTTTAATTATAGCTATGTTGCAGATTAAGTACCACTGCATCTTCCTGCTGATGTAATTAATTTGTGTGGGGGACACAAAGCTGTTGGTGGAGCTTTGAGTTGATCTTATCGTGTATGGATAAAGTGTGGTCGCTGTGTTGAAGCTGAGCTGCTGCTGTCAGCAGGTGCTCTGCTGTTCAAGTGCCACAATGATTCTACTGGAGATGAACTTGCCAAGTCGTAACTAGCGAACACTCGCAGGCTTTCTCTGGTGACCCCGAATGCAACGTCACAACGCAATGAACAAGGCCGCGACCCCTCATGCCCTTAATGACCTGATGGTGGGTTGGACATTGGGTGCTTGTTTGCCATGTTTTGCCATTTAGCGATTCCATCTTTTCAAATTAAAGTGCATTTTCTTTCTTACAGGGTCCAGCCATGTACATGGTTTGCAGCTAGTATTGTTATAAGAGAATGCAAACGCTGACAAGCAGGTGTAGTCGAACACCCACTCGCACGCGTTTGAAATACAGCGTCAGAAGTGTTTTTGTATATAATAGGTATACACCCTCAAACAATGCTTTCACATCCAAATTATTTTTTTCATCTAATCTATTTCGAGAGCAGGTTTCAAAGGGAGGGCTGAGTGTGAGGGTGGAAGAATGAGGCAGCAATCGTGCAATTTATTTCCACTTAATTCTAAATAATTTTAGCAACAGGGAGTACTGTAATAATTAAATAGAATTGGCCACGCATCTATTTTAAGACAAAGGACTATAAACATCATCTCTCAATATTCTGTTAAATAATGTTACAGGATTTATTCATTGTGCTGGCTATGTGGTTACAATTGATGAGTTATGGTCAAAATGTTATTTGGGACACAGGAAACAACAAACACAGTTTGCAAAACCCATATTTATACAGGAGAACTAAGATATTCCAGTTTGGGGGCACAAAATATCCAAAGCATTTTTTGGAAATTGTGTCATTTGTCAAATGCTTTAACATATTATGAAAAATGTATTTTTTGCAGAAAATATCAGAAAGCAGTCATGGTTTGAACAAAGCTTTGTATATAATATCATCCTCCTTTCTCAGATGTTCAGACTCAACATCCTTTTAAAATGAAGCGACACCTGCACTATATATAGTTGCGCATTCATCTCCGTAACAGTATACGCATGCATATGAACTGGCTTTATGGATTGCTAACAGCTATATGGTGGCTAATTCCAGCTTTAGATGGTGAATAATTATGGAAGCAATCGATAAAGTGAGGCACAGAAGCGGGATAGGAGATAAGCCATTGGCTTATTGACTTGTCAAGTGTCTCCATCAACACATAGCCATTTGTGTGTGCGTGTGTGTGTGCGTGTGTGTGTGTATAATTACTCTATGCTGTGCTCCTGTATCTCTTTGTCCTGGTCTGGCAGCTAATTAGTTGTGCTGTCTCAGGAGTAAACTCAATACGGTGAAAATAAGGGAAACGGCGGATCCACCTATTTTTATTCAGCCGCTACTGTGTTGGGACGCAGGCCATTACGGTCCATCTCTGCACGGCGAGAACACGCTGCACAGAAGGTGCCAGAGAACGCTGAATCAAAACTCCCTCTGTCATACGATAACATTGTCTGCATGATTTCTTCAATATGCCAGTGAGACAATATTTAACTAGACCGCTTCCACAGCAGGCAGGCATCTTACTGTCACTTCATCCTAACTGATAAGGAATTAGTCTGAAAGCTTGCTGACTTGCATATTCTTCCACACGCCTGTTAAAGGCAGAGCATGGGAGTGTTGAAACCTGCTCAATTAGTGCAACTCCAAATCAAATGTAATCTGCAACACTGAAGTGTGGATTTCAAAATATATGTTAAATTCCATCAGTTTATATTCGGTGAAACTAGACTTTATTTTTAATGAGGCATTATATTGTTTTTTTCTGTTCAAAGTGAATGACAAAACACATACTGTTCATCATTATTGCAGTTCTTGTTTGAATGATCCGTAATTGACACTCAAAAGGCAGAGAATTTTTCTTGCATTTGCACTACAGTAAATGTGTGTGTGAATCAGGGTTTTCCACAACAACCCCCCCCCACCTTGCATATAAAAAAAAATTCACATCCCTGCATGCACGTGTCCTGTAACGTCTCTCAAAACCATTGTTATACAACAAAGATCTTATTTTAAGCTAAAAACTTTGTCTTTATGGGCCATAGTACTTTAAAATATATACTCCGATTTTAATTTTTTTTTCCAATGAAGCCAGTAAAACATCCTCCTGCTTCATTATGCTGCATTTAAGCAGGGGAGGAAGCACTTACACTAATGTATACTTCAGAGGGAAACCTTGTCCTCCTGCGTTTACGTAACAGATAATTGTTACTGGTTCCACTGATTACAGATTGTACTTGAATATAACAAATGAAATATGTTGTTACGGTTTATTGGAAGTCAGGGAGGAGCTGGGGAGGAAGTGATGGGAATTGAAGGTGGAAAATCCATCCAGATGGTGTTGCAGGTGTCCAGGTGGGGAAAAGGTCTAAAAGAGGTGAGAACATGGGAAAATTCCAGAGGACTATGACTCAGGGGACCTAACCGAGGCAGGGGGGTCCAGGGGGGGACGCAAGGAAAGATGGGAGCTGGAACCGGTGACTGGACGATAGGGCTGTGATGATGTGTGTATATATATTTAATTAGAAAGCCACTAATTGGACCTCCAGCTTTAGCTTCTGCCCCGGGGGTAGACTGCTTATGGTGTGTGTGATATATCATATGAACATACACAACAATCAATGATCTTTTACAAAAGGCTTTGGATATGGAAGATGGTGATAGCTAAACAATAATTCATTATTTCTCATTGCTTATATTTCTTGCTACACACCATAAGCACTCCCGTAACTTTCACTAGCAAATGAACAAACAAACCGTGATTTACTAAATAAAAGCCTGAGCGTTTCTGTTTCAATCACCTAACAGATCAGGCATTTATCTCAGGGAGAGGTGATTTTTTTTTCCTTTCTGAAAAAAAATCTTGCTTAGTAAAACTGGAAATACATGGTAATTTCATCAAATTCTTTTCTTATTCAAAAATAAGATTACCGTGCTTGTTTATTCCCTAGACATTTACTGTAGTTAAATTTCCCATGGCTGCTTCGCTTAAGTTTTCTTCTGCATATTTTACAACTGAAAGTTTAAATCAAGCAATATTATCCCGACAGTGTTCTATAATCTTTGATATCATTTGAGCCCAGCAGTGATGTGGTCAGGACTCTTGTCAATGAAATACATTTTTGTCGCCATTACTATGGTGACCCTGTTGCAGCATCTTTCGGTATTTCCTATGTGGAACCACTTAGTTTGACAGAAAACCTCTGCTTTCCCAGGTCCGTTAGCGACGCTCGGCTACAGCAACAATATGTAAGAGAAAACTTATGACTCGAGCTCAAGCGAGAAAACGTGTGACTCCAGAGCTGAAATCATAAGACTTACAGCACCAGGTATTCTCAGGCAGTCCCCCATCCAAGAAAGAGTCAGTCCTGACCCTGCTTCGTTTCTGACATCATGCGTGACCAGGAAGGACTGGCTGTAAGCCACGTACATTTCACACTATATATGGGTTTGTTGAATGAGCGTAGATGTGAGGAAACACCGGTTCCTGGGTTAAAGTTCATGTTCCAGAGTTAGTGCTCAGGCATTCATCGTGGGTCTGCATTTCTGAACATCGGACTGTTCCTTTCGACTGCTGCAGCTCCATCCTGAATAAATATTCCCACCACACAACAGTCACCAATATTAAAATTGTGGACAGCGATTCAATTTTCATATTATTTACATTTAAATAACTGTTAAATAACCAATTTCTCGACTAGTGTAAAAAAAGAGTGGCGGAAACCGAAAGATGAGAGAAACAAAAAGTAAACTCAATTTAGTGCCGTGACACGAGCCTCTACAGCGAACCCTGACCGGATAGAACACTTAGCACATACTAAATACTAAACTGACAATTTTCTATTCCTCCAAACATTTGCTCAATAGATACAAAGCAGCAAAAAAAAACGGACCTGACTAAAATATTATAATCCTTGCAGGTTCTCGAGATGGAAGCGCCAAAGGAAAAGTATATGTTCTGGTTTGTTTGAGTTTTGTTTCGTCCCTGCGACTATTTGGCCAAAGAGGACTTTTCTTTAAAATGATGTATATGCTCCATGTGTTTGTGTCAGCAAGCTGGGACGTGTCCTCTCCCTCCCCGCGGCTGATTTCACATTTTCATCCACTATAATCCCTATTACACACACACACACATACACACATGCGCAAGATAAATAGGATAGAAAGAATGAGCCATGAGAAAGACCTAGGGAGAGATATTAGCCAGATCCCTCCACCCCCTACCTGTCTCATATTCTCATCAAATATGATGTGGCCATATAAAGACAGTCGGCAGCAGCGGGAGAGGACTGCTGAAGCAGACTTTTCACTGGCTGGAGTAATAGGCAAGAGGGAAGGAGCCAAGAAAACACAGAGGGAGAGAACTAGACAGGGTGTTAGTGAGAGCAAGAAAGTGTTAGTGAAACCATGTGTGCGAGAAAATGAAAAAAATGAAAAGACAAAGACAGAGAGAAAGAGCGGGCGAGCGAGAGGCAACGGTGGCACAAGAGGACGTAGGGAGGGGGAGAAGAAAAAAAAAAATCCAGAGTGTGAGAGATGAGTGAGAGCAGAGCAATCCTAATAGCTGAGGGTAAAACCTGCAATCTACCATTCTGTCTGATCTCAGCCGTCCTATGAGTCAAGCCAAGAAAGCTTTGAGATGCTCCACGCACATTAACCTCTACTCATCCTCCGCCCACGCTCCTCCTCCGCCTCATCCCCCTCTCCTTTCCTACTCGCATTACCGAGCACTTCAAACACGCCGGCGTCGGCTGCATAGTAAGTGACATTTAGGTTTATGTTTGCATCATTAGTAATACAGAACATGCGATAAACCTGGAACAAAAAAACGACACAAAAAGACCAATTGCAGCCAAACTGTGGAAAATGTTCCCATCTATCACAGTTACTGTAAAAATCCACAGCAGGATTTCCTGCACATGTGTTTCAACCTTCACTTTTTTAAAATTCTAATATTCTTAATAGGGAGACAGCTGTTATAGTTCGTCATTACAGTATTGCTAAGATCTATTTGTACTTCAAACAGAATACAGAGCCCACTTCAAGGTTTGTCCCTCTCAGATACGGGGCAGCTGCAATCCCTCGTGGTGTACGTTTCATTACCGAGCTCCGTTTCTTTTTTTCCATTTAAAAAAAAAAAAAAAAAAAAAAAAAATTCATTTCATTTCCACTCAGGAATGCAGACGGCCTTTTAGAAGGAGGATTTTGAATATTTCAGTTATGTACGATATGTTGCAGGATGACTGTATGATGTCATTTCAAGGGCCCATTGAAATGACCCATTTCAAGGACACACCTCTTTCCAGCAGTAGTAGTTTCTATAGCAATTTGCATTTAGCTCTTTTTTCCCCTCACTCTATAGATATAACATTTGCATGATGTTGTGACCTTTGTAATCTGTTCTCTGTACATGACGTTTGTTTCAGAATGCCCAATTAATTCAATTAGATGATTATATATATAAAAATAACGCAAATGAATTCCGACTATAATATCATGTTGTGTGCGTTCGCTTCCAGTGTGAGCAGAGAGGACCGTGGCACCTTCCTGGGGGAGGACTGGCTTTTCAACATAACCACTGTGGTGGAATTAATGAACATCATTTTATTTCTCTCTGTCTCCGGCTCGTGTGGAGCTGGGAGGAGGCGGCGGCTTTAAATGCTGTTTTTTCAAACAGCCACCGACTAATGTATATTGATTCACTTATCTACAAAAAACCCATTTGAATTGAATTATTAATTGCTTCTCATAGAGAATATTGACATATGTGATACATTTAGATGAATTAATCAAGATGCATTTATATATATATAATTTCATTTAAAACTCTCTTGTCATTTATTTAAAATATTTAAAAGTATATGTCCTTTAAATCTGCCTTGTCCACTCACTCTTGTTTTCTATATTCTATTCAAATCTCCACCGTGGTACCCACCCTTACATGATACAGTTTGTGGAACATTTACCCAATGTTTTAGTTTAAATAACCTAATCTTACCTTATACATAATTTATCTGTAATTTATCTTTCCTTAACTTATCAAAGTTTAGTTGTTAAGCAGCTCAGAAAACTTTAGATTGGAAAATAATGTGTTCACCGGTGTAAGCATTTGTTGTTCACATAAAATGATCCATACATAATGTAGTCCTTGGGTAATCCCACCAGTTCATAAAATGATCAAGAAGCTCTTTCAGGGCTTTTAAGAGGAGGAGTTGCATGTTTAATTCATACTAGTCTGACATATTGGAGGAGATAGATATACCTAGAAAGCCACAAGGAAGTCACTTAAATTTATTTATTTTATTTAGCTAGAGATAGCACCAAATTGGCCAAGAAGATAGTTCCCCAGTCATCAAAATGGATGTCATCAATTTTTTAAAATCTATATCACGCCTCACTTCCTAGATGACACTTTCAGGTTAGAAGTGAATGAACAAAATATTGTCTGCCAGGAAAAATAAATTAGTTTTTGGTGCTTAGAGGCTTTAAACACCAAAAATGCATTTATTTTTCCTGGTAGACAATGTTGGCTCAAAGTTAAAGTATTGAAAATTCACAGAAACACTGTCCTGGCCAATCTGGATAATCCACAGTAGTTTTTATTTGGGATTAATAAGTGGTTTCTCAGATTTAATACATATGCTTATAATATTAACATTTTAAAGGTTGATGAGCTTAATAGGTTTGCATCAATATTCTTTTTTAAGCAAGAAGTTCATTAAAATAAGATGACGTTAAGTGAGCTACACCTGTTACTTCAATATTTCAGAGACGTGTGATTTAACAGGTTGTGAGCATTAAAATCTGATGATCATTTAAAAACGAAGCACTTCTGTTTTATCGGACCACGAGGGAGGGTTTACAGAGTTTTTGAGTTTTAATTATTTAGAATTTGAGTTAATGGGAATTGATGAAAGCTCAGACGATACTGGAATCAGATCACATAAAAACTGACTTTTGTTTTTGCCCCCGTTTTTCATGAATAAGAAAAGGAGATCTAAGACTTCTTTTGTGCTTACAAAAGGCTGTTTTTTTCTCATAAAAAATCTTAGAGCTTTGATTCCAATGCATGAAAATTGGAGGCAAAAAAAGTGCTGTTTGTCCTTTTGATCAGTGAGAAATAAACTGTATCTTTAGCACCTCTGTACAGCTGTCCTTCACTCACTTCACTTGTGCAGTGTACAATGACAAATTACCAGTTTTTTCAACATCAACACCTGTTTTGTCACAAGGTTTCTCTAACATTGTTTTTCTTTGTATGATTTCTAATATTTCTGTAATTTCTTCTCAAATGTCAAAGCACTGACACAGTAGTTCTATAGACGTATACCTTAGTATAAATTAGTATAAATATATTATAGACTATAATAATTAAAATTCTGAGAATAAATATTTCATGACTAGGTAAAGGTTTGCACTAGCAAAACGTTTTTTTTTTTTTTTTTTACATTTTTGCCTACAGGGGCAAAACACTGCAAACACAGAAATGATGCAAAACCGAAAAACACATAAACTCGTAAAACAAATGCAACAGAAAAATGCTGCAATCACAAACGAAGCAGAAGCAAAGATTTAAAACGCTGCAAATTCACTCCGCTCCTCTTCCTGCCGTACAGACGACAAGAAACCAGCAGAATCAGATTGGTGAGGTTTTCTACATCAGGGGGAGAGAGTGGATTTATTATTTGAATATGACATTTTTTAATATTCCACTTTTAGCCATTTGTATGTGTGTTTCTGTTTTCTGTGTTGCAGTCTCTCCATTGCAGCCCTTTATCTTCTTTTTCGGTTTACCTATTTTTCTTTACTGGCAAAAATTATAGATAGACATTTACTACATGTTACAATGTTTTCTACAGCACAAAACACTCATAAGCAACTTTCCTCCTCACTTTTGTTTGGTGAGGTGAATTTGCTGGGTTTCGTGTGTTTTTTGATATTTGCAGCGTTTTTCATCTGCATTTGTTTTGTGGGTTTGTAAGACTTTGTTTCTGCTTCTTCTCGGTGATTGCAGCGTTTTTCTCCTGCAGTGTTTCATTTGTTTTGTGGTTTTTGTTTTGCATCATTTCCATGTTTGCAGCGTTTTGCTGTTTGCAGCATGTTTGGCCATGTAGGTCACTGTAAATATCAAATCTAATCATTAGTGGTCGAACTATATGTATGGAAAACATGTAATAGGTGTGTGTGTGTGTGTGTGTGTGTGTGTGTGTGTGTGTGTGTGTGTGCGTGTGTATATATATACATATGTGTATATGAATTTATGTGTGTGTGTATATGTGTATGTGTATATATATGTGTGTGTGTGTGTGTATATATATATATATATATATGTATATGTATATGTATATATATATGTATATATATATGTATATATATATATATGTATATATATATGTATATATATATATATGTATATATAAATGTATATATATGTATATGTATATATATATGTATATGTATATGTATATATATATGTATATGTATATGTATATATATATGTATATGTATATATGTGTATATGTATATGTATATATGTGTATATATGTATATGTATATATGTGTATATATGTATATGTATATATGTGTATATATGTATATGTATATATGTATATATGTATATATATATACATACATATATGTGTGTATGTATATGTGTATATGTATATATATAACATGCGATTAAAATATAATAAATAAGAAATTGCTATTCAACATATTTTATTCAATTGATCAGAAAAAATATTTAAAGTTTAAAAAAAAACTCCTTATTTTAAAGTTCTCATCAGCACATGCTGTATGGGTGATACCTGCACCTGGTTCTGGTTAGCATTCAGCTATCACCATGATTTGACAATAAAAAAAAAAAAAAAAAAAAAAAAAAAAAAAAAAAAAAAAGGTTACCACCTGGTAAATGCAGCAACAGACAAACCACATAGAAGATCTGTGTTTATTGGAGGTATGAATTTAACCTTCCATTTATAAAGTTCATAACATAGCCAATTTCATGACATAGTTTAGTACTTTTGCCTGTATTAATATTTTCTTGTGATTTATATTGTCAATAAAAGATGTAAAGGACGGGGGGATAATTTGCACATTAATTGGACCTCTACCAGTATGATAGCTATTAGTCAGGGCCCCACTCTTATCAGTGTGGTTACCATCCTTCCAGGACCGAAGCCCTGTGCCAGCAGAGCAGGGGAGCTGAGTAAGGAGCTGAAAGAACAGCAGCAGAGCTGTGAAGGTGAAAATGAGGGAACGAAATTTGTAATCGGAATTGCTGCCAGTGGCCATGGCAAGCGTAAGCGATTCACTTATAACGTCTGTCAGCGAGCGCATATGCCACCAACCTGATCATATTAAAACTGTTTTCAAGCATTGGAGCAGTTAATGGGGGAGGGATGGCAACAGGTTTCACCTGGCGCTCCACCAACTCCACCCTGGTATGACAATTGTTATGAAAGCCATGAAAAGGGACGAAGAAAGAGGAGAAAAAGATCCATTTGACATCCGTAAATCCTGTAACGGATCAGAATTGTTTTTCTGCTCTGTATCTAAACTGGTTGCCTCACCTCTTCACAGCCCCTAAGCAATTACATACAGTACCCTTGCACCGCTGACTGCTGCGTCTATCTGCAAACAGGATATTATTCATGGGGTAAATTCTTATCTAACCAGCCTGTACAGAAGCTTGTCCTCTCAATGAGATAGTGGCTCTTGAATGTGAAAACCTTCCAACTCCTGCAGCCTCCTGCTGCAGCAGAGTTTACGGCGGCTGCGTGTGACGGTCGACAATAAAGTTAGTAATGACAAGATCCGCATTGCAAGGGGAATTGGGCTTTCCGAAATGAGAGAAGTTGGGAGAAAATAGGAGCGAAAAGAAGCCGAAGAAAAACAAAAAAAGACATTACAGGCAGTCCTAGATTCTCTGATGTGGAAGGCAACGCATTTACATGCATAGTTAAACCAAGTCCTAACAGCCTCTCATATTTTCATATGCAAAGTTATTCCATGTTTATCCATTAATGATAATGTTGACCAGCCAACACTCCACCCCCCCTCGTATTTTAATATATACACATATAGATATACTGTTGCACCTGTACTGAGATAACCAAAGAAGAAAAAGTTTCTTTTTTTTTTTTTTTAGCAAATTGCATCAGTCTGGGCAAAATTCTTTAGCCTTGTCTGTTTTTGTTTTTATTGTCCACGCAGAGATTGTTGCATGTGAGCATAGGATTGTGGGTTACATGCCGCCGGCGGAGTCGACGTCCGCGGGCCGTGGCGTATTTCACGGTGTCAAGAGAAGACACTGTAATTGCAGCGTGCGATATTATCAAGGGTGAAACGATGCGAGGAGAACGCCCCGTGAAATCGTTCAGCGGCGCCATTAGGGTCGCTCGTTTTTGAAGAACGGCCGTCCAGAAGTTTCACAAATGAAAACGGGGAACAGGCCGTAAACAAGAACAGCAGCAGCCACAGTCGGGAGCCCAGCACAACAAGCACTTGACAAAACAAAGGAATTTGCCAAGGACAGCGCAAAGGCCGAATCAGTCACAAACAAGGTAATGTTAATGGAGATAATGGCCTCGTATAACAATCTGCTTTCCAGAGAGGCTCACAGCGAACATTTCACCCCTGCTTTTTCTTACATTTAAAACACAGTGTTTACTTTGACTCTGCGGTTGTTATCCAAGTCTGCAGTGTATTTAGTTTCTTTAATGCCTATTTTCCAATAAAAAGGTTGATTTAAACACCCTTCCAACCCAGGTGGCCATCAGCGAAGCTCCCCGACGCACATGCTCTGATGCTTCAACATTCTATTAAGGATGATGCACACACGCCTTTGTGAAATGATCAATTCATCTATCAGTCAGTACAAAACCATTTAGGACCCCGAGGAGCCTGTTAATTAGGAGAGCGATGTTCAGTATTGAATATCTATTTTGCATTCAGCATTATTTGACTTTTGCCAACAAATATATAGACAAGGGCTGCCGTTCAATAATGTAATCCAAAGCTTTTCCAATGAAAGGTACACAGGGAGTGTTTGATGAAGACAGGTGAAGAAAGAAAAGGCGCTGAGAGGCTGAATTTAGTGAAAGTGTCCATTAGGAAGCTCTTCAAAGGTGAGCTCAGTGCCTTTGATTCCTTTGAGTATGTGGACTTTTTGTGTGAAGGCATGCGTTTGCATGCATGTCTCTATTATCTGTTCCCAGAGATAAAAGTTAAGGTCCCTTCAAACCAAACTTCTTCACCTCCCATTCTCTGAGCCTGTAAATACACACCAGCTGCAACTGTACTGAAGAGGTCTTTTGATAAGGGAGGTCTGTGAAAAAGTGGCCTTGTGTTCTCAATGGAAGGTTGATGGCCAAGGGAGTTTTAGTGATGGATGAATGACAGGAGAAGTAATTCTAAAATATGTAGTGGCGTGGAGGGTAAGCAAAAGAAAAGGGAAAAACAGAAAAGAGTTGGTGCAGTGAAGAATAGAGAGGGCTTGTCGAGTCAATACCCTGTCTCCCCTATGGCTAAAGTACTTTTTTAAGCCTCTCACTCTGGTCTGGTCTCTCTCCTGATTTCTTTGTTTAACTTTGCCTGTCTCTTCTTCGCCCTTGTTCCTCCCAAATGTAGAAGTAAATATTGAGTCTGCTGTGAGATGTTCTTGCATTTCCATTTTCCATTTTTGGCATACCGAGCGAGAGATTACTTTTCTGTTTGGGAATTTCCCCCCTTCTTGCTGGTGCAGCCTCACTGGATGCCCTGTTTCAAACAATGCCAATCACCCAACATTACCTTCCTATAGACCAAGCAGCATTGTGTGGTGCTATGGGCCAATGCAAGTGTTCCCCCTCTGACATGTGTGCAGCCGTTGGTCTTTCACTCACTCTCTTGCTCTGTTTGTGTGTGTGAGAATGACGGAATCATGTTGAAATACCAGAGGTAGAATCTATTTGTGGCACTCAGTTTTCATTCTGTGGCGCTGCGCCACAGATTGGTTAATGTGTGGCACTTCATTTAACAAGCAAACAAGCTCTTATCCTGCTGATTTCAACAGCGGATTACTTTTTTTTTTTTAAATAAAGGGAAATTTACTGCACTCTAAAGGGTCCCATATCATGAATAAACTTGCTTTTCCTAATTCCTGTATGGAATTCATGTCAGAATTCAAACGAAAAATGATTAATCTTATTTCTTAGGTCCTATGGATCCAATGGAAGGGCAGATTCTACGTTCTCTAAAGAATAAAGAGCAGGAACTAAAATTACACTGTACAGGTTTTCACTTTGTAATCAGCCTCTTTGTCATGACATCCTCTTTCCATTGTCTGATCTCAGTCTGAGGGCTGATATTTTGGCTTTAAACCTCTGTAGTAGAATAGAACTCTTGTATCGTCAAAGTCAAACTGAAGACTTCATAAAAGAACCGATACATAAATAAATCTGCCAACCTGCCAAAGTATGGCCTGGGGCCTTTAAAACCCAACACACAGTGAGAGGGAGTGGACCGGAAACGCCTCGCAAACAAAAGAGAAGGGGTTACTGTCAAAAGTTTGAGCAGAAGTCTAATCTGCTTTAAGAATGTGCAGGAACTGCATCTATAAAACCCAGAGAGGCAAGATACTGAAAATTGATATAGTTTAAGAGACTTTTTTTTTTTTCTCCCTGGCGAGGATCAGCGCTGACAGGCTTGAGATTTAATCCATATTCAATCCATATGAAACACTAGAAGAGTGTTCATGTGGTGTTTATTCATATTTTGTCTATTGGCTGTCGACCTGTTTGCAATGTTAATAAAGCAGAAACATGGGAAAAAGCGATAGTGAGGTGTTGATTGTTTGAATTAAAAAAAAAGGAGGAAAGGAAAGCTGTTTGGTCAATGAGGAACATCCAGTTAAAACCCTTCAGTAGATGGCTCAGTCCCTTTTGAGTGAGACGCTGAACATATTCATATATGCAGTTGAGAGTGACTGATACATAGTGTCGGGCACGTTACTACCTTTTCTACAGTAAGTCATGCTTGACACTCCTCTCACTCTGACCTGTTGCCAAGCGTTTGACGCCATGTCTGTGACAACCCCCCTCCCTCCCTTCTATTTTGGAAAAAAAGTTTAGCTTTGCGGTGGGCCAGTAACGGTGTGTTTTTGTTACGGAAACAGCGTTACACCGATAGTAAGTGGTTAGGAACAGTGTTACTTATAACTCTGTTATTTCCATCACTGCAACACATTCAGGTGTTCAAATTTGCTTCTGGGCCTTCTTCTCACTCCAACTCACACTAAAATGTACACTCACACACACACACACACACACTTGCACATACACACACACACACACACACAGACAATTTATTGCTGTTGCTCTCCATTAAAACTGCAAGCAGTGATTAACAGGCCGTTGCACTTATGTGCACGTCATGGCATAAAGCAGTTGAGGTAAGATTTGGTTGGATGGCATTTAATGCAGGCAGGTGGATGCATTGAAGCCAAATATTCATGAATCTCATATTAAACAATCTTAGAGACCATTCAAGTTAAATTTTGCAATTGAATGCACCGTGAAATCTCGCTTGCCTCGCCATGTGATGTAACCTTAGTGTCTTCAGTCCAATCCCCATCGAAATCTCCAACCCCAGATGAATGCTCATTGTTGTTTTGTCATACGCTGATTAAGGAGTCACCACCTGCTGCTTTTTCTCCTGCATAATCTGCCTATCCGAGGGACAATTTGCCGATTTCTCTCTGTCCAGTCGAACCACATCCTCTCTCATATGTTTTATTACCCAAAAGCTAACCCACCAAGGCATCTGTCCAAACGGTCATTTTTCTTTAGGCTATCTGGCCTTTAACCTTTGATCCGGGTTTCATGCCATTTCTCCAAAGAACCAGCACAAATCCAGCTCAGCATCGGCTCTCAAAGTCCTTATCCCATATGGCATTTCATCTTACATGACAGTAATAGGTATTACACTACTATTTATTCTACCCAGGCATACATTATGCTACATATATATACTGTATTATAGTCAATGTCATGGCGAGAACTGCAGGCAAAGAGTGAGGAGGTATTTACAGGGTATTTACAGGGTTAAGGATGTCAGGAAAACGGGTACAATGCAAGATGCCCAACAGGAATGTCCCAGGCACACATTTCTAGCATTGTGCAGGAAACAAGAGTTTTTTCCATGACTTAGTAATTATCTTTTTTAAATAAGGACGAAAATGTATTCATCGTTGTTCAATTGAAAAAGTTGTTAGTTGCAAAGATTTGGATTACGGGATGATAGAAAGAGAAACAAGACTACAATCAAAATGTGCCATGTGGTTTGGCCAGACTGCAGGAAGTGTGGCTACATCCGAGCAGCCTGCCACACTCACCCAGACAAACCAGCTGTCTCCCTCCTGAATAAATTGTCCTGTCCTGTGGCCTACAAGAACTCAAACCACATTTGGACCCCACTTTATATATATATACACATCTTGGCACAGTCCATATCATTTATTCCTGCACTATATTTCCATTGAACAGCAGGTGACTCCACGGTGGCTTTGAAGCCTTAAGAAATGCATGACTCCCACACACCACATCTGGCTGGTGTAAAACAACATGCACAACCCACATGGCATCGTATGTGTCATCAGTATTTGCCTAATTAGTCTCACCCCAAGAAAGGGGGAAAATCTTTACTTTTATATCATAATGCACCAAGGCTTCATTCTTGCAGACAACCTGGTCCTGGCCATCATGTACATTATGATAAATACATCCAAAGGAGACTGATGTTTCATGTAAATTATAATCTCTTTATGTTTGTTAAAATGTACATGATGGCTAGAAAAAATCCATCTGATCTTGAATGCTTACTTCCCCCTACGTTCTGCTGATGCCTGCTTGGCTTTCCTTTTTCTATGGTAATGCATTTTAAATTGGCAGGAGCAGACAGCACATATACAGATGGGGGTCAATTTTCTTTATTCATGATTGCCGGCAGAAATTGACATATAAGTGAGACATCACTGCTGTAATGACATCAACATTGGGTCTTCGTATGTACGCATCCTGGTGGGCTTTGCAGTGTGGGTTCAAGGTGAGGTGGGCAGTATCAAATATCCAGGACTGTCTGGATATTTCATGATGTATCTCACACAAATTGGGTGGAGGGTTGTTGTTTTCACATTATTGACACTCGTAAGTCACTTAGCCATTTATCTGCAGTGGTCTTCCATCTTAAAACGTGCACTGGGAATGTGACACTTATTGTGTTTTCCAGGTTGTTTTTCCTGTTATAAGCAGGAAAACAGTGGTTAATGGATCAATCCACAGTTTAACCAATTGAGTCATTTTTTTCCTTCTTCTTTTCTGTATTTTCTGAACAGGTGTAGTTTGCCACTCTGGGGTATCTGTTAATTAGAATGTATACCGCCAAGTTCTCGTGGATGAAAAAGGGTTAAACTATTCATCTTTCAGCGGATGTTTCTCGCAATGGAGAGTGTGTTCGTTGCTGTACCCCTGTGTGCTGCCATTATTTCACCATGCAGTGATAAGTGAAAAATGACTCCAATTTTCTTCTTGGAAAATCCTCCAAATAGTTTTCCTTTTAAAATGGGACTCTAGTGAGTGTTTGACACAATCAGCGTGGCTTTGATAAATTCTCTGAATGGACCCCCAACAAAAAAAAAAAAAACTGTCAAGCGATTGGGGAAATTGTCTCTATTATGCAACAAAACACCATTGTACTGTTACTTTGGGGAAAAAAAAAAAAAAAAGTCTGCTCTTCTCTTTCAGAGGGAGCTCATGTTCTCTCTGCCCTCAGGAGGAAAACAACTCCTTTGTTCTGACTTGATTAAATACATTTCTTCCAGCAGCACCCTGTTCTCGCTTCTTTGCTCTATGTTTAATGTCTTCAACACAGTCTTTCAAACACACACGTTCGCAAACAATCTCATGCACACACACACATACACACTGCACTGCCAGAAGAGCTGAACAGTTAAAGTAAAACTCAAGGCTTAACCACCGATCCAGCTTGCTGAACTTTCTGCTCTATCGACACTTCTGCTGAGATTAAATAAAGCCTAGCTCCTTCCTCTCCCTCTCACTCCATCACCGCTTCTGCTTTCCCCTTCCTCCTCTTTCTCTATCCCTTTTTCCCCTCCCTACGCTCATACCTATTTTCCATACTACTGCTTGCGTGCCCTTTCATATGCATTCAGGATTATCATCAAAACTGTGATTCTGTTTGTGTGTGTATGTGTATGCATGAGACCGCGCGTGTGTACTTATTCATGTGCTTGCATGTGTGGGAATACCTCCTGAGATTACCATTTATCTCTCCGCTGATCACATCCGTGCCGAGGAATCCGGCGGAAGCATAAGAGAGGTGGTGCAGGCGAAAAAAAAAAATTATGCAAGAAGTGATTACACAAACTCGCACTTCTCACTTTGAATTACTGCGCCCTTCTCCATCGTGGACCTCTTCTCGTTCCGAGCAGCTGTTTTGGGTTTTCATCAGGAGATGATTTGCTGTGTTACGGAGTGCTGACTTTGCGGTTAGTTGATTTTTCAAGGTCCCACATTGTACACCTTGTCTGCATTTAACTTGAAGTTTTGATATCCATAACAAGATATTTTTGTATTTTTAAGTACCAAAAAATCATTGCAGTATAAGTTTTTATTATAGCTGTGACATCACAACTTAATAAAAGTTCTGACGGCCTATTTGAAGGCACAGTTGCTGTGTGCATTTCTCTGTGGATTGAGTGTTTTGACACATTGGACAGTATGTATATAACATCCAGACCTGCCTGTAATCAAAAAAGCAATTAAAATCTAACTTTCTACGATCTGGGACCTTTTAAAAAAAAATAAATAAATAAAAAACCTCGGCGCAGTACTAGATTACTGACATGTGCCTTTTCCAGGGATGTCTGAAAATTTGTCACATAAACAAGACATTTATTAGATTAGATGAGATGATTGCTGTAGGGGAATTAAGTAATTACAGCAGCAAGTAGTGGCAGCACAAAACAGAGTGTGGGGAATAAAATAAAACATAAATCAAGTAGAGCGCGTGTTCGGTGTCACAGGAATGAAACAGACACAGACATGGTGTCCCATGCCAAGGCTGCAGCTAGCCGTTATTTTACATTATTGACCATTTTTTATCTATTTTTCTTGATTATTTGGTTGGTCTATAAAAATATGATGTTTCAAAGTCCTAAAATGTCAGTTTTTTTTACACTGAGCCAGCACAAAACCCAAAGATTTAGCATTTATGGCTGTAGCCACAGAATTGTAGCGTTTTTTCTTTAAAAATTATTCAAAGAAATTAATTGATTTCAAAAGAGTTGGCTATTAAATTTCTTTCAAGTAATTGATTACCCGTTGCAGTTCTATACAGTTTACCATTATAAATTTAGACTTCAGTTTGAATTTATTTATATTTGTATATAATAATCTTCATAGAAGAGAAGCTATGTTACTGGAATGACTGGAATGATTCATTAATTGATTTTCTATCTATCAATCCTTAAACAGTTTACTTGTGTATTTTAACATAAAATCTGTTCGGTGTTCTAATAGTTTTACATTTATTTCTCACATTCCCTTATATCAAATAAGACAAAAGCAGGGTCACCATTTCACACACTAAATAATATAATTTTATTATGTTTAACTATTGACAAAGTGTCTGCTAACTTCAGTAAATTGAGGCCGACCATATTCTCTAAAACAAAAAAAGTTCCATAGAGGAAACCCTGATACGCTTTCCCCTCTGAATTAATAAATGCCAAATACAATACCAATTTTAACAAACTGAAATAAAGTATGGTGCATAAATGTAATGTCTTCCACTGTTGCAGTAATGCATTCCTGAGTGTGTGAGCCACAGCACAATTTCGCCTGAAGCACCGTGTTGAAATGAAACGTCTGGGTCCGTCTACAGTCCACCTGTTAATGCTGTGGTTTTGTATTTTTCCCGTACAGTTGGGAGCTGGCTGCAAATATTTTAATGGGCGAGAAGGTAAGAATCCTTTGTCTGGGTCTATTTGTGCAATGATGATGAGTAGTACTGAATCACTGCTGATACTACACATTGGTTGGGGCAGCACTTTGTTTTCCCTTCCCTTGAAATGCAGAGTAATGTTAGTGATTAGTAAATGCACCTTTTTATTTTAGCTTTATGTGAGATACTTTGGTTTCTCTGGTGTTATAGGAATGTTTGTGTTGAATGTGATTCACTGATATTGGATAAAGAGCATATTGGAAATGTTTTATCGCTGCTGACAATACAATTGACTCAACTTTAGTTTTATCGCAAACACTGCAATTTCTGTTGATTCACTGAAACTCCAAATGCTTCAGATGCAAAACAAACAATTTAAAACGTCATCCACTTTTCTTCCTATTTTTTCCCCCCAAACATCAGTCCAAAACCTCAAGATATTCTCTTTTATTTGTTATTAATCTGTTATTTCAAATTTAATTACAGGATAAACCCATTGGAATGTCCCATTTTTATTTCAAAGGGGTCATGAACAATATAAGGCATACTCTACAATGACAAATAAGATGGAGCACAATTGTACATGACTTTTTTGATGAATTGTTTGGCCTTTAAAATGCCAGACAATAGTGAAACAAGTTGATCGCTGCTTCTTAAAATGCAAGATGCAACCTAAGATGTCTTGTTCTGTGCCAAACAGTCCAACATTTGAGTTGCTGGAATATGAGAATTTTTTTAGAACTTTTCTTAATTTTATTTCCTGACTTGATTCAACATTTTTTAAAGCGGTTATCTACTAATAGATAACACCTAGTCGATTCCTCTGTGAATAACTGAATACAAATATAAATGAATATTGAGTATCTGCCAATACACTAATGAAATAAGCCTGCAGGACTAAACTGGAAGCCTCGACATGCACTTTTATAAAAATGGCGATGACTTTTTACTGATTGTGTCACCTCTGCATTCATTCTCCTCCTCTTTTCCAAGCCCACTCCTCCTCCGTAATAAAGACCTCTGTCTGAGCCGGTTTAGGGGAGGGTGAAAGTCACCGGGCTCAGGGTAAGCACAGGGAGGATTTCCTGCTCTCTCTCTGTCAAGCTGCAGGGTTATGTAGGGTTATGGGAGCATTAAGGGGGGGAAGGGACTTAGCCATGGCGGCTCCCAGTAGTTCTCATCATAGAATACTGAAGTGAAGCAGGAACGAAGAGGGAGAATTAACAAGCAAATAAGCAAATCAGAGGAAGTCAGAGGAAGATGCAAAATGTGGGAAAAAAGACAGAGCGACTGGCTGAGGGAAAGGAGGTCATGTGTATGGCATCAGAATCAGGTCCTTCAAATAAAACCCACAAAATATGTTTGCCATTCCCCTTCAGAATGACACGCAGTATTTTCTGACCACAGGCTCGGATCAGCGAGACATAATTCATGTGCCCTTAAAACCACTGCCACCGATGTGTTTTCCGATCTTACACCTCTACGCTTTGGTTTTTGGCACAAAAATGACTTTGCTGAGGCTGGAGAATGGCTGTGGTCATGATTGAAAGAACCCAACCCTGAAATAGGAAGCAAACTGTAAGCTTATTGTTAAACTCTGACGTTTTGTCAACTCATCCGCCCATCCCAACCTCCACCCTCTGCAGACTTTTTGGCTGTATGACACCGTCACGTTTTACCCTTTTTCCCCCTCCTGACGCCAAGAGTTGTAATTCCTACAAAAGCTTGAGGGCTTTGTCTTCTTGAGCATAAACTAGGGCTGGGACCCGAAACCTGATTACAAATCAGAATCAAATTCCACTTGTCGCGTACCAGGTAGATACTGGGTCCCAGTAAAGATAAGTTCAGTTTATGTGCAAGGATGACCAGACTTTTATTTATCTGCCAGGACCTGACTGTCACAGCGATCTATGTTAAGATTTTATTAACTCAATCTGTCCATGAAAGATTTTTTTCCCCATGATCTCAAGAAAGCTTCACGTTCTCATCAAGAGAAGAGTAAAAACAGTAAATGATTGGTGAATCCCAGAAATGGATGGACTATCAACATAAGAACAAATCATGGAAAATCACGCATGACAATGACTTTTTATTTATTGCATGTCCTTTCACATTCCCGATTCTAGGATCTGTTGCATCTATCTGTAGGCTACTTCACTATTTTTCTTATACTCTTAGAATATTACAATTTTCACCATTCCTCCTCTTTGCCTGGTCATCCTTCGCCTTTCTTGCAGGAAGAGATGCTCTTACGTTGCATCTTCTGATTCATCTAAAGGTGTTCTAAAAATAGACCTGCAGTCGGCAGTAACGTTGCAAGAGTTATTTTCACTTATAACGAGTCAAATACTGTATATAAGCATCTCTGTCAGAGACCGTGTTGATGATAGTTACGTGCTCTTGTATAATATTGGTACTTGATGAAATGTAGCATAAAGCGGAAAAATTGAAATGAAACAAAACTTAAGGAAAACAATTTCAAGGTCATGAGCTCAGTGTCCTCAGTGGTGGCCACAGCCTTGAATGGGTATTGACAAAGAAAGAAGAAATCATGGATAAGAACAAAAGAGAACCTTTGTTTGTATATTGCTTCCTGCATGAAGTCCAATGTTGTGTTAATTGCTTTCCTGCGATATTTAGCATATCGCAGGTGTCTTTGTGGTGAAATTATTATCGCCGGCAGCCTTGATAGCATTTTATCGCGAGTTACCCTGTGATTTCCCCCGACCTGCTCGTATGCATCGTCTCATTGTGCTGACCTTCCAGCTTGTGAAAAAAGCGTGAAATTAAACAATTCCCCCCGCGATGCAGACCCCTGGAGGCCCTCTGCATCAGACTTTGGGAACCTCTGCTCCAGTGAAACCTCTGCTCCCCCCCCCCCTCCAGCCGGGGATGGCTGTGTGTCTCCGAGCAGGCCGTTGCGAAAAGAGAGTAAAAGCAGAGCGAGGCTTTCCAGCCTCCCTGACAGGCGGAGCAGCCATGTGGAAAAAGAGCTGTGTTTGCTGCCGACTTCCACTGCTTCACTACGGGGCTGCATAGTAATCTGTGTACTTGGCCTTCCTGTGACCTCCAGTTCCATCCTGAGATCCTGAAAACCCAGTTTAAACTAATGTTCCCCCTGCAGGGCGCTTTAACCATTTAATTCCTTATGCAGCTTGCCACATGTGCCACGAGTGAATGGCCCTGCGGACAAAGTTAACCCTTTGCTAAATAAAGAAGGTGGAAACCCATAATTCTGCTGCTACATAACCACAGCCAGATAATCCCTCCCCACTGAATGCCATTGGTCATGTTTACAACTGAAACACTGCATTATACCTTTTCTTTACACTTCTCCCACTTAAATTCTTGTAGTCTCTGAGGAAGCCAAGAGCTCAGTGTCCTGGTGGTTTCATAAAAGTGTAATGTGCATACATTATAACAATAATAACACCCTTGCTCTCTTCAAAACAGTTTTATACTCCTCCTTTACCGACTTTATTAAATTTCCCTAAGCTACAATAGACTGGAAGCTTTTGGCCTGTGATTTAGCTTCATGCAAATTATCTTCATGATCATCATCTAATGTTTTAGAACACTCGTACCTATAGAAATTCTCATTTAATGGAGCAAGTTAACATTCCCCACCAATGCAGTGACCTCGCTGTGCCCCAGTGGTCTATGAAGCTTCCCAGTTCTCCAGTAATGATGCAGGAGAAAGAGGAGTGTGTATCCACAGTGGGTTAGAGGAGCATGGTGAACTCTGAGGTTGAGTGCAGACCAACAGCTCCCTGCTGCACATGCAAACGCTTCCTTGGTTCACCTTCTGTTTGGATCATGTCCCTGGTTCCCCATTAAGTCTGTTTACTTACTGCAGTCAAAAGTATGTGTTTTGATGTTTAATTGCGGACGCCACCATATTTTTTAAAATTTTTTTTCGTTTTTCCAGTCAGAAGAGTCTCCTGTGAACGTATGTGCATGAGAGTGCGAAGCTGGGAGGGATCTGTGCCGACACGCAGCAATCCCTTAGTACCTGTAACTCAGAGCTGTAACTCCTTAATTGTGCAGAATTTGAATGTGCATTAATAATATTTAATTACAAAAAACGCATGTCTATAATCTCATTTAATTAGGTAAAGATTTAGTGGTAGCTTACCCTGAGGTTGAGCTTTCATCTCTGCATCCAATATGCTTTGTTTTCTCATTTTGTTTTCCATGCTATGCTAGAAACAGTTTTGCATAACTTGCATGTGTGTATGTATATATGTATATATATATGTATATGTGTGTGTATATGTATATATGTGTGTGTGTGTGTGTGTGTGTGTGTGTGTTAGTGACAAATCATGGTTGACAAGATGAAAAAGGCCAAATCCGAAAACTTTTAAGAGCATTCATTAGTTCTTTTAAATCACTCTGCTATCAGGTTGCCACCTACTTGTTAGTATTGGTTAATGTTCTTTATTACTTTAAAGTGTTTCGGTCAAAATTTTTTTGCATCCTGGTCACATCATGCTTCATCTACAGCATTTAAGCCCCTTGATGCAGTCCATCATTCTACGCTCAATTTTATTACTGGAGATGCCGACATTGCTCAGCATTGGATCTTCTCCAACAATGTTGGGTGGTCGCCTCTCTGGTATTTGTGTGTATGTATATATATATATATATATGTATATATACACTCAGGATAAAATGGCATCAAACTGGAAATAGCTAAATGACACGTGTAATAGTCAAATGATTGAAAAAAAACATGGTACAACAAGAGTAGTGTGAGTGTTCATTAAACCCTGGAGTCTCTGCATGAGTTGTTTTCACCCAAAAAATGTGTACGTCCCTGTAATAAAACCACATAAGCATGAGCACAGCCAGCGATCAAAGCTGTGCAGTGAGTCAGAGAAAAGTGAAAAGCAGACAGAAAACACAGCGTTTAATCAAGAATGGACAGACTACTTCCCACAGGCAGTTCAAAACCACCCCGTCTCATATAAGCACAAATCTGTCGAGCGAACGCTCCTACGCAAATGAACCGAAACCACAGAAAGCAGAGTGGAAATATGATGAGAACTAGCTCTATATGATCAATCCACTTAATTTTGCGAAGGCTTTCTCTTATATATGCTCTTAAAATGAAGCTTTCATTCTAGATGAAATGAGAATATATCGTATAATGTGTGTATTAGTTGCTTTATTGTTGTTGGTGTGTATTCGCATCCACTCCTCACATCATCAGTTTTCATTATTCCGTGTTGGAGCAGCAACACTAGAGGCCAAACAATTAGTGAGTGTGAACAGGCATGTTTGGAACGCGCAGCACTAATTTAATTGAAAAGATGGATTTTTCTCATGTTGCCATCCGCGCACAGAGGCCAATCTGGCTGATAATTTAGCTTTGTCTGGATTTATTATTAATGCATTGTTTTATTATGACGAGTTTCATCTTAACTCATAAGGAGGGCACCTAATTGTGCCATTTGTTGCTCTCCACCGGACATGCAGGGTGTTGAACGCAACCGATTTAACAGAGATGATCTTTTTGTGTCGCCATTGTGCGCGCACACACAGGCCTACTGTGTTAATGTTGCCATGGTGACTTGGTGACGTGTTATGTGGCAGTATTCTAAAATAACACAATCGGTTAACAAATACTTGTACCATGTCTCTTCTAATTTGCACTTCTTGATACACTCCGTCTCTGGAAGACGGAATGTATCAAGAAGTTGTGAGCTAATCCCAGAGTGCTGTGTACGTTCTATTCCCTTATAATAACCTTTATGAACAAAGTTTCAAAAGACGCCTTCTGAAATATGAAAATCAGAGTTGAAATCATCAACTCTTACACTGTGAAAAGGTTTCGCATTTGGTATCGTCACTGTCAGTTCCAGAACTCAACTAGTCGAACCTTCCTAATTACCGGCCCCCCTTAGTTACTGTTGCTAGGCAGATTGAAGCTTGAGAAACCTGAACACTGCAGGGCGAGTGTGTGTGTGTGTGTGTGTGTGTGTGTGTGTGTGTGTGTCCCCTTTTGCCCTGCAAAGTAAAATCACTCAATGACAACTTTTACTGTGGCAACTTCTCCTTTTGGGATGCTAGACGTACTGATAACACTGTCATGTCATCTTAAAATATGTCAGCAGCCAACTTATCTCTGCTTTAGCAAATCTCTTTAACTTTATCAAAGAAACAAGGGGGAAGCAAACCTGTTAGTGGTGGTTTTACGATATGTAGGTATGCATTTATCAATATTACCTAAATTAAGGTGTGACTATACACAGTGTAACTTGAAGATCGTGACTTGACATAGTAAATGTAGCTTTTTTCAAATGTTGTAAACCTAGAAGAACCAGGAGTAGCACGGAGGTTCTGCCTGGTACCGAGTCTACTCAGCCGTCATTGGAGCACAGTGAAAAGAAGCGGGGCTAAGGTTGGATCAGATGTTGGTGTTATTTTATTATAATTAATTCACCACCTGGAAAGACAAAAAAAAAAAAAAAAAAAACTGCAGTGAAAGTCGGTCCAATTTCTGTGATAAAATGCGGCGAGTGAAGAAAGTTGTTTGCAAGTGTGTTACTTGTACCCATCTGTGCTTCGCTTTCTTATTTGGGTTGAGAGGCATGCTTTCATTTTGCATATCAAAGGCACGGTGTCTGATGTTCAGGATATCGTGAAATATTTACCTGTGATGCCAGTACCTTGATTCAGCTCCTCTCTCTCCACCGCTTCCTCCATTTTGATCTTTAGCCCCTTTTCCTTCATATGTTCATATTTATTATATATATTTTTATTATAAGCCCCAACCCTGACAACCTCCTTTGTTGTGCGACATGTATTTCAAATCAAATTTTTGTATGTGCATACATGGATTGACAAGACACTTGATGGGCTACAGTCGTTCCTGAACCTTTACGCTAAAGATGTATCGTATCTGCAGTGTGTACCTGCCAGAAAACACGCCACAAATTCTGACATCTCCAGTACGGTTGTCACAATAAAGCGAGATCATTGCGGCGGTTCTTTTGTTCCAGTCGATCGTCGCCGACACCCGGCACACCTGACTGTCCTGGAGCAGGGATTCCACTCCGCGGAGGTCCCTTCAAACGCTTCTTTCCAGGTTTTAGTCTCCTTAATGAGCTGTCAAAGGGAGTGTTTTGCGGTGGGAAAAACTGTGGATGAGACAACGTTCCCCTGCGATTTCTAGGCATGCACAAGTTTTCCTTTGATACGAATGCACTGCCTGTACACGTCTGCTGCCTCGTTCCCCGTCCTGCGCTACAGCTGCATAACGACAGACCCCCAAAGCTACGGTTATCATTGTCATCGCCTATACAGCTGCAACTATAAATGACTTAACAGCCCCGCTGTAAACATTCCTATCCACTTGTCTATCATGTTGTGTCACTCTAATCTTCGCATCTGTATAATCGCGCCATGAGAGGAATGGTGTTGCAAGGCCGGAGAGATGAGACCGACGCAGACAGATGCAAATGAGGATGCAAAGGCAGATGTGCAATATCCTGATCCACAGTGGAGCGAGGCTTGACGGCGCCCGGGATATTTATTCCTCGGAAGGGGTCGACCTGTAGTGGCTTTTTAAAAGGCTGATATAATAACGGTAGTGCGCCGCAGGAGGAAAAAAAAAAAAAGCCGATCGCTGATTAATCGGCAGGTTTTACCGCTGAAGGTTTTATTGCACTTACTTTACAGTAACGAGCGCAGTTGTCATCAAATCTAGTAATCTCCTCTTTACTGTCTCGCCGCGGCTGCTGCTGCTCCCCGGGGAGAGAGAGAGCGGAGCAGAAGACGGAGAGGAGGCGCTCAGCCGACTTTTGTGTGCAGCCCCCCCCTCCCCTCCAGGGATGGGCCCCGCACGAGTGGTCACGATCGGAGCCAATTTCCAGCCAATTCAGAGTTTGTAAAACGTCTTATCGACTGGTATTAATCAGCCGATCTGATGAATTTGGAGTCACATTTTATCCCCGTGAGATCTTTCAAAAAGGCCTGACATGTAACAACTCGCGCCTCTTGGCGTGAGCATGATCCCCTGGGAGAATTTTGAACCTATATTTTTTCTGGGTGTGGTAGTGTTGGTTGTGGGGAGGGGAGTAACAGCGTATGCCCCCCTCTCTATACCACCACTGAGGTAATGCTCCAGTGAAGCGGCTCAGTGGCTCCACATCAGACTGTGCTGTATTTGGCTGCTTCCAGTTGCGAATGAGTAAATGTGATCAGCTGCTTCCTGTAAAGGTGTGGATTCCCTTCGGTGAGCTAACCACTCAAGAACAAAAAATGGCTAAAACTATAGTAGCTTTATTAACGCTCAAACAACAACTAAAAGTCAAAAAAATAATGCTCTTACCAGAAAGTCTGGCCTCAGAACTGAATTTGTTTTCATATAAATGCACACATTTGAAGACAAAATTGATTGCAAATTCTGCATCTGCAAGGACGTTCACCTCGGCCTCAGCATCCCGACTGTAGACAGGACGCACAGACGAGACTCCGTGTTCTGCTCCGGGGGCTGAAGTTGTGTCTAACCCCTCCTTCACTTTAATCAGCAGGCGACAAACAAGACGGGGGGAACTCGTCTCGGGCCCGTGGCCTTGAGCCGCCTCCCATAATATTCCTGTTCTGTCTCGTTTGGTCCCTAAATATAGAAGTCATCACCAGCAGTGACGGTGCACAAAAATAGAGGCGCGAGACAAAATGGAGATCACTGCGTGAGGAGTGGACGGGGGGGGGGGGGCACATTGAGGCAAAAGTGTTAACTAATGAGGGACAACAAGCATGGCTGATGAAAGATGTAAATAGCTTGTTGTTCAATTTGCCAACTCACTTTTTTTTTTCTGTGCAGGTTTATCCCCTCCTCCCCACTGCAATCAGCGGTGGGAAAGTGCAGGAACACACACACACACACACACACACACACACACATACACACACACACACACATACACACAAAATAGTTGGGAGAGTGTGAATAATTTAGTTCTAATGGAGAGATAAATAATCCCCTCATTTGCATTGGGGGCAGTTGATTCACGGGAATGGTTTGCCCCTCTGCTTCATCTGTCCGCACTTTTACACCTTCCCGCTCCCCCCCCTTCCTCTGTTCCTCCTCTTAGTCCTTCCCCTCATCATTCCCACATTCTGTCTATCCACAGACTGCTTTCTCCCTGGGGCATTTGTGTGTTCCATTACTGCTCACCCTGCCCATGACAGCTACTATTAACCTTGGAGGTGTACGTGTGTTTGTGTGTGTGTGTGTGTGTGTGCGTGTGTGTGTGTGTGTCTGAGAGTGAGCCAATGCAAGACAGAGAGAGAGTGAAACAGTGTATTTGTGTACATATGCATGTGCATGTGCACGAGAAAGAGAGAGAGAGACAGATGGGTTAAAGGAGAGCGTCTGTGTGGAGATGTGTCTTTGCATGCGTTTTTCTGTGCATGTGTGTAAATGTGTAAACAGGTGGGACATATTAAAACTGCCGGAGGCAATGGAATTGACTGCTGCTCTGCAAATAAGGAGAGGAGGTCATGGACAACAGCTCACACATCCACAGACCCCACGCCATGCTGAGCAGCCCTCCCATCCTCTCACTTTCACTCTTTTCTCTGCACACTGAAAACAGAGTTGAGGCACACACACACATGCAGACACACACACACACACAATCTTCTCATCAGGTTTCTCTTTATATATCACTCTCTTTCTGTCTGTCCCTCTCTCTCTCTCTCTCTCTCCCCTCCCCATTCCCTCTATTCTACCTTCCACTCGAGCCAACTCCCCGTAATGAAACTCTAATGGTCTGCCATTCGTTTCCGCTCTTTGCTTAGTGAGGTGATGCAGCAAGGGCTAATGGTCCTATTTGTATGTATGTGTGTGTCTGTGTGTGTGTGTGTGTGTGTGTGTGTGTCCACAACTGTATCACTGATACGGAAACAGTGGTATCACCAGCCTATGGGCCTTATAACATTTGACATCATGCTGCAGCGGTCAGGTGGTGCCCATAACTCTAAACAAATGTCTCAGTAACATCCTGTTTACTGCTCTGTGTGTGTGTGTGTGTGTGTGTGTGTGTGTGTGTGTGTGTGTGTGTGTGTGTGTGTGTGTGTGTGTGTGTGTGTGTGTGTGTGTGTGTGTGTGTGTGTGTGTGTGTGTGTGTGTGTGTGTGTGTGTGTGTGTGTGTGTGTGTGTGTGTGTGTGTGTGTTGGCAGGAGAGAGAAGATGCTTTGGGAGAGCAGATAGATTAATGCATGTTTTGAATATTATTACTATGCAGAATTTGGATGGGATATTGGGAGGCATTCAGCCCTGATGGGACTCAGCAGTAATGGCAGCCGTCTGGAGCTGGACACACACACACATACACACACACACACACACACACTATGTCTATGAGAAGCCGAAAAGCGTAAATTACTTATACTACAGTTTCTCTTACACAGTTTTGTCTTCCCTTACACACTAGCAGTGGAACTTAGGCACAATGACCGGAACGTGAAACTCACACTGATTCTGCACGATTACAAAAAATCATTCGTGCAATCACAGCTTCAACAATAAAAGGTGAAGCTCTCCTATGATGGAGAGCAATGGATGCCAACTAGGGTTGTGATAGGTAGGGTTGTAATATTAGAATATAGTGCTATTGACACGCTAACCGCAGTGGATGGCAAGAAACTGCATCTTCGGATTTTTTTTTTCATTTTTTCATGGGGCTAGGCCCTTCTTGTTTTACACTTCAGTGCATGCGTATTAAATGTTAATCCTCTGGGTTGTTGCTTTTAATAATATCACTGTAATGGATGTATGTCGTGAAATGTCCTGCATTGCACCATTCAGCCTTCACCATCACTTCTTTTTTAACCATGCAAGGCCTTTATAATCCATCAAGGAAACAGTTATTTTCTGACACTTTTTAACAATAATAAAAGTAATAATTATTGATCTAATGCCATTTATAAAAACGACTTGGCTGGCAGCCATGTTGACTCTCTTCTCCAATCACAAGTTTTGTGGGTGTGTTTGACCTAAGGCTGTGCAATCAAATGAATTTTTACCCGATACGATTTTAATTTCGACATGCATATCAAACAATCTACCAACACCGTGATTTAGTAGAAAAGATTTAACATTTTTCCTTTTAACAGTTTCTGAAAGAGATGCATGCATGCACAATTGATTTGCACAGTGTGTGGGTGAAAGAGAATAAACACGAGTGAGAATGTGCAAGAACGCAAGCTAAATGGCAGAGAGAGGGTGGCTTCGTTTGGTTGTGAAAACGAGTTAAAAAGCTGAACACGTTGGGTTCCAAGAGTCTGTCGAGGAGCAGAAGGACAAAACGTGCAAGATTTGCTATAAGGTAATATCTAATATATATATATATATGTCATTATTTATAATTTATATAATACAAATAACCTGATTTCAATATTGCCCAATACTATATTATTGATAATTAAGGTGATTTTTTATTATTGTTAATTGTGAATGATTGTTGCTGAGCATTTAGAAATCTACAGTAATTATAGCACATAGTGGCTTTTGAGCCCCTCAAATCATTGCATTACTCTACAGGACTCACACGTCTCTAAATTCCTCACTGAGACTGAAAACCTTTGCTCTGGTTTTGTTGCAAAAACTGGTTGGAGACATTTACAGGAAAAAAAAAAACTACCATGCATTGCAGAATCAATCTAAAATCTTCAGGCTGGTTTGTCAGTGGTCGTTCTCACCGGTGCCCGAGTGACTACCTTGCGGTTAAAGAATCCTTGCTGACCAGTAGACGAGAAGATCTCTGATCATCTGGTGCAGCAGAGACGACTGATGACAACCACAGACAGAGGTGGAGCGAGTGGAGTCTGAGTCAGAGGAGCTCGAGCAAAGGGAGAAAAAAACAAGGCTACAACTCAGAAGAGCAATCGCCTCTAATGCGATTTGGGCCACTTTGGCGGACCACGTGGTCAATCAGGTTCTGATGGATGAGGAGGCAGAGCTGGAGTCCAGCCAAACACTGGCCGCTTCAGCCTGGCTTCAGTTGTCCAGACAGAAATGAGAAAAAGTTAGAAACCTACCCCCCTCTTTCTTTAGTAATGCTTATGAAGACAGCACATGGTGATAACCGTTTCATGTGTATGCGAAATTGGAAACTGCACTGCTACTTTTCACGTCTAGTCAATATGTTTAGAGCAAAAAAAAAATGCAGTAACACCAAAGTAAATACTCGCTCAAATCACAGAAGACCAAGGTATATTGGCAGCTCTAGGTCTATTTCTAATATTGCTGTGTTGTCAGTTTCAGAGTTCTTGAGCTGGATGCGGCTGCAGTTCCAATCGATATTTATTGATCAAGGGGGGGGTTCAACCTCACAAAAAAAAGGCGTCAACGGGGAAGAAACCTCATCGGCCGTCGTGGAGGTTCCTCGACGGGGAGGAGGAGGGGGTGGGGGGAACATCACGACACTGGCCGCTATAAATCACAACGATGTCCTCCATTACCATTCAACCGTTGGCCCTTACAACAGCGGCCGTCTTATCACTTTCCCCGAAACACGCTACGCAACATTCTCAGTCCATCAGACCAGATAATTGTCCACGGCAGCCCAGGTACGGTGTCATCTGGCACAATGTGAGTTTCCACCAGGCTGTTTGGTCCGCGACCAGTTCACTGACCGCCCACGTTTCTTTTCTTTCTTCCGCCGCCATGATTCTCCATTCCTCAACCCCATTGAGAAGGGTTTTCTTTTTTTACAAGTGTTGGAAAGTTTATGTACATGAGCGTCACGAGGGCAGACACCTCTGATGAGCAACGGAGGCAGCATGCCGTGCTGCGGCTGCTGGAGCATATAAGGGCTGGATTTGTCATGCCAGAGAATATTTGGCATGACGAACAGGGAGAACATTTCCTGTAATATCGCTGAGGTCCTGTGGCCAAACTGAAGCCAAGAGCAGTGTGCGGTCTAATTTTCCCGTTTGTTCTAGTCTGCAGAAGGCTTATTTGATTCTTTCTATTGTTTGTTCTCTATGAACACTTTCTAAATCCAACTGTGTAGAAAGGGATAGAGTGCTATAGAGTAAAAAAACATGTTTTAGCCGTTTTTTTTTTTTTTATACTTGGTATGAAAACAACAGCCTGCAACAATTGTTTCACATCTGTGTTCATTTGTTTCTTAGAAACTTCTATATTTGTGTGTGTGTGTGTCATTCACAGATGCATCATTTTGAGCAGACATATGGTTAGAAGGCAGCTTTTGCAAAGTTATGGGTTAAGCCTCAGAGATGTTGCTGTTGTCTTTGTATTTAGAACTAAAAAAAAAAAAAAGAGAACAAAAAAAAATAGCGCCGCTTTCATAAAAAAGAAACGTGTGTAAGCGATTTGAGGAGAAACTGAATTGATGTCCTCCGCTGCCGTTTTGTCACTCGATGATCCATCTTTGTGCACCTTTACTGCTGCGTGTGCATGCATTCATACTTGTGCGTGTGTATGTGTAACCCATCACACTTGTTTTGATTATCAATGATAGGCAGTGTAATGAGGTGCCATAAAATCTGATTAATTTGAAGCTGGCTGAGAAACCGGTGCCAGATGCTCCCTGCCAGCTCTCACACACACACACACACACACACACACACACACACACACACACACACACACACACACACACACACACACACATTAGAGCACAGGTGGGGAGGGTGGTCCTTTGTTTCAGTAGATTTTCGCTACATGTAAACCTTTGTCAGCTCCTGTGAAAGTAAACACAACTCCACCTCTATGGCTAGATCAATACCTCCTCTGCTCTCATTCTCTGTACGCCCAATTTCACACTCTCCCCTTTGTTCTTTAGAAACTTTGTCCATTATCTTGTTCACACAAAGGATTTTTACAATAATTTAAATCAAAAGGCTTTGATTTGTCATATATCATTTTGTGTGTTCCTTATTCGTTAATATCCTCATTACTGGAGGAAAATAAACAGTATGCCGCTGGCATAGCGAAGAAAGTGGGTAACGTGATCTTTTTCCAATGCATCTTTGTAAATTATCAGTACAATCGGTACAAAAAGTGCAGTCAGACGCAATAATTGCTTGTGAATTGTGTGATGTTGCATGGGTACTAAACATTCTCTATTTCCCTTGACATTCCTTGAAGAGGGTGACACAGTGGGTAGCACTGTTGCCTCACAGGTTCAAGTTCCTTTTTCTGGGTGGGGTTTGCATGTTCTCCAGTTCGTAAACTTGCAGCAGACCCCAGTGACCCTAGTTAGACGGATTTCCTTGAAGGACATGGCAATTAACTGCCAAAAAGTTATGTGCTGGAACGTGTCACAAACAAGAAACACAGACCCTGTTGAAACGTGAGCCCTGTTTGCAGCAGCTCTTTAGCAGCGTGCTACACGAGCTGAAACTATCCTGAAAGCACACGGCTGTTCGTCATAACATGCTTCAGGCGGCACGAGAGTTGAAATCATATAAAGCATTAATACATCTGTCTGTGTGCTGGTCATGTGACTGCGGTTACAGTGTGTACGAGTGTATCGTCAGTGTGTGTGGAGTGTTATTGCTTTCTGTGTAGTGGTCTATGATGTTTCCACCTTCTACACATTCCTATTTGTTATACTGTTAATTATGAGCGGTTGCAGTTACACAGAGAGGGATTACTTTTTTTAGTTTGCAATTTAGCGAATTTAATTACACACCCAAAACTTCACAATTTGCTTTTGGTAAATTATTTAATTAACCTTTAGTGTATATTCCATTTTTAAATTAAATAATTTTCTCAATCCACTTAAATACACTCTGTACTATAATACGATTAATGCATTTTATTGTTTGAATGGCAAATCCCCAACATAAGATCATTGAATATCATGGTTATTGGATAGTCTTATTATTCTTTTGTTTTTTAGAGTTCTGTTTTAGTGCAGTGCCTGGTCGATTGCTTGCTCACATGGAACACTTCCCCATTCAGGATGCGCAACCACACGGAAGGCTTGCCTACTCGGAACGTGCCAAATGCTTGGCCCCCGGAAGTGCTGCCGTAAGTGTTGCCAAGAGCCACTCATCCGGTCTACTTTGATTGGATGAACGGTTCTTGATATCTGCGAATGCATGTCGCACATACAGCGCCACCTACTGGCACCAAACCTGCCACACTCACTTAGACATCACATCTACACATCTCCAAAACATGGCGGCAGATTGCAAAACCTTCAGCAGGTCCTCCCCATCCCCATCTGGCCAAATCGTACCAGACTTTGACACTGCACTCCACCCCCCACCAAGTGTGAATATGATCAAATGAACAGGTCTCTAAATATGCAAGTAAAACACAGAAGGACAAACAGGCAGGGACAAGAGATCTATTTTAAAACAATGCATGATTTTAGGGAAAACAATTTTTGTTAGGTTTTAATAAAGGTAATAGACCTGCGTAACATTAGGTTTATCAGTCCTACTTTGCTTGACTCTATTGGTCAGAGCAGATAATAGGCATAATCTCTCTCTCTCTCTCTCTCTCTGTCTGGTTGCCAGTAAGCTCATCTCAGTATTCAGCTGTGATATAGTATGGACTAAATGAAGGAAAAGGTCAATTGCTGTTGTCACGTAAACCCTTATCTGGATTTATGAGAATGGTCTGGCAGAAAGAGGATATGCGAGGAGAAAGGGGCCTCGGTGTGCCCTCTGCATACACTGCTCGCTGTGCAATTAACTACACATTTTGGAAGCCCATACACACTCGCACTAATATCCACACATGCGGTTACGCACATCATGTTCTCCTCTCCGCTCCCTCTCTGTCATTCTCTCTCTTTGTCTCTCTCTCCCTCACTCGTGCGCGCACACACACACACACACACAAATCCTGTCTAATTAATGCAGGAACCTGCTGGCAACAGAGTGCTGACCTGAAAAGAACTCTCCTTTTTCCACCCTTTGCCTCGCTCACTTTTTTCCTCATCTAACTTTGCCATTTCCTTTATATAGGTTGACACACCATGTCACAAATAATATATAACAATATATCTCAACCATATATTATCCTTAACTACTCACTTATTTTTTTGTTGTATTCACTGTAGCTGCACCCATTAATGCTTGTTCACATGCATGTGTGTAACGGTGTTGTGTTTCGTGTGTGACTTTGAGTCTTTAGTTCCCGCTAAGCCTCCCTCGGATAGCCCCAGCAGACTTTTTTTTTTTGTCCTTATACGGGCAAGTAGTCAGTCTTCATTTGGCTCTATTCTTCTTACACCCTCACCAGGGTTTGTGTGCATCTGCTCCATATGTGTGTATGTGCAGAACATGGTGATGTCCCTTTTGCTTGTGTAAAAAAAGAAAAACAAAGGGTCGTTTTAATAAGGCTCATGCAAAATATGTGCACGTGTCCTTGTCTGTGCACACGTCCTTGTGAGCGGCAGTGTTTGTGTGCATGTCTGGCAGCAGGTTGATGCTTAAATCATATTCCCCCCGCCATCATCTAACTCTGATTATGTGATCCAAAGGGCAGAAGTTCTCTCTCACCTCCAGCTTGCACAGTAATGAAAGGCGCTCAGATTATGAAAATAACCCCCCCCTCCCCGCCGCCCCCCTTCCCCGCTGCCGCCGACACACATCGGGAGCCTGGGAGGGCCTTGATTCCTCCGTGCCCCGCTCAGCTTCCTGTGCAAACCGTTGTGGGTGGCCTGCAGGTTTGGTTAAAGATAGAGATGGGGATGGCAAACAAATCCAAATTAAATCAGGATGATTAGATGCCACACTCGACTTCCACAGTGTCATTGAAGAACTCCTCAGGCTGACACTTTCACTCACTTCATTTTGCCGAAACAGAGATGGAAGCAAATGATTACAGGCCTGGAGTTCAGCAGATTCTGAAAAAGAAAATGCTGAGGTAATTCCCCAAGGTTTTTGTCTCATTTAAAGATTTTTTAAACATATTTTTTTTGATTATTTTGCTCAGGATAATCCTGACATGACATTTTAATATTATCCCATGCATATCACATTTTGTCATTGAACGAGGTCTAAGAGCTCTATCCATGGTGCTGAAAGCCCTCTCTAATGGATCTCTGTCTGTGGTGCTGAGCTCACTCTGTAACAAACTGAAGAAGCTCCGTATACGCTGGCGATGTTTATGACACACACAAACACGTATGCCGTTTTATGAAAAGTAGAGGGCTGTTATTAGCATTTTAAACCACTTTGTATTTCAGAGCCATATACACGCTTTAATGGCACTCACCCTTATAGACGGCGCGCCGCTGGACGGTAGCATCCCGATGACTGACGACCAGGGAGGTAATTGGCTAATGGTGGAGAGAGCATTGCTTAATTACTTCCTTCATTTGATGGGATTGGAAGCAGCACTGAGGTGACATTTGGCTACATCATGTCCGTTCTCTTAGTTAATTAGCCAATCAAGTGAAAGGGAATGAGGAGGAATGGAGGGAATGCATTAGTCTATCGAGCAATGCCAAACATCTTGTCACCCTGACTAGAAGTTGAGTGTAATGTTGCATATTTATGCATGCATGCATTTATGTATGGTGTCCCCTCTCTCTCTCTCTTGCACAAACTCACATACACACACTTTTATTTATGTAATCATAGCCAGTCTTTCCAACAATCATACAGTAGGAGAGTCTGGGTGACCTCCTGCAGAATAGAGATGTGAGCCACTCAGCATATGAGAAGTTGCCTTCATTATTATTATGGACCTGTTTAGATAAGTGAGCATACTGGGACAAAACTGAGCTACATTTTTCCCTGTCAGTAGCCAACTCACACACACACACACACACACACACACACACACATGCATAAACATATTTTCTTTCTTATACATACACACATCTATACACACACAGTTACACACGCATAATGTAATGGCCTGTGGTTATATATCTCTCTTTGATGTGAACCCAGGAGACAAAGATTTATGACTCTTGTCTCCACAATCACTTTTGGATTCAAAACTCTGTTCAGCACCACACAAAAAAAGAGAGAGAGAGACTGCATGTGTGTGGCACAGTGGGCAGAGAGGCTGTGTGTGTCCTTGTGTCATCATATCAGAATGATAAATGCACATAACATATTGAGCTGCACATAATGCACCCAAATTGAGATAGCTTCAGGAAATACTGTATGAATACTAAGTGCTGGATATACTACACAAAGATATTCCACCGCTTTCATCTGTGTAGTGTGATTGCACTGTTTGACAATCTATAACTACAGCACATAGTTCCTGAAGTGTCCGCTTAATGCCGCTCATTTCTTTGCAATCCTGTTATGATCGAACCTTTACCATGTCATCAGCTTGAGAATGAGCTTTTGTTAATCACAGACACTGATTTCTGCCTTGTATACAGACTCCAATAATACTATTGTAGACACAGCAGCATTAAGCGTTATCCTCAATAACCCCCACCCCAGCAGTCTCGGAGTAGAAAAAAAGAAAGAAAGAGGAGCCCCCTGGAACAAATCTGGATTTAGCATCAACGTGGCCGCCCCAGGAATATTACAGACCGGAAGCACATTCTCAGCTCAATCACATTCATATGCAGGGGGAGGGGATTTATTTTTTCATTTAAGATTGTGAAAGATTGTCTCAATAACAGGGTCTCAACATAAGTAATCTCCTTTGAGGAGGGATAAAAAAAGAGGAGGGGACGGTGCATCTTTATGGATGGAATTTCGCAGTAAAGCTTTTGCATCGTGGACCAGGAGAGCGCGCGTTCCCGTTCTGGCCTTCCTGAATGAGTTCATAAAACATAAAACCGCCGTGTCTGAGGCGGATGCACAGGGGTGTGTAGCTCGTTTAAGTGTGCGTGTCACCAGGGCTGCCAACCGTGAATTAATGAATCAAGTCGAAAATGTCAAAGCGGGTCCCAGATCGCTCTGCTGCAGCTCAGCTGTAGAACACTGTCAGCACCAGGCGGCTAACTGATGGTAAGAGGCCTCACACACAAAACAAACAGCCTCTCACACACACACACACACACACAGACACGCACACACACACACACGCTGGCTGCCAAATCTTCCATTTCTCTTGTTATAAAAAAGGTCATTCTTGTCTGTTTTCCCCCTTCTCTGGCTTCAGTGGGTGGTCAAATCCGTGCTCTCTCGCCCCTCTGTGTGTGTGAGGGTGATTACTGCATGCGGGTGTCGTACATCATTATTATGTATAGTACGCGTTGATGTTACATACAAAATGTTCTCGTTATCCCGCAGCTAGCTGGACATTTTATTTTCATATCTATCAGTGCTTTACTTCCTGCTTCAATGCAACATTGTGCACAATAACTTGTCCAGATTGTCATTATCAGACAGGAGTGTGTATGTGTGTGTATCACGGAGTAACTAAGGCATCATATGGCAGCATTAAAGGCAGAAAGGTTATAATCCTCTCCTCTTTTTTTCCCCTGACCTTTTTCTTGACCTTTGTTCAGCTATGTGGTGTTTCGGTGACCGGCACAGCGCTCACAGTGCAAAGGTGGGAGAAAGAAGCGGCGCAAAGACAATTGTATTTTGGTTGAAATTTCATCCTAGACGTCAAGCTCAGAATAGACGTCTAATTGTGGTGCAGCGTCAATCCACTGCCGCTTTTTATCTACGGGATCAAGCTAAATACTTGCTGCATATGTGCTGCAATAACAGATTGTCGCCTCAAATTATAAATAATTTATTTAAATTAAATCATCTCCAACCAAAATCAGCAAAGAAAATAACATTTAATGTGGTTGAAGCTATAAAGCAGCTTAGTTATAAACCCTATAGTGCTCTGTGTATTTAATTGCATAATATTATCTGTTGCTCTCCTTATGTATTTGTATTGTTCTTTCATCAAATGTATGATTCTCTCTTAAGATCACAAAGGAGCAGCCAATTAACCTAAAACACCAGCTGAAAATTCCTTTTTTTTTGTTAGTAACTCAAAGGAAGTACAGGACTGGCAGCATTTTCTCCTCTTTGCAACATTATAGTATTTGCAACAAGATCAGCTTTCAACCCTCTGTAATCACCCGCTGCCATGGACACACATATGAGGAGTTTCAGAGGGCTATTGCCTCCACACACACACACACACACATGCACACACACACACACATGCACACACATGCACACACTTGTCAAATGAGGAAGAATCTAATCGCTACTATATCTTGCTTTAAATTAATGTACATTTGTTGCACAAAAATGAAAACAGTGCATTTTTCTCCTCATAGGTCCTTGAAGTGTGTGTGTGTGTGTTTTTTTTTACAAGCTTCGATGCAAAACACCCGTCTTAAATGTTCCCACACCTGTACTGTGTATGGTTGGTTTCACACTTGCGCCGACTGATGTGTTGGTGGTGATTTGGCTAATGAAGCCTGCAGCAGTTAGTCAGGCAGACAGCTGAGGGAGAACTTGGACGAGACTCCACATTGATTATGTGAATGTGTTACAAAGCTGGTCATTTCAATTATTATTAAAGGTACAATGTATAGGAATTGACCACCTGAGCCATAAAAATAGGTGTATGTGTGTGTGTGTGTGTTGTGTTTTGTAACTATGCACACAGCCAATATCTTATTTGCTTGTTAACTTACAACAGCTTTTTACATTTATGGTTATTGGCCAGTTGACAGAAAAGAAAGAAATTTGCCTCGGAAAGCTGAGGTTTTAATAACAAAACAATAGTGTGTGTTCGTTCATCTGATAAACCTGTGCAGCTAATATCCTGATAAATGAGACTTAATGGTTTATTTCTTTATTTCTGTAATGGTGTAGTGGCCCGTTACTAAAATGTCAAGAAATGTATTTAAACAAACATTTTCTAAATGGGAAGAATTACAATCGGTGTTTATAAAGTTTGTATCATTTAACCATACCACATAGAGCCTGGATGAAACTATATTAATAAATACATATCACAACATGATTGGCGTCTTCTATTCGAGATCTCAGGCTTTCTTGCTCTGTTATTCATCCCCCGACATAATTTAATTCAAGCTTTGTTTTGAAACCAATTGCTGCAATGTAAGTCCTAGGAATCAGATATTACATAGATATTGCAGACTCTATAATCCATTATATCTTTTATTATTATGTTGAGTGTGTGTTTCTACAGTGGATGAGTACAGTACAGGCTGCCTTTGTCTCAAAATGAGCAGATCGGAGCTAGAAAATAACAAAATAAAAAAACCATGAACTGTATCAAGTTTATTCTCGCGCAGAAAGCTGATGTTTCGGGTGCAGGGGAAGAGTGGAGCTTTGTCGCTTCTCTTTGCTGTCAGCCCCGGGGCCTGTTGCCGTTTGAATACTCGCCGTCGAGTGTCTCGTCTGTCTGCCACAGTCTATGCACATGCATATTTTACTTCCCGCTGCAGCACATACAGTACAGCCTGTGTGTGTGTGTGTGTGTGTGTGTGTGTCTCAGGGCTGACTCAGTGTGCGTAAAGCACTTCCAGGCTGTGAGGGGTGTTCAGTATAGCTGTGTGCATTGCCAGATGCTTTGGGCTTAGCCGTTTACTTCTTTTCTCATCCCCTATGGATTATGCACCAAGCCTAAATCCACGCTGACAGTTACAGACTGTTTGGGAAAAAAATATATATACTATCTATCAAATTATTGTGCTATTATTGAAGCTTCATTTACCAAATCTACCCCCCTTTACGTATGCATGCATTAAATCCAGACTATACAAACGATACTTGTGTTAAAGAAAACAGCTGAGGGATTTATTACCACAACTGTGTTACTTTCTTTCACTGTTCGCCATCTAACAAAAATTAGGAAATATTAAGCAAATAACCTTAGCAGATGAAAATAAAGATTTGATGTGATAGTGTATGGAGGCCTGATTGTACCTGAGCGTATCAGGTACTGGTCCATTCACGGAGAGGGTTGGCATACAGAGAAGAGGAACTATGTGATGACATCATCTGTTAATACTCAAATAATTAGTTTCCATTTCTCTCTGATATCAGTAGGCATTGAAAATCTTGCTTTACAGTTCAGAGCCTGTTCAGGCCCCCCCCAGCATTGTCAAGAACCGCTCATCCGATTGACTTCACACTTGATGCTGTTCCCCTGGGCCCCAGCTACACACCCACCATGGTTCAAGCTGACGACATGAATGGTTCCTGAAGGATAAGCTATATTACCAAAAGTATTCGCTCACCCATCTAAATAATCAGGTGTCACTTTAACCACTTCCATGTTCCTCCAAACTCCATGCGGCCTTCAGATTAGCCTAGGAACAGTGCGCACAGAACTTCATGGAATGGGTTTCCGTGGCAGCTGCATCCAAGCCGTACATCACGGCAATGCAAAGTCTGATAGACATCAATCTGATAGAAGGTCTGGATCTGCAGTTCCCAGGAGATTGAGACTTGTCCTGGGACACTTGGAATGGGATGTCCCCAAAATTGACATGTGATTCAAGACAGGTGAGCAAATACATTTAGCGGTATAGTGTATATACAAACAGAAAGATAGATTCTTTCTTTGTATAAGCAGATGTGACTGCTACAGTGGAGATATCATATCTACACATTTCCAACAAATATGGTTGCAATAGCACAAAATGTTCAGGGGATATGATTTTTTGGGGGGATGATTGCTCAAAATGTGTAGGTGGGGTGGCAAAAAATTTAATATTTGGACAAAATACTAAATGGCAAAAAAATGTAAATGGGTGTGGCTTATATGGACAGAGAGACTTTTCTGATGACAAGATAACATTTGAGATGAGAAATGGGTTGAAAGCTTTGCACATGATAAAGTGTCATCAAACGGTTGAAAAATCACGAGAGAACGATTATTCTTATGCCAATTCAGGAAGAAAAATTGGCTAATTGGGTGTATCGGCTCTTCTTTCTGGTGTGGGGAAAAAACAGACACCAATCTAGATCGAGGAGAAAAAAAAACATTTTATCCAGAGCACTGTGCACAATCTTCTAGTGACCCCTCATTCAAATAAATCTACAGTCCATTACATCAACGATTTCAATTAAACGCGCCACACGAGCAATTTTGGGCAATCTCCCCAAATAGTCTATAGTTCATATTACGGCCATTAAACACACCTCTCCAACTTGCCAAATTCGTCTTCTAAATAGTAAGTTCTATGTCTAGGAAAGTAAGATTTAGCTCTACTTTATTCTGTTTGTCTACAGCATCATACTTAAGTATAAAAATATTGCTGATAACACATGATGGAACACAGGATATGAAAAAAAAAAATGCTGTGCAGTTGTTGAGCTCAAGTCGTGTAGCTCGATATAACACCAGCACGCTTAAACTGAAAGTGTTAAATCCTTACCTTCTAATGATCTCATAAATTAGTTCCTTAGTGTATGTTTGCGTGTGTGTGTGTGTGTGTGTCTTGCTCAGTTCCATGTTCTTGTCCACTGCTTTTATAAGGCTTTTGAGTTATGCCCTTTAATAAGAAGGCGTTGTGGGAATCCTTTTTTTTTTTTTTTTGGTATCTTGGCTGTTCTCCAGAATTAGAATCCTCTGAGGTTGTGCAGTGATAAAGTTGTCAGCTGATTATTACCCTTCCAGGGAGAATTGTCTTCCTTTTTAATAAGCGTGTGTGTGTATGTGTGTGTGTGTGCTCGTGGTTTTGGCCATGACATTTATGTTGAGTGTTATAGCCACACAAAAGCCTGTTGACTGACAGATGTTAATTGCACTTTTTTGGGACGTTTATTTTATTTTTTTTACTGAATTTGAAAAATGTCTCAGGCTAATACGCAGGAATTTCTCACACACGCAGGCACAGACACACTAATGCATCCTCTGCAACCCACATTCTTACCCCACATTTCCACCATTCCGCCTCAGAGAATTGCTCTCTCAGCAGGCAAAGTTCCAGCTTTAACCCTTCTTCTCCCCGAATGTCTGGACCACTTAATAGTGGTAAAACTGTCAATGATGGATGCTCACCGCATAAAAGCTCTGTGTGTTTGTGTTGGTGGTCCCCACAGATTAAGGCTTTTATGGGGAGCGGCGAGGAATAGTATATGGGGTTTAACCACAGGCTGCGTTCCTCCACTGTACGCGTATCACACTTTATGATCATGATAATAATGTAGCAGTTACAGTAATATGCGGTAGATTAATATGCAATAAAAACAGCTTGGTGGAGTGTGAATGCATCGAGAGTCATCTTTTATTTATTTTGTAATTATTCCACCAGTTTGTGAGACCAACTTGGGAGCAGAGTTCCTCTCCTCTCCCAACCCCGTCTCCTAAAAATTACCTTCACAACACAGCCACTGGCAACATGTGGTTTAGGTTAAAGAAAGGTCATGGCATGGTCATAATTCAGGATGAATGGATGGATGGATAGATTTTTTAGAGAATATTAATTATCATATAAAAACTTGTAAACGTGTAATACAAACACATGCCCACATGAAAAATTTCATTAAGTTAATCATGCCTGTTAAAGTGTGTGTCTGTGTGTTTCTGGTTAAATTGATGTGGATGGAACCTCATACTGTGTGTGTGTGTGTGTGTGTGTGTGTGTGTGTGTGTGTGTGTGTGTGTGTGTGTGTGTGTGTGTGTGTGTGTGTGTGTGTGTGTGTGTGTGTGTGTGTGTGTGTGTGTGTGTGTGTGTGTGTGTGTGTGTGTGTATTAGCAGCTCTACCTCTCCTTTCTCCTCTGCTGAATTGCAGCACACCGTGTCCTGTGACTTGCATTTTACCAGTCAGGAGTAAAAATAGAACTAATCTCGTCATTCCCGTTTAACACAAACATGTTTTGACTGGACTTTGCACACTGCCAGTCTGCAGCCGTCTGGGGTCAGGGCACCACTTAGATGTCCACCTGACCCCCCCCCCCCCCCACCTCCCCTCCTTTTAATGCAGATAACGAATCCCTTACGAAAATTAACCATGGCTTTACCATGGGAAATACCGTGGTTTTACCATGGTTTTTTGGGTCATGGTTTACCATGGTTTTTTTGTGGTAACCATGGTTATACTATGGTTTTTATGTAGTAACCATGGTTCTACCATGGTTTTTGGAAGTACCATGAACCAACCATAGTAATACTATGGTATCCAAAAACCATGGTAGAACCATGGTTACTACATAAAAACCATAGTATAACCATGGTTACCACAAAAAAACCATGGTTAACCATGGTTACCCAAAAAACCATGGTAAAACCACGGTATTTCCCATGGTAAAGCCATGGTTAATTTTCGTAAGGGATGGCTGAAAACAAGAAACAAATAAAACTCTAAAGGAGAAGAATTCTTCCTCATCTTATCTGAGAAAATCTGCCCATTTTCTCCACAGGACGCCTTCAGGGATGCTGGGACTTGGAGGCATTTGAGTGGCTTGACTGTAGTTTCTTTAGCTAAATTGAGCTCCAGCTGAATTCCAGGTGGATTACTGTGGAACAGCAGCCTGGCTGACTGGCAGCTCCCAGTCATTGCCTGCTGTCATCTCAAAGCCCAGACAAGAGAACAGCCCCCGCTGCAGTATCCAGGCTTTAATAATGCGTCATCAGCCCTCTAACATTTAATACTGTTGACAGAAAACGGTTAATGGACTGCATTTATATCGCGATTTTCCTCATCTGCCGACCTCTCCCAGAGCTTTGCGACACGTGCCAGAATTCACCTATTCACACGTGCACGCGTTCATTCAAATGATGGTAGCGGCTGCCACGCAAGGTGCCAATCTGCTTATCAGGAGAACTATGCTTATTATCCACAGTGCTTTACAGATGTTTTCTAAGGCTCACTCGCCTATTTGCACGCACTCCGTCTGGGGGCTCAGTATCTTGCCAAAGAACACTTCGGCATGCAGGGTGGAGGAGCCGGGGATCGAACCTCCCTGATCTTCTGATTAGTGGATGACCCAGATGGACTTTGACTAAAAAGATTTTCCCTGACAGCATGTCTAAATATGTGACAGATGGTCGGTGCGAGCGGGAGGAGAGGGCGATGCTATTAAACAGACCTTGTTAGTCACAGAAAAGGTGGAAAATCTGTTTTTTTTTTTTAGTGAGCAATTTGATGTAACATGCAGAGGGCCGATTGCTATCTCTACAAAAGTATGTGCTTCCTAGCTTTATACGGTGATTTCAGAACACAAGCGTCAACACTTTTTATCAAAAATAATTCTAGAACCACTCAGAGGACGGTTCTTGCATTGCAAAAGCGGACGAATATAATGACGACTGAATTTGCATCTAGTTTTAAATAAATGATCCCCTCCAGTTGATAAGAATAACACATTGAAGTCCAAAGTGGCACTCACCACATTTTTACAAGAATACAGCACATGAACACCAGGACAGCTGGAAGACAACAGTGAAATCAGATTACCATGACAACACAATCTGTCCACTGGCTTGTGCCTTTGCATGTTATAAATTGTCGTCATGAATTAGTAGATAACTGAAGCGAAAAATAAACAATTGTCACAACTGCGGTGTCAGACGGCGCCCTGTCGTCAGATAAATACCTGATTCACGTACAATATATAAAATGGCACTTTGGATTCTAACATTTAGGGAGATAACTGCTGATGTATCTGCCCGTACAGTAGCTGTCATACCTGCCTCCATTTTACCACCCGGAATCCCACTCCTCTACTCTAAATTCGCACCAATCCCCGGGCAACCCCCCCCAACCACATGCTAATCTATGCTAATCCACACGCCACTTTTGGCCAATGAGCTCCCCCAGAACAAAAAAGCTTCAGGTAAACTTGCTCTCGACACTCAGCTGCTGCAGCGAAGGATCCAGGTGTTCCATCCAGACACATGGAGCTCTTCAAGCCGCACCTTAATTTCTTTCTCAACACTTTCTCAACATATAAAAGTGCGACAAACCTCATTAAAGTCTCTGAGCATGAAAGATATGACACTTTTTTTTGGTCATATTCACCAAAAGCACTTGTTTCTGCACCGTTAGTTTTCTTTTACCTCGTTTTGTGAGTGGAAGGCTGTGTGTGAAAAGCCTGGTTAACCTCGGCCAGGGCCTTGGGGGATACTAGAGTGCTGTAAGCTACATGTCAGAGGCTTAATGATAGCTCACAGTCAACTGCAGCTCGGCCTGGATGGGGAGAGCGCGCCCGGCACTGCACGTGCATGTGGGTGCGTGTGCGTGACTCTACATCTGAATGTGCCTCTGTGTGTGTGTTTCCCAGATCAAGGGTTAACTACATAGGGGCACGATGTCAAAGGAAGGTCTTTGGTTGGTGAAAACACTGCCGGCTCTACTCAGTCGTTACCATGGAGACAGCGCTGCTAATTCTTAGCTTCAGCTCTCTGCCACTGCTATCAATAGTATCGACATCGATTCGGCCCCTTTTGCAAATTGCTGTTCAAGTGACAGGCATTTTAAATGGGGAAAAAAACAGCAGCAGTTGGTTTCATTTGGGTGCTCTGTTAACATATTTTTACTTGTTTTTATTAAAGGGACTGGGGAATAATGTAGAGCATTACTGGTGATCCACTGTTCCCTTAATACTGCATTATTTGTTTAATACATTTGATCAGTTAAAAATCTTTTTTGATTTGTAATCACTATAAACTTTGTTGTTAAATGCTGTCTCACCCATAAGTGTATGTAACTGTCTTTTTTCCATCAAGTGTTTCCATTTGTAATTTTCTGTCAACTAAACTAAAACTAATTTTTCAGCTTTCCCACTTGAGCTATATTTTAACTTAGGTCCTATATTACACTTATGCACTTTTTCCCAGACCTTTATTAAAGTTTTGATTTCCTTTACAAGCTATATGTGGTTTAAAGTACCAAAAAGTCCTCTCATTTGAGTTGTACATATCCTCTGTGAGGCTTCTCTCTGGAGCTCTCATTTTAAGGCACAGTTTCAGTGTTTTTATTCACCGAAAACTTTCTCATAATCAAAAAGCAATTAAAATCTCTCTCTACAATATGGGACCTTTAAATTTGTAATTAGTGCGATGTGAATAGTTTTTGTATTATTAAGTGGTACCCATGGCAACGACTTCGTTGGGCGCAGTAATCCGCATGGGTGCTTTAGAAGAAGGAATTAGGCAACGAGTCCTCCAAACTTCACAGGTATTGAACGTAAGCACAATGCATAGCCTGTTCTCAAGCACTTTTTTTTTAAAAGGTGACCTTTGTAATTAAAAAGTTTTAAATGTGTTTTGCAATGTGACTGCACTACAGATTCGTTAGATTGATACACAGACACGCTACGTTCAGGAAATGATCATGGTTTAGATTTTTTTTGGTTATTAGTTATTATAACACATTTTTTAAGTGTTGACATGTGGTCAGAAATGAGTGTCAGTGGGTCTAGTGTGTTGTTGACGCATCCATCCAGCCTAGTTTCCTGCCTTTTGCATTTAACGTCTGACTCTGAACTTCTTTCAAAGCAAACTTATACATAGATGCATGACAACAGAAATCAAAGTGAGTGACTTAAGACGTTGAGATTTTTCCTCCTCCTTTCTCCAAATGTGCTGAGATTCTTACAGTTACTAGACAAGAAACTCATTAAAAGTGGGCATTCAAAGTAACAATCCCGACATTGAGAAGACCGGAAAAGCCATCAAAACCGCCAAAATATTTTCTTATCTAAATTAAAGCACTCAAAGCTCAGCACGACAGGCTTAGATATTAGTGCTGTGTAATGACAAACTCAGGACCTTTCATCAGATAATTAATTTGATTCGTAAGCTGCAGAACTGAGATCTTTCATTTCTATCAAAGAAAAAGTAATGAATAAAAGTGATAATGTAGATGCTCTGAGAACACAAAGATCTCCTGGTTCTGCAGACTTTCTGCTGTTTGCAATTGCTTTTTCAGATAATTTTAATCTTTTTTTTTTTTAAATTGTGGAAAGTTGCTCTAATACACTTCTAGCAAGCATGCACTATATATATATATATATATATATATATATATATATATATATATATATATATATATATATATATATATATATATATATATGGCTCATATAAATGGCTGTTCATAAAAGTCCATGAGGGACGTCTGCCAGTTAGCAGGTGATGTTTTAGAGATGCTCACTTCTTCCAAAGGTCTTGTTTTTCCAGCCATCCCACAGCAGGATACTCCACCTTTCCCTGTTATCGGGCTCTGGTAATTACCGTGTTGCCATGACAATGGGTACAAATTGGCCACAGACTTGCATGTTTGAAACTTCTTGTTGACCAGTCAGATTTCTTGGGCTAACTCCTCGTACTGTATACTGTGTCATTTGGTTTTCTTCTCCCATTCAGAGGGGACGGCTGCTTTGTTTTCTTGGTGACATTCACCCTGAAGCAGCAAAACAGCCCCAGACCACCACACTACCAACATCCATATTTTCTGCCGATGAGATGTTATTTTTTCTGAAATATGGCATTACTATTTTGCCAGATGTATTGGGACACACACCTTCCAAAAAGTTAAACGTTTGTCTCGTCAGACCACAGAGTATTTTCCCAAAGGTCGTGGAGATCATCACGATGTTTTCTGGTAAAAAACGTAATGTTCCTTTTTGCTCAGTAATGGTTTACTTCTTGGACGTCTCTTTCTTATGGTGGCGTCACGATCATTGATATTAACTGTGGCAGTGAAGCCTGCAGTTCTGTGGATGTTGGTGTAGGGGCCTTTTGTGACCTCTTGGATGAGTTGTCGCTGTGCTCTTTGGGGAAATTTTGGTTGGCTGACCATTACTGGGAAGCTTCACCACTGTTCCACGTTTTTGCCATTTGTGGATAAGGGCTCTCACTGTTGTGCACTAGATGGAGTCTCAAAGCTTTAGGTATTGCTTTATAACCTCCTCCAGACTGGTAGATCTTAATTACTTTCTTTCTGATTTGTTACTGATTCTTTTTTTTTTTAGATCGCAGCATGATGTCTAGCTTTTGGGGATCTTTAATCTACTTCACTTTGTCAGACAAGTCCTATTTGATTGATTTATTGTTTGTCAGCAGGTAAGGCAGCAATCAGGCCTGGGTGTGACTAGAGAAATGAACTCAGGGGTGACGAACTACATTTAAGTTATGTTTTAACAAGGGAGAATTGGATTTTTTCTACCTTTAATAATAAAAACAGTCATTTGAAAACTGCATTCTGTGTTGTATCATTTATAGCTGCGCTTTGGGTGTAACATGAACTCAACTAATCAGAGTGCCATCTCCCATCCCCTTTAGAAAACCACAAACACGCGCGCACGCAACACACACACACACGACCATTACGACGGCTGACAAAACAGTCGTATTTGCCTTCCTCCAGATACAGCTACCCCGGTCGCACATTAAAGGAGGAGATTATTCCCCCTATTTCCACGGAAATGGATTTTATATCAGTTGTGTGTTTGTAAATCGGACCTCCATTTCCAAGAAAGCAGGGGGTATTACTCTTATCTCCTTGACGGTATTTGTAAAAGCACCACAATATAGGTTACAACTTCTCAGATTTGCTACCTTCCTGCCTTGGGCACATGCTCCTCCTGTTACAGCTGGTGTATCTCCAATAGAATAAATCAATTAAAGCGCAGAGGAAGAATAAAGAAATATGACCATGCCTGTTTTTTTGCCACTTTAAAATGATATATATATATATATATTTAAACCTTTTCCCAGATCTTGTCTTGATTTGTTATCACCCTCTTTGAACTCAGTCTCCCAGCAGCGAGTTAAGAAATACAGTACATCATTTGCATTTAGACTGATAAATTACTGGAAGAAACTCAGATCACTCTTTTGACTGCTTGCTGAATTAAGTTCAGCTCCGCATGCCTTCAATTCATTGCTTACAATTTTTGTAATGCAGATCTTTATCGTTTGCTGATTATGGGGGAACTGTGGTGTAACGCCTCCCGGACTCGACCTCTACCCACGCAAGTCCACCGCGGCGCAGTGCAGCCACCATCAGTCTTTTTCTTTTTTTTTTATTTCAGTTCATCATAGAATTGTAAGATACCACACTGACAAGTGGAGAGAGGGAATTGCCATCTCAGAAGGAAATCGATGAAGATGACGAAGACTAAGTCTGATAGAAATCTGCAGAGCTTAAGACATTTATGAGATCGGCAAAAACCAAATGTGATTACCTATACCTCCCCCGTACTCCTCTCTTTTCATTCTTCACTGGATCCGTCACTCAGCGCTGAAATATTCATGCTCCACTCTGAAAAATGGATGCATCTGCCGAAAGGAGCAGAAGTTGAAGAGAGGGAGAAGTTAGTCATTTCGAAAGATACTCTCTCATGATGAAAGTGACAGAGAGCTTTGAGTCGAGCTGTCGCTGCAGGAGATGCCTGATGCCTCACCGGGAAAGTAGCATGTGTGTGCGCGTGTGTACAGTATGTGCACATGCGCCACGTTTGCACATGATCGTGCGAGAAAACCAAGGTGACGTTATGCAATTATTAAGTGAGGGAGGCTCAATGAAAAATTTAATTGAAACAGAGATACGTGTTCTCCTAAGAGAGTAAATGAATGAATATGGGAGAGAGAGAGATAGATCTGAAGATTTGCTGAGTGTATATTACTACCACATAAATAATTGAGGGATGAGTTCTGCCATATTTGACCTCTAGATTCCACAGGTTGATGTCATTACACACACACACACACACACATGCAGTAACAGAGTGAAATTAGATGTGTGCTGGAGACACACCCAGTTTGCATAAGGAAAATAATGGATCTTTATCAGGTGGTCTCTATCACTACTAGTCTCTCTGATCTTTATATTTAATTGGGTGTCTGCAGAGTTTCTTGGCTCTCAGTCTCCACAAAGTACATTTTGTATTGATCCTTCTCCTTGGCTCATTCTGTTTCCCATAGTTATCCCATCTACTGCTGGTCTCTCTATCAGTTGGTCACACACACACACACACACGCACACACACCGGGGAGAACAAAACATTTAAATAGTGTCTCTTTATGAAGTCTTTGAGCCATGGGAAATTAAATTGGGCAGAATCCGCCACAGATAATCCTGTACGTTTCTTTCAGCCTTCAGAGTTCAAGTGTAACTATATATATATATATATATGCAATCTTTAAAAGCTAAAGCCGATGTGTGAAACTTTTGAATATGAATCAATATCTATACCATCCAAGCACTTGACAAATAAATTCCCAAAATGCTCATTAAAGCGGTCAACCCCAGTAGATCTCTGCATGTTTCAGTATGAGGTGTCACTTCTTGTGTTGGTGCAAACACTCCATGCTGGTCAGATAAATGCAGATTGAGCTTTATTGATAAGCGATTACAACATTATATGTATCTGCATTTGTTTGACAAACTAAATTGTCTGTTATCAGTATCAGTGCCACCATATGCATCACTGCAGGGTAAATGCTTCACTTATAAGAAAAAGCAAAATAAGAAAAAGGAGCAGGACCCGAAAGAACACACGACAGTCGAACCAAACTGTTCCAATGTCTTTTTATGCACCGTCCCAGCCCTTGTATAGGATATTAATTATCACAAAAGATACAGTAGCGTTTAGTCCAGAGATGTTCTGCACCAAATCTGGTGATCATTACTGAAAATGTGTAGGAGTGATTAAAAATGAACAAAATGGATTTGGACAAAATTAAAAATGGCAGATAATCTGTGGTGTGGCATTTACAGAATGATGGCCACAGAATCCAGGGGGGGGAAATGACTCTGGAGACTTATGGTTCGAAAGTTACAAGCCAAAGCATAAAGTGTGTTGTCATAGCACCACATTCTGTACGAATTTCACCAGTTTAACTGCATCACTCGGGTCCCCTGCGATACAGTACAAAGTTGTTTGGATGAACACTTGTTGAGATACTGCAGCCGGCAGCCTTCATATAGAGAGTGATTGTTGCATTTCATCTTCTAATCATAATTAGTGCCTTTCCTTACTATAGAGTTCCGTGGGTGGATTAGTGCACAGGCAATTTACCAGCCCACTAACCACCATCAGTAGTCACGCAACTTCATTGTGAGGGGTGCGTGCTATAAAAAAGAGACAGAAAGCTATTTTTCTACCACATGCAAAAGCCCTCCCAACACCCAACCAGCTAGTGATTAGGTGTGCTACAAAACAAACAACAACCTTCAAGAATGTTCTGGTGTAAAACACATGTACAAAAAAAAAACCCTTCGTAATACAGACAGCGATTAAGAGTATAATTTCCTGACATTTGCTGTGTGATTCCTTTAAATATACAATGTGATTGCATTGTATACATCTGTATAAAATACTGATACTGCTTCTTTTTATAGGTAGAGCAGAATAAACGAGTAAGAATAGGGAATTTTAGAGAGAAGGAGAAACAAATGATATTCTGTTTAAGTATGATGTACATTACTCCCTGTGTGCATATAGATGAGCTTTATTGGATAATAAAGACATCAAAAACATATCAAATTCATGTGTACAGGCTACAGATTGTAAAGGGACTGGATTCGCGAACACAGTGTGTTACAGTATATTTTATAATATTGGGGCTTTGCACATACAAACTGCTGCTGGGGATTTCACCCAGAAGTGGAAGGAGACGCCGACACTGTCATGAATAGTAAAGGTATGACCGGAAAACGTCACACAGTATCAGAGACCAGCAACTCACTTTTAGATGGAGGAGGACACCAGAAATAGTTCAAACACCACTTGTTGAAAGAGCCACGATGAGCAAAGTGGAGACATCCAGGTCGCTGACCTTCATCTGAATTAAGCTACTTCCAGTTGTAATGTAATAGACTCAGGGTGCTTTCACACCACTAACTACATTATTTGGTCCATAACAGGCAATTACTATGTAGCATATAGACTCCTGCGTTGTCCACTTTTACACCTGCAGACAAACCCAAATTGTTGCGATTGACATTTCATCAGTGTTTATGTTCCAGTACAAATAATCACCAATTCTGAGCCTCTTTGGAGTGACATGTTTTGGGGTAAAAAAAATATCAAATTCCAAAAAGGCTCATGGCTGCATCTGAAGAACAATCTGTGGATAGCGTGTCATTTCAGGGAGGAGATGCACTATTGTCACAGGTGAGGTCAGGTACAGTATGGGCCGAACATTGTCTGCTATGAAATGATTAGTATCCCCTCGCTTGGATCCAAGTTTGCATTCTCACTACAGGAACTGCACCAAAGATCCTTATTCAGTGTGGAGTCAAGCGGACCGAGACCACCCTTTTTTTGGAGGTCTTAGTGCACACCTAAAGTGTGACTGACACTTTCACACCAACGAAAACTAACCAAACTAAGTGCAGAGGGTGTGAGTGGATCGTTCTGTGCATACCATCTGCTGTAGGTGTGAAAGCACCGTTAGTCCAAATCAGCAAACTCTTCTAAATGATTCAATCATCCTAAACTTATGCCCTTTTCTCATGGAAGCAGTGACAATGTGTTCTTCCAGGTGTTTGATTGAAGAGGCAACTTCACCCACTTTTTTTCCTCCACTCCACAAAACCCATCTATTTCTCTTTGTTATTAATAACTAAAAATGTGCTTGCTTGGAATTTCGAAGACATTTGTAGACTTTGTGAATCATTTCAGAGGACCCTGGTCACGTAACAAACCGGCAGTTGGTGATGGAGTGAAGAAAATGGTGCAGTGACCTTAAACAGGAAACAAATCACCTCCAACACAGCGAAAGACCCTCGTTGATGTGGTAACAGTGCTATAAAAAGCACTCACCGAGGCCCTCTTGGCATCCCAAATCACTTAACCCTAAAGGCCCACCGATGTCAGAGGTGATCGGGCACGCCTGTGCAAAGCTTTGATGCCCTCCTGCTTTCATACAGGTTTGTCAGGCCTGTCAGATTCACATAACGGGATGTGGGTACTCATGAATAATACAGTACACACCTGAAAGGTTGTACACAACACACACACACACACACAACCGCTCCACTGACACACCGTGCAGCTTGTGTACCAACACACTTACAGCGGCAATGTGTCTGGAGCAAGATGTCGGGATTGATATTCGTGCTGTTTTTCTTGCGCACACACATACACACACACACCAAAACACACACACGTGCAGTTGTGTCCCACAGGTAGCTAATGCAGAATAACATTGTTTCCAGCACGCTGGGCTATTAATCATGGATGAACTCCTGCATCACTGACAAATCAGCCTAATCTCACTGGGGAGGGTGTGAGTGTACATACGCGGCCACGTGCACACACCTAAACGGCGTGTGTGTGCGCGCGCACACGCTCGTACCCATTTTATCAGTCTAATCTCATAGGGAAGAGCATGCTCTGACTGGCAAACAGAGAATTAATGCAGAGCAGGGGGCTCTCCTCTCCCTCTCTTTCTGTCTCAGTCTTTACTTATCCGTCTCTCTCGTGTCCTTCTCCACTCCTCTCGTCTTCTCTCTCTCTCCTTTTTCCTCCTGGTTTCTTTTGTGTTGTGGAAAACAACAAAACATCTGCAGCATAGCTTGCAGCAAGACGGATGGTCTCGGCTACAACCCTTTGGATTTCTGCTAAATTTCCAAGTAGCAGCACACGTCTCTAGCACTTACTATAACAGAGCGAATGCCCGGATCAGAAAGGGGGGGGGGGGAACAGAAGAGGGGCTTCTTTATCCAGCCAACACATGAATACCCACACGCCTCCACACATCTAATGACTAACCAGACTAATGGTCTGAGTCGCGCTCTATGAGGATTGCTGCATTACAGCGGAGAATATCCTCTTTGCATGAAGCATGTGTCCACGTGTGTGTGTGTGTGTGTGTGTGTGTGTGTTTATGAGCGCGTGCTTGGTCAAGTGGAAGGGAACAAATACGAGCGTAATCTGTACAGCGAGCACATGTTTGAGTAAATAAACACAACGTTCAGAATGAAAAGGGGGCTGGCAGAAAGGGGGTGATGCGAAGTACGGAAGGGGGAAACTTATTTACATACCGCCGCGTCGTTACGCGGCGTGTTTGCGTGACAAACATGTGCACGTATAGCGTGTCGGCGCGTGGGCGGCAACGCTCGGCGGCTCTTTGACTCCTAAAGCCTCCTTCAGCTGTGTCGCAAACACTTGCATATCTCACGGCCCGGTTGGAACACACAATGACATCCTGTCCCCTTAACGCCTACCTCTGTTCCATTCCATTTTCCCCTGGCCCTCTGACTGCTGCTTTGTACCCTGACAGATATACAGCTCTTGGCCGCCCTAAAGGACTCTGGGGAAATGAGATACAAATGCCACAGTATTGGGTCGGGGCGGTATCGCTGCCCAAAACCGATGCTGTAGCTTGTGGCAATAAAAAAAAAAAAAAAAAAAGCAGCAGCCAGGCCACAGACGCCGCAAGCGGTTTGGATAAAAACACACAAACAATGCCGCGAAACAAAGCTGATTCTAGAAACGCTGCGGAATGGCACGGCTCCGACCCCGGGTTCTAACGCGCTCATTTAATCCGGTGCGACGTATTTAACTTCCTCGCGGCCTCCGGGCTAATCTGTGAGTTTATTTCTCCGCCGCAATTACGGGGTTAAGCTTCAAAGCATTGTAGGAGTTATTACGGATGCGGGTCATGTCTTCTTTTCACTGCTTTTTTTTCCCGTGTAGCGTAAATAGGCTGTTAATCTCCGATCCAAACATGGAAGGCCCACAAATGTTCTCACATCGCTGTATATCTAACGCCGTGTATCTATGTGTCCTTTAATTTGCCTGGCTAATGCAGCACCCCAGCATAGTGATAAGAGAGTGTAATCTTCTTAGGTGTGGCGAAAGCTTAATCAATATTAACATATTCCTCAGCACCCTCTCCATTGAATAATTGATATCCCCACACAGTCTTGCTGAGAATGAAATAAGATGTAGGAGTATTAAAATAACTTCCCCGAGATAAAAGAAAATTGATTAAAAAAAGATGGCTGAAAATTAAAGAGAAGGAAAGGGAGCCTAAGGGATTGGACTTTGCATACAAATGAAGAAATGGGGGTTCGGGGGGCGGAGAAAAAGGGAACTTTAGGGAAGTTATGAGCCCATTTATCTAACTGCAGTCACCGCGCACTCGGCCGGCTGGGTTTTTACCGAACCAATCAAAGCGCTTAATCTGAGGGATTCACCGCACCCCAACCAATCCCTGCCCCCCTTGTAAAACATCTAGTTATTAATCAACGATTGCTGATCTGTAATTTCCGCATGATTACCCCTTTATTAAAAAGCCGCGGCGGCGACATCCTGGAGTTCACCTGACGAGCTCTGTTCCCAACTCCCGACATCCCGAGCATTCTTCTCGCGGCCTAACAGAGCGTGTCTGCACACTCCGGCTGACCTGGCAAATAATTTTCCCTGCAAGAACGATAATTTAAATTAATCGAAGTTTTTAAAACTTATTTCCACCAGGTCCTCCGGTTCAACTGCAGTATTTAAAGTTTAGAGTTATGCCAGCTAGACAAAAAAAATGCTAAATTACTTTGAATTTGGGGGGGTGGGAAAAAAAAAGAAGAAAAATCACAATGCATTGAAGTCCCTGGCCTTGGGACTGTAAGCTCATCCTCCATAGCTGCAGGGGCAAAACAGGGATGGATTTTCAAGATTGATGCAGTGAGCGGATCAGGGTTAAGAGGAATCATGCGTTTGGACCACCTCAGCGCTATCAGATCATTGCTGACACCTCACCTACCCAACCCCGCGGGGCTTTAGCACAGATCACAAGTTGAGAGGGAAAGAAGGCCGGATGCCTTTAAATTGTGAGAGCCCGCGTCGGTGTGAGTACGCGCAGAGTTTGCCTGTAAAAGGTTCTGCGTGTACTAGAAAAAAAAGCAAAAAGAAAGGAAGGACAGAAACTTCTTCAGCTGTCAGTAAACCGGCACACGGCGAGCCCATCTCAAGGTTGCCGCGCTCACGGCGGCGACACGTGAAGGACAAAAGGTTTGTGAAGTGTTGAGCGGCGCATCTGACAGCTGCGTTCAATCAGCGGGAGAGAAACCGATGGGTAAGAACGAGATGTCAACACGACGGGGCAACGTGGAACGCGGATGCAGGCAGCAAGCACACCTACACCTACGTACAGCAGCGCAGCGTCTGCTATAAATACAACGCGCCGCAAACAACACTCATATAATTACATGATGATGACTGTGTAATTGGTCGATATTTACACTGTGTGTGTGTGTGTGTGTGTGTGTGTGCGCTCTCATTCACCCAGCATCAGATCCCCTCCATCTCCATTTGACAGGCAGCTGACATGCAGTGAGGTGATATAGCCTCTCTGATCCATCCCTTCGATCCGTGCTCACTGACAGTTATCGGCGGCGATCCTTCATGATTAACTTTTTTTTTTCACTTGAAAAAAAATAAAATTAAACTCACACTGCCCTGTCCTCCCTGCTTTTTTTTTCCCCCATCGAAAGCACATCAACCATCTGCCGCGATTAATGGTCAGAGGATCCCCTATATGCACCTTTTTTCTAATTAGCCGTAATGATAACTTATGACAGCCGCAATTAAAAGGGGCTAAAATCGTTTTCATAGCCTGTTAAAGTGTTATTCTTTTAATGGCTCGGCGTTAAGACGTGGAATTCATGAGGAGGAAAATGGAAAACTGCAGTCGCTCATGCCTCCGTCGCGTGGCTCTGACTAATCAAACCGTAGCCCGCTAACTGTCCGTCCTAATCACGCTGCGTCGGTACCCAGGCCGACTTCTCTGTCTGCCTGTCTGAGGGTCGGCTGCTGCCGTGAGGAGCTTTGATAGCGAGTGGAACTGACAACGCGCCATCGATCCAAGCTTTCTGAGGCGCAGCCTGACAACAGTTTTCTTTCTCATTTTTCGGTCAACCTCTCTTTACTTGAATTATGTGTAAACAAATGTGTGAACTCCGTGTTTGATACGTTTTTTTTTTTTTTTTTTTTAGCGCTCCTTCTTCGTCCTCCGTCTTTTCACCTCCTGTTCCATTTCCTTTTCTCTCCCTTTTCTCCCTCGCTTCGCTGCACCGGGTTTCCTGTCAGCCGAAACAAATAACTTTCTCAAGCAACCGGAGCAATGGGCAGGTGTCAGCAGGATGCAGAGTGCAGAAATTGATCACGGGTACAAAGTCAATAAAATCTACAATAACATTTTTTTTTTCCTTATGAGTAATAACGCAGAGTAAAAAAAATGATGTGCATAAGCCAAAAAGCCCCTGTTTGGACTCCCCAACTAGCTCAGAGTGCAGCAGCTCAGCTTCCCACTGGTTTTAACAGGCAAACACCACATCGCCACAACCTCAGCTTCTCTCTATTTGCTCCCTGTTCATTTCAGAATTTTTACCTTTTACTGATCACTAATACAGCGTATGTGAGTCTGTGTTGATGTGATAGAAATGTTAACCCCATATCAGCCAGTTTTCAGCTTTAGATCCTGTGGTAAGGCCCTTCAGGTTCTTCCAAAGTTGACGCTTTGGCGAAAAAATTTTTTTAAAACACACACTTTTTCGTATATATATATTTATATATAGTGTGTTCTTGCTAACACACAAGCTGTGAAATAAAACCACCCACTCAGACTGTGGTGGCCTGGCCTCCTCTGTAGTGTTGCTGAAACCCGTCTGAACACAAACCACCAGTGGATATTAATAGTAACTGCTCTTGGATGCATGTCATGGCTCCTATTCTACATTATAAATACATGATGTATGAGCAGAACGTTGATGAAGCGGACAAATAAATGGCGGTTTTCGGAGGAGATCTGGTTGAACTTGTCTTTCGCCTCCAGGTATAGTTTCAGGCAGCTGATGTTCTTCCTGTTAACGCATGGATCAGAGCCCTTTACAGCCAAACACCGTCCTGGCTTCGTCTGCGTCCCTGCCTGACAAGTAGAGCAGCGTTTGGTCGGCCATCTTTGCTTCATAGTTTTAACTGCAACTAACCACCAATCCTACTGTTGATCTTTAACTTATTTTTTCTTAATTAATGAATGAAACAATTGGGATTGCCAACAGATTTCAGCGTGCAAGCCAAAAGTATTCAATTGTATACAAGATTTGACGTCCCAGCACTGACCTGGAAACATTCTCCCTGGACGCTTCGATGGCGGCGCATCTGCCTCTCAGACGCAATTTGTAGTTTCTGGAAACAAGTAGTCACAGACACACTTTTTTTTTTTTTGATCAAAAAAAAATTGTCTTTTCCTGCCTCTGCAGCAGTTTCACTGAGAGAAAGAACACAATTTCACACCAACTCTTTGCTCCTTTAAATCTGCCATGGTGGCGTGATGAGAAAAAAAGGCCTTGAAGACACTTTTTTACTTATATTTGGGGCCTACCCATCAGATATGAGAAAATAACTCACAGTTAAGTTCATGTGTTTTGCATATTTGTTTTTTTTTTTCAATAATTTGCTTAAATGTTAAACTGACATTCACACACAGTCAAAAACTGTATTTGAGAAAAGTGTGAGAAAATCTGTCTATATGAAAATATGCCAAACGGTATTAATGACGTGTTAGGTGTCTGTTTTACGATGTTACCGGCTCGTCAGTATTCCAGCAAGTTGTTACGAAACCAAAAATAAAGGAAATGGTCATTGAGTGAGTGAAGGTGCATAGGAACCAGCGGAGGAATGCAGGCTGTCTTGCAGGCCTTTTCATGTCTCGCAGCTGTCCAACCCACGTCGCAGCTATTTTCGACCGGCTTGTTTTCCGCCCTTTTTACTTGACATGCACGGGGGAGCCGAGTTCTTTCCATTTACATTCAGGAAATACAGACGGACCAGGAAATGTTTGAAACACAGGAAACACGGCGAAGAAAAAAAAAAAACCCTATTTCCATCGTCAGACCCCACACCACCATCTCAGACGTCACTCACTGCCCTCCTCACGCACGCACTGAAACATTTATACGTCCATGCCTGTCTGCTGATGGCTCTGCCTGTGAATTATTTACCAGTGAAAATGCAGGAACAATCTAATTGAAGAGAAGGGAACTCCATTTGAGATGAAACTCTGCTTTTCGCCCCTCTTATAGGATAAATGTTTTTCCGCGGTTGTGGTCCTTCGCCGCTCTGTATTCTCGCCGCCTGCCGTCTGCAGCTGTCCACAAATACCACCGCGTTAATGACTTCTCCTGCTCGGGTCTCCTTAAATTTCTATTCCCTGGAAATATGCGTCTGCTTCATAGGCTGTTTGTGCCACTAACACAATGTGAGGCAAATGTCTGACTCACAGTAACATCTGGCCAATTAACACTGATGTGCTTTAAAGAACGGAGTAGGAGATGATTTAAATGTTCACACCTCTGCAGATGACTGCTAAATCGTGTTTGAAGTTGGAGTCTTTTTTTTTGTTAAAGAACTGTCTGTAATATGAGGGATTAATAAAGCCATACTCTTTTTAGAGAGAAAATCACAATTTGTAATCTGAAAAAAACAAATCACTTAATATAATGACTTTTGAATGTTGTGCATGTGTATATTTTAGTACTAAAATTGATAGATGATAGAAATGATATAGAAACTAGACTCCCACCAACGTTGCAATTGTCCAATTTCTAGTCAAACTAAGGCGTATGTATATAAAAGATTACTCACTCTTAGTTGAGTGAAGCCATGTTAACCTACTGACTGTTGTAGGCTACTACGACATGATGATCTGCATCGTTTCAGCACATTATCTGTGATGACAATGCATTAAAGTTTTTCATTAATGCATTCGTTTTTTGTTTGTCATTAATTGCAATATCGCGTCAATGTCACAAAGGATATCAACAACTTGCTTCCATTTCATGCATATGCTAAGATGCCGAAACGTTATATACCATATTTCCACAAGCATTATTAGACACAAAACGAAATCTAACTGGTGCAAAACACAATGCACATGTCAAAGTTGTGCAGATGCATATGTCAATACCTGTAGAAAGAAAAAAAGACAACATCTAAAGTTATTTCTACAAAGGAAGTGAAAATCATGAAAAACTCTT
>JAYKQN010000008.1:8327500-8580000 GCA_036785175.1 Eupleurogrammus muticus | reverse complement strand
TTACTGCAGAACTCCATCTTTACGCTGTTGCTGTAGGCTAAACAACATTTTCCCTGTCACTGCATTGAGGTACTTTTATATACCAGTATATTGTGTGTGTGTGTGTGTGTTTTCTGTGTGTTTTGCGAGAGTAAAAAATACACTTAACAATTTCCATGACGTGTGTGTGTGTGTGTGATGTGACCACTTTGTCTTGTTGAAATCATCAATGAGGCAAATGCACCTGCACCTCTTTGAGTTATTGTTATTTCTGTTGGGGAAAAGAAATAGGCCAAAGCCAATGAGATAAACTGTAATGTCAGGAGCATGTCATGACCTCAGTGTTCCTGCAAGATATTAATCAAAAAAAAGGAATCTTTCCCACAGGCCGAGTAGCATTGTTATAGATAGAGTTGAAGAATAGTGAGAGGTGCGTTGGGTGGGTGCAGGTAAGGGTCACGTTGATGTCTCAGTGGAGTAGAGCGAGGGGGACACGTCTGTCTCCCACTGCCTGACCACAATGAATGAAATATGTGAGTTGGCTTTGCGAGGAGATGTTTGTGTCTCTGTGGACACACACACACACACACACACACACACACACACACACACAGATTATGCAGCAAGTGTAGATGAAAGGGCAACTTATCCGTGCGAGTCATCGCACAACCTTAATCATTGTGGTTAGCGCTCATTGAGGAGAGCTACCCACTGGGGATAGCATGCACCTCCTTTCATAGTTCCATTGAATGACACAGACAGGGTCGGGGTTATCTTTGTGTGTGTGTGTGTGTGTGTGTGTGTGTGTGTGTGGGAGGGGCGCAGTGACAGGTTGGGACCACCATGTAAAGAACCCTTTGGGCTTTTTCCTGCTTATCAGTCCCACACACACACTCTTTCTTTCTCACACACACAAAGACACTCGGACACACGGGCAGGGCCTCACTCGGCTGCATCATGTCACGCTGCTTCTGTTGAGTTCATTTGTAACCGGCTCAGATCTGCTCTGTTTCTCTAAGTCTCACAACAGAAGCCATATTATATTTTTGAGGTGGGGCATCCCCCCCCCCCCCCCCCCCCCAGCATCACAGGACTCTCTCTTCTTTATTTTATTCTCTTTCCACTTGGCTCTCTCTTCCCTCGCCATCCTCATGTCTTTATCTGCGTGGCAGGATGAGAGGAACCAGACGAGGGTTATGGCTGCGGAGCCAGCAGAGCACGCTAAACTGGAAGCTGTATTGAATTGCAACGAATACAGAAAGTGGTGCAGTAATGATGTTTTTGTTTGTTGTTGAAACCGCGGTAAAAGCGTGACTCTCAGCTGTCAGTCAATTCCCCTCTTTGGTTCAGACTGAACTATCTCGACGACTATTTGATGGATTGCCTTTCCTGGTCCTCTGGGAATACCTCCTAATGTCTTCCTCACCACCAAGTTAACATTGTATTTCTTTATTGAACTACTGCAACAACTATTGCAGCTATCAGTTTGTTTTGTTAAATTATGTCCAATACCTTCATAAGTAATGACATTCCAATAACACACAGCTGTACCTGTCTATATTAGCAAATGTTAATTTCCTAATACAGAAACACCAAGAGAGCGAATTAAAGGTCTATAATTATCCAAAGATTTGTGCCAAAAAGAAATGTACAACTATGTATGGAACCAAACGGGACCTGTCTATTATCTGGAAGCTTCATATCATTCATATCATATGTATATCATTGTGTTTATACACACACACACACACACAGATAAGCCTGGAAGGGATCTTTAAAATCTTTGTGCATGTAAACCTAACAGCTATTAATGTCTCTTTTATATTTTATATTGCTTGTTTAATACATCATAGGGCCTCCTTTGCTAACAACGTGTAGCCAAGGTCAGAATACTGACTCCAACAATGGCTAAATATTAATTCCGATACCTCGTTTCTTCCCGAGTTGTCTTGGACACAACGGGAAAGCGGAGAGGAGCATCATTACTGTTTGAGGAAAGACTGCTTGATTCATGTTGCGGGAGGGGACAATTAAGACACCCAGCTGTTCATTTTCTCATCTGTGTCAACTGCTGCTGTGCCGCGTAGTGTAGACTGCAGCACTGTTGGCACATGATGCATCATCCCTATTTGAAATAAATCATTGTGCTTAATATTCATACGCGTCACATTACGGACATGTTTGTATTTGCCGAATTAAAGTCTCTGTCTTTTTAATTGACTCCTAATTGTGCTGAGTATTAATAATGGTAATTATGATGGATATAATAATTAAATATGCATTAATTACATAATTGTTAATTATAACCAAATTTGTTCATTCAAATTTAGAGGGCCAACACCAGCAATGTGCCCCGTCTCCATGAAGACACAGACAGCCTCCGGAATGTGAGAAAAATATCAATCCAGTAGATACCCATCATAGGGAAGTCTATCTATCTGGCTGTTGTAAGCGGTTGTCAAGTTTGATTACTTATGAGACAGGGTGTGTGTGAAAGGTCATGAAAAAAGACAAGAAATATAATCATATTACCAGATTTGAAGTTATAGCTTCCTCCTGCCTTGAAGCTCTCCAACGGTTTCTGGAGTGGTGCTAAGATTATTGGGAAACAGTACAGTCTCGGTAAGCCGGTTATTATCACAGTTAAGGAACATACAGGCATGAGTACACATGTGTGTGTGTGTGTGTTTAATCGTCGGCGTGTTATCTTTCTTAATCGCCGCCCGGATGCAATCATCCTGAAGCAGAGTCTCTCTCTCATTGTTCAGCTTGCCACGGCACCTGCTCTTGCATCCACCTTCTTTCCACCGCTAACCACGGAGCGCATTGACAAATCCCGGCGTGGCCCGGCTGTTCGCAGCGCAGTCACAGATGACGAGATTAATGCTGCACAATCACGCCGAAGATCAGAACTGCCAGACGAGATATGAGGAGACGGTTAGAGCCGCACCTGATACCTCGGCTCTGAACTTATGTGCGACGACACGAGGGTGTGAGCGGCTTGTTCTTACAGGTGGTGTGAATTTTAAGAAGCGTTTTGTAGATGACTTGTGATTGGATCCAGATGCAGCTAAGAGTTGAGAATCCTCAAAAACAGAACTTTGTCTTGTACTGACACAAAAACCCTTTCACGTACACGTCGCCCCTTTATGATTAGAGCATTCTGTTCTGTGCTCAGGTCCTCCCTCTGCCTAACAGTGTGTGTGTGTGTGTGTGCGTGTGTGTGCGTGTGTGTGTGTGTGAGAATATGCATGTGGGTTTATTCTCTGTAATCTTTTAATAACATGCACTAACGATGCGTTGATGCCCAGGAAGAGCCCAGGCCATGAAACACCCATGCCCACACACACACACACACACACACACACACACACACACACACACACACACAAAGAAGTGAGGCTCAGTGGAAGACCGCAGCCCCTGAGAGGATCCACTGGGAGATTAGCCAAATCAGAAAAGAGTTTTAGGGAAAGGCAGCTTTAATGCAACACACAACACAACACAGATAGTGTGTGTGTGTGTGTGTGTGTGTGTGTATGTCATAGACAGTAAAGGATGTGTCCACAGCCTTAAATGTAACCAAATCTCATTTTACTCGTAACTTCCACAGGCTGATCCCTCCATTTCATCTCCGCTCCACAAAAGGCAGTCCTGCCACGCAGCATCGGCGTCCATCATGGACAGTTGCACATCTCCACGGCGTCTTGTACCGTCGCGAGGCGGTTCTATATTTAAGCCCGCATTTACTTCATCCCACCGTCATACTTAATATGACAGCACTCCTGGCTCTTCTGGGTTTGGACTGTCTCTCATCTACTTGTCAGACTCCATGGCTTGTACAGATAGTATTTTTGAGTAATGGGGCCATAATGGCAGGAAACACCACACGCATGACCTTACCAGAGAGCATACGGTGCATAGCGTGTTGGACTGAGAACTCAAAGTAGGCACTAGCCATGTTCCTACCATCATTTGTTGTTGACATGAGCCATAGTAGTTGGGAATAATGCAGCATTACCATCAGGTTTCTCAGCCTAGCTCCTTGGTCCGGTGGAAGTGAATGTGAGGACTGCACATATATATGTAGGTGTGCGTGTATGTATATATGTATATGTATATATATTTGATGTAACCAGGTTGAAGAATTTATGAGGGTTTCATTTAAAAGCTGCCAGAGGGTTGATATATGTGTATACAAATGCAATTTGAAACAATTCCCTTTGAGAAATTTTATTCTTGCAATCAGAGTAATTGACAGAAGTTTCTGCCGTATTTGCAAGAGTTTTTTTCCACATGGCCAGATCAATGATCATTGTTGGACAGATTGTTTTAACTTTGTGTGGAGGTAACTTGCATCATTGCAGTATATTGCAGGAGCCTTTTAGAGGTGTAGATGTTGTAGTGTGAAGACGGACATAATCTAACTCCCAAACATTGGCGTTTTGGAAACGACCTTATATTTCATTAATGGGTTTATAGATGGATATTATTATTTTAGGACATTATAAATAGGACTCAAGTACAATATTTTGTATATAAATGTGAGCCCATGGTACTCGTTCAGAAAATGGAACTCAATGATTTGCACTGAAACGCAGTTGTGCCTGTGATATAAAGTTTTTGAGAAACGCTACTACACAATCCATCACTTTTGGCCACAATAAGATCCCCAATGATCACTAAAGGTGGACTTGTGAGGCCAGTATTTATATTCATGTCTGAGAGTTTATTTCAGAAGTTAATTGGCGATATTCATTGCGAACATGAACTTTTGATTCATGTCACATGCGTTCGATGTGCGACCGAGATATCCACTGACGCCGGTAGACGTGTCTCTGTTGTGCAGCTAATTAACAAACAACACATACAGGTGGCACGTCGTTACCTCGGCAACGTGTGCATCACCATGTGCACTCGATGAACAAGTTTTCCTGTTCATTAGTCTCAGACTAATGAACTTTTAATAACTGCAGACTGAAAATACAGCAGAGCGGCCGCGCCACGTCAGCACATCACGTCCAGACTGAAGAGTTCTGGGCTTCAGACGCTCTGCTTTAGCAATTTCAGCTTGAAGGAAAATAACGGACACTACAAAGTCAGAGCCGTGTCCCAGCTTTAATTTGAGTGGGTTCACGTCAACCCTTGCCAAAATCGCAAGGGTTCAAAAGTAATTGGACGCTTGGCTAATTATTGTGTCTCGCAGCAGCTGAGTGTTGGTTTATTGGTTCACAACAAGCAGAGTTGAGAGGAGACCGAGTGCTGATTGAGATTCCGGCTTCAGGTGGACTTTTATATATTTGAAGTAAATTGATTCTGTTATAGAGCACAGACGATGAGTGTTTTATTTTTTGTTAGTGTTTTTGTTTTTTTTCATCCCATAGCTACATTTTTGACAATAAAAAAGTACCACCGTCATCACACACATTATTATTAAAAAATCTCACATGTCCATTGACCTTTAATAATAAGAAGCTCTGTAATAAATAAAGTAAACATAAAAAAAGCACTAAATTCTGCTTACCAGCTAGTTTTTTTTGTTTCTTTTGCACAGTCCTGGCTGAAACTATTTTTACGGAGGTCAGAAAGTGCTATTCTTGTCAATCACACAACACGGGGGACGCCCAAGGAAGACGATTATTCCATATTTTGAGCTTTTTCTTTCCATGTTCTTTTGAAAGATTTTATTCGTTTCATATAATACTGACACATGTACTCAATAGCGGTTAACAGGCGTTTAAAAACACAGATATTAAAACCATTAGAGCATCAATTTTTCTTTAACCCCTTTGATTCCATGGACCTTTTTTTTTTTTTTTTTTTATTACACGTTTACATGTTTCAATATACCATAACATCTACTTGGTATTAGTCTAACTTCACCCCTGAAAGGATTTTGTCTTCTGTCAAAAAAAAACAAAAAAACAAAAGAAAAAAGAAGACTGACAAACTGTCTCCCCATTTAAAAAAAAAATGGCATGTGGTAAGCCACAAAACTATTCAAGGTAAAATATTCTTATGGAGGTGAAATCTGCAAGAAGAGAAGGGTTCGGTTTCAGAACTGAAAACCATGTCAACAGCATCGAGTGTGTCGTATGTGGCACGGTTAAATTGATTCTTTTCTTCCAGACGACATGAGGCAGCCATTCTGGATCCACTCCTTTTTTTCCCTTCCATACGTGATGTTTGTAATACAGGATCTCTTGTCTAAAATCCACATCACCTTTATTCCCAGTATGCGTACAGAACACAACTAAGCCATAGAAGAGAGATGAAGAATACAGATTGTTGGAAAGAAAGTTGGTTTTTTTTTGTTTTTTTTTCTGTCGTCCATCCAGTGCTGTTTAGGTCATAGTTCACAGTCCAAGTTGTTGTTTGTAGTAGCAGTAAAGGACTGTGGGTGATGTAGTCCTGTGCAGCAAAGGACCAGAGACACTCGGTCGTGTTTTAAGGTGATGGCGGGTCGTGTCAGAGTCCTGTCTCCTCAGCCACCGTGTCTTAGGTGTCCTCAGAAAAAACTAAACAATTGTATTCTCATAGAAGTCCGTCTGAGTGCAACTCCTCACTACTGATTGGTCCGTTGTGTTGCGTGAGTACCTCTCCGCCAGGAGAAGTAGCTCTTCCCTTCTTGAGGTGGGCAGGACTATCGGGTCACCTGAAACAGTAAGAGGAGAGGCGGGTTAAAACTAGATGTCACAGAGAAGAACTGAGGGTTTCAACCCCCTGAAACTGATCTTTGCATGCTTGCAAAAAGACGAAAAACTCTTTTGAACCATTCATGATTCAAACATTCTATGAAAACAGACTAATGAGCAGTGATGTGAAAACAGAGCTGGAGACAAACTTTCTCTGTTATAGAATAATATAAGAATAAATGAGTTACACTGTATTTATATTAAAGAAAAAATGTATTTGCACCAAATTTCAAAACACCTAAAGACAATATTTCAGATTAATAATTAAAACAATGTCAAATGTCTTCTGTATCCAAAGGAAATAATAATACTGTAATTGTAGATCATCTTTTCATACAGAAATGCAGCTGAAAGTGCTGATATGAAATAAACATAAAAACGGGGACAGAACTTTTTACCCCAGTTTAGTCACCCTTTCAGTTGTGGTACCTATCACACAGGGCCGGTACCCTGAGAGGAAGCGTGAGGCCTCCCTCACACAGCGAGCTCTCCATTCCTATCAGCACTGTAACAAAGAGCCATGTACTTTCTCTGTGAATTCTCACCCTCAGGAAACACGATGTTAAATATAAGTGGTCTCAAACCTGCCCTGACAACGCATCTGACAACACCCACGTGGTGATGACAACCTTTTCTTAAGCTTCCTGGTTCTTATTTGAGACCTGCCCTGTTTACACGTCTGTCGCAGACACCCACATGATGATGGGGTTTTTAATATCGCAACAGTGTTGTTAAGCCACTCGGCTCAATGGATCAACACTTGCTTTTCCTGTAAGTACAGTTAAAGCCATTTAAAAAAAAAAAGAAAAAAAAAGATGCTGCACCAGAAAAAACATATCCATATATAAACTATGTAATTTCTATGCAGGCTTCAGATTGTTAAATGCAGCAGCCTAGTACTGACCATAATGATGAGCACTGATTCGTGGCTCCGTTTCTTCTGGCGAGAGACTAAACAAGACACAGCTTGAGTCATGGCAGCGTGCCCACGATACCTCACTCAGCGTCTGGCCCGCCGCCACGTCGTTTTGTCTGTTCGTCGAGGCCCGGCCACCATCACGTGGCCTCCTCTTTATCTCGTCCATCCATCTTCCCATTTTCTTTCGCTCGTGCGAACCGCTTTCACTTTATTTGGGGCTATTAGGGGGACGCTGTGGAGGCGGCCGGCGAGCAGACAGGCCCAAATTGGCGCGTCGCTGCCAGAGCTCGCGCATGTAATAGGCCAGACTCTCCAAGACTGTTCTTCTGTTTTCATGCGTGCCTTTTCTTTGTTATTGGCTTTCCCAGCGGCTTCCCCTCTAACACCCCCCCCCTCCCGTGTTTCCCCTGGAGGGAAGCGGTCTTCTGTCCCACCCGTGCGCCAGCTAACAAAGGGTGAAGGCCGGCCAACGCTGGGAGAAGAAGCGCCTTCCCCCCAGCGAGCTGGCAGCCTCTCCTGTTCTACTGTACCCCCCCCCCCCCCCCCCCCCCTCTCACGCCCCCCCCGGGCTCGCTCCCGCTGCCTTCAGGCATCGACTCCCGCGCCTGATCAAAGAGTCTGCAGGCGTCTGTTGTCACGCCAGTTCAGCCGGCGATGCGCACGGCTGCATCCCCGCGCCCGCTATGCTTTTGGGTGATAAGTCGGCGATAAGTCCCCTCAGGTGTTGCCGCCGCTCGCCTGTTTAAATTCGCCCGCAGGTGCTGGGTTCTGGGCCCAATAAGAAAAGCAGAATTAGGTAGTTGTATCTCCGTTCACTAAGCACACACGCTGCGTTCGAGTGTCATCTCTGCGAACCCTTTACAGGCCCGTGAGTGCAGCGTTTTTCTATTCTACGGCTTCACTCATGCATTATACAATTTCTTCATGACTCATTTCTCGTGGTAGAGGAATACATAATGGGATGTCACGACTTAAATTATTTAAGTATGACTTCTGTTTTTCTTATACTTTGATATAAAAAAATTGCATGCGTGCACACACGCTTGTGTGTGTTGGCCATGTCTGTCTGCTTATCCATATGATTATTTGGCATTGATCAGTCCGTCTTCCATCCCCTCCCTCTTTCCTCCCTCTGCCCTCCTCTTCTCTTCACATCCCAGCCAGGGATGGAGGGAGGGAAGAAGAGAGAGAGAGGAAATGCTTTGTATTCCTGCCTGCTCTGCGTAATGAGGCACAAACATAAGCTGCTTGTCATCTGACTGGCTCCAACATTCTTGCTTTCAATATTCTTGTTATCTTGTATGCTTGGTAATGTGTGTAAATAGGACCAAGGCTGGCTACAATGACAAATCAGGACAGTTTTTTTTTTTTTTTGGGGGGGGGGGCATCCACAAGCCTATCCACTAATCCTCCTCATGAAAGCTGGAACATTGTTTTACAGCAGTACCCGTCCCCTTTTACTACCAAACAGAATCAGCGCAGCAACCAGAACCAGGAAAAAAAAGACTTCTACCAGAACAAAAAGAAAGCAAAACAAGTACAGTGTATATAGAATTACTTTATTCCTCCACAATCAGCCTGTAAAACATCAGGGTTTAATAAACCGCTCTGCTGTTTTTATTATAGATTTTATTTTTTTATCTACTGATAAATTTTCCTCTTCAGTCTCCACTTATTTTTCTTTCTCATTCATCTCGCCCGGCCTCTCTTCTGTTTTCAGTTCTCACTCTCTCTCTTTCTCTCCCTCTCTCTCTCTCTCTCTCTCTCTCTTTCTCTCCCTCTCTCGCCCCATTGTCAATTTCAATTTACGAGCTGGTCTTAATGGGACTATAAGAGAACGTTCGATGCTATTGATCCGGTTGCCTGCGTATCTTGACCTCAGCGTGGCATGCCAGAGGAGGAAAGAGGAGCACGCTTTTCATCATCAGCTAACGCGCTCGCGCACACACACACACACACACACACACACACACACACACACAGATCATTGATCAAAGACCTGAATGCAAGAGGCAGCAAATATTTACACCCTTTCAAACTATGACACTGCATGGTGAAGCGATGCCTGGCTTAAACTGCTTTGCTTTGATCGTGTTTGGGGGGAAATTGCACACCTTCAACTTTGGTGTTTGGGAGAAAACGAGATCAGATATGTGAAGCCGCTTTGTAACGGCGCCTGCATATATCCAAAACGGCCTAATTTTCACATCTGATCACCTCTAATATGCAGCTCTTCGATTCTTCCTTTACATACTCTAAAATGACTTCATCATTTTGTCTCGGGCCAGCCTCAGAATAAAGGACGAGCATAAAATGAAGGCTGATTGAACGAGCGCAACTCGAGGGGGCGAGATCCACTTCGCCAGGTGAGAAGTGGAAGGGTAGGAGGGGAAAGAGCGGGAAAGGAATTCATAAATAGTCGGCATACGGGAGACTGAGAGTGTTTTAGAGAAAGTGGGAAAGAGAAGAGGCCGCTCACATATGTGCGTGTGTGTGTGTGTGCGTGCGTGTGTGGGAGATGCACTCTCCCTTCCCATGACCACGCCTTCAATCAATTATTTAGGCAGAAAACAAAGGTCTGCACCCAGCCATGAATAATGGAAGGTGAGAAGGCAGGGAGAGACGGATGGAGGTTAGGCACAGAAGCATACAGTGACGGGAGGTGAGTCTCGCACAAATTCCTCCGTATGACAGACAGTTAAGAGCCGCTCGGGTCAGGTCGCTGAAGAGGAGCCAACAGGTAGCGGCGGCGGCTAAGCAGGAAGATACATTATGTACACCCACACCTACACGCCGACAAATGGACGGTACACGAAGCGGGGGGGAAAAAAGAAAATCCAGGGGAGAGAACATGCACGCACTGCATTATGGGAGAATCGGAGCATGAAAAACTATCTGAGAACAATTACACTCCGCTGTAAGCGATGTGGCGAGATGTTCTGCATGGAGTCAGATGGCACGGCAGTCTGATGCAGGGCGGGCGAGCACGAAGGCCGCTGCGCTGGAACGCGTGTGTGTGTGTGTGTGTGTGTGTGTGTGTGTGTGTGTGTGTGTGTTCTTGGCTCGTTCTCGTTTGGCCTTGTTTTTCTTCAGAGAATGTTTGATGTTAGATCCAAGATGGGCGGGAGGAGAAAGTACAGAGGGAGAAAAACAATGATGCGAGGTGGGGGAAAAAAAAAAAAAAGTTTAAAAAGTAGGGGCTGGAGATGAATAAGACAGAAAGGAGAAAGAGAGAAGACTGATGTAATACGGTGGAAGTGGGTCACACGGCGGTGGGTCTGCGTCTGGCTGTGTGTGTGTGCGTACATGTGTGCGTATCTAACAGTGGACTTCAGCATCATTACACACTCACCAACAGTGGACCACCGAGCCAACAGGACTTTTTTAGGACCCTCCTTGGACATGCTTTAAAGCATCTTAAAAACATGTAGAAACCCATTTGGTGTTCTTTTTTTACTCTTGCCGTGTGTGTGTGTGTGTGTGTGTGTGTGTGTGTGTGTGTGTGTGTGTGTGTGTGTGCGAACCCACCTTTGTGGTCTTGACTTTGTTGCCTGTGCTGCAGCTCCATCCTGTGAGGTCTGGGAGAACCTTGCACTCCTCTCCATCCATGCACGGCTGCATCTGACACCACCACTTCTGGGCTACAATAGACGCTGGAGGAAGAGCAAAAAGGAGCTCGTTGAGGACATACCTTCCAGCTTTCCCCAATAGAGTACTCGATCCTGACATAAACCATGAATGATTCCGCACTCGCAGAACTCGCACACGGCGAGTTGCACACCAGCGTGAGCGTCGGCGTAAATCTCTCAAAATCACAAAATGCTACGCAACTGTCCTCCAGGGCGCCGTGAAATCACCGACACTTTCTGGCTCTGTTGCTTTAATTGAGCGAGGTCTTTGTTCTCTTTTCTTCTCTATTCCGTAAATTACTACTGAGGAATATAAATGATATAAATCACAATCATCTTTTTAAAATGTTCTTCCGTAAATACAGTCTTTCATCTTAACCCATCAACAGGATTTCTTCACTCAAGTCTCTTTTCCAAAAAATACTGCTCTTGTATTCTTTACCCATAAAATACCTCCAAATCAGTCAGTATACTATAGTTGAGTATGTTGATGAGATACTTCAAATAACCTGATTTTTACTTTGAATTTAGTTTACAGTTTTGTTTATAATATATGCATAGTAATAGGTTGTTTTGTATACATTATTTTAATTCTATTGGTCAAAAGAAATAAAGCAGAGCAAAAACAGAACATATTGTGTGCAGTAGGCCAGAGCTCTGTATAAGATGGTTGCATCCATTCAGCCACACAGAATACAACAGAAAATGTGTAATTTGGATCAGGTTGAGAATGCACCTTATCTCCTCCTGTTCAATTAATTGATTATAGCTCAACTTGCATTAATTCATGTCTGTTTGACATGACAGGTGAATGTGAGACAGCACATAATTTACACGCAAGGCATTTCACATAGCTACTTTTTAAAATAAAACGCTTACAATATATGTAAGCGTTTTATTTCATATGATGCACAGTATAAAATCTTACTCTCCATTTGTTTCCTGTTGCCTTTGTAGGTGATGTTGTTTCCCGTGAGGGCAGAAACATCCTTTTTAGAACCAACATAATCCAGTGGGTCCTGCAAATACTTCAAATATCCCGATTTAGAAATCCAAGAATGCCTCTCTGTGATTAAGAGACGTTTGACACAATGGAGCAACCACACGTTTTATTATGACAATGTTACGATATGGCTTTCAAAACTTTATTGTAACATTATGTGCATACATGATTTTTAATGTTCTGCTTATATTTCCACCACGTGTTTTTTTTTCGTGCACTGAGCCACATCAAAGGCACATTTCCATTGCCTTGCAATTGAAAATCCATTTCTTTCTGATTCTTATCAATATTAAGCAGATGATTTTTTTTTTTAAATCATGCATGAGTATTGTATGTGTGGGTTTCATCGGTGCTCGAGTCATGTAAATGTAATCAGCACAAAAGGGACAATTTTCATTTTCAATTCAAGTAGAAAGGGAAAATCAAAAAGGGCTGAACTGGAGGTGAGATATGCAGGAGAGCTGGGTTCTGTGCAGATCTATTTTAGAGCCAGTTTAGAGCAGATTGGTGCACAAATCAAATCAGATACAAATGGCCCAGACACACCAGGAACAATAAGCTGATTAAATATTATCACAAAGCAGAAAGTAACGGAAGCCTCAGCCCTCGCTGACAAATTGCCTGTATGAAGATGATTTTTTTCCATGTTTACCATGTAGAAACCTGTATTTATGTAATCATTACTAAGTCAAAAACTGCCTGACTGAATTCTCAAATAGGAACTGTGACACTTTGAAACAGATTCTTTCCCTTAAATTATTTTTTTATTCAATAGTGTCAGAGACACTTTCTTGAGTAATCAGATGCATACTGCCAGGAATATTTCCATCGAGTCATCTTGGCGTGGACCGTCAGCTCTGTATTGATGTAATGCCTGCAAGCCGTTTAAAAGTTTCACGGTTAATAAACCCTCTGCAAGTGGTTCAAGCTATAAGCATGTGCAGCATATTGAAGCTCTTTATTGCCAAAGGTGATTGGCTTCGATCACACAGTTCAGAAATAAAGCAAAACTACCCACCAACAGTGCACAAATAAAACAAAAATTTACTCTCACTTAAAAGATATTCTTGTGCGACAGAGCCCATTAATGTACATCAGGAGGAAGAAATAACACAATAAGAAGAGCTAATGTTGATGACTGAGGTCAGACGTGTTAATATTTGACAACCAGCAGCAATTCCTCACCCTAATGTTTCTGTGGTTGTTACCTGCTGAGCGGCTGGTGTGGTGCTTTAAGATTATCCAACTGTGATTTTTAAATATCTACTTATATACAGTTTGACTTCCCTATTGATTCCTATATATATGTATTTATGCTTGTGTTATGAATGGATGTCTGATTACATTTCTACCGCAGAATAGTCCGAGCATGAATGTTTAAATTCAAATGCAAATGTAACCCTCCTGCTATGAGGAAATGATGTTGAATGCAGGGACATAAAGGCAACAATACAGAAATACATGACATAGAATAATGAAGACCATCCATAAAAGGAACGATTCCGTTGACTCTCTCTCTCTACCAGCTGGCTTCTCCCTAAATACCCATCACCTCCAACTTCTCCTGTTGTATCAGCTCATATGTGCTCACATGGACAATCATGTCCACCTCCTTATATAAACAGGGCCATTCCACAGCTGCGCTGCCGGTGTCAGTTTGCTTCTAATAATCCTTCTTTCTGTCATGTGCTTCGCTTTCTTATGATTTTGAAATCATATATATATTTTTTTTTCAAATGCACGAAATAATTTCAACAATATGAATCTTTTACTTTTTTAATTTTTAATCTGTTTTTGACTGAAGGCTGCGATGAAGTGCCACTTTTCATGGCTTCTCAGAAGAATACTGATTTTTTTTTTTTGGTGCACAGAGAAGCAGTAGCCAAGGGGGATTTTCCATGTAAATGGAAACATCTCCTAGCTCAGAGTTGTCGGCACTACTGCAGAATGAAGCTCATTTATGTGTAAAATCCTGGAAAAAAAAAATACTTGTGCCCACAAAATTAACTTTTCATTTATTGTCAGCAAAGAAGCTCCAGAAAAGCAGAACTGAACTGAACACATGAATCCCTCATCATGGAGCAATTTTCCTTTTCTTTTCTGTCAGTGTGGAAGCGATTAAGTTGTATTAGAATTTTTTTTTATTTTCTATTTTGTATGTGTATCATTAGAATTATTTGCACAAATTACTTTTACTGTTCAAAATAGTTCAGGTGTCTGTATTCTGATTTCTTTCTCGGGCAGATAGTAGAATTTCACTATTTGCTGATAATTTGATTCATGCCATCCATCACCTTTTATAATTCTTTAGTAGTCCCTGATTTTATTCTTCATCAGGAAAATATAATGAACAGAGGCTGTTTATAATAGATCAGCCTCCTGAAATTATCAAATGAAATCAAACGGACAGAAGAGCAGGGGAAAGTTAAGAACACATTGACATCCATGTCTTTGCTGCAAAATCTAAGTTTACTTCACTCATATATCATTCTTATTTTAAGTTTCATCAGACTGCAGCACACGCATTATCGGAATACCTAAAATTGATAGATATCATTCTACTGGAAGGATTCTTTTCAACTAAGAACTCTGCTTCAACTTCCATCTCACAGTATTTTAGAGTGCCACATTTGTGAGGTTCAGGAGCGACCAGAGAGCATCAATTATTTTCCCTCAGAAACACTTAAGCGAGTGAAATGACCATTTATAGGAAATTGTTATATTTGGCAGAAATGGATTTGCTCTTAGAGGGAGCTCTCAAAAGAATCCATGCTGGTTCTCCTTTTAAAATGAAATATATAGCGCAGGAGAAAGAGGGCCGGAATAAGCGAACCAGCGCAGAAACGGTGAGAACAGGGTCTGGTTTTAGCAGGGCGTGCCACAGCATGATGGGTACTTGCCGTCTGGTGGCCAATCAGCTAAGGACTGAGCCAGTGAGCGAAGCAGGAAAAGAAGCAGTAATCCCTGCTTAGCCTGAACTGATCCTAGGAAAAGCACGGTGATAAAATCTCCAAAAGGCTTTTTTTAAACTCTTTTAAAAATAGCTGTGTCAGTGGCAAATTCCAAATAGATACGCACCGTCAACACAGGAGGGCATGGCCCGGGTGGTGCCAGCGACCTGTCCAGGGAAGCAAGAACATTTGACAGTCTGAGACCTCTCCTCGATCTTGTTCTTGTTGCAGCAGCGATGGGCGGCGATCACCTCACACGTCCCGGCCTTCACATGCACTGCAAAACACGGCCAGAAAGAGAGAGAGAGAGAAAAAATCATTACGCCTCTTGCCTTGGTTTTTTTTAATGTGATCTAATGTCACGCATAAACAAGTCAGTAAGTAGACAGATAAATAGATTTTGGTAATGGGATTAAGCCTGGTTCCAGAGTTAGTGATTGCTCCATTTTTCTTCAGTGATTCAAAGAGGTCTGCACAGTGTTATTCCCTTTGACAAGCTCTGGGGAAAAAAAAAAAAAAAAAAAACTCAACCAAGCCGATCATAGCTGTGTTGGTGGGTTTAGGGAGGATGCGTGCCAGAAAAAACTGCCAGAAAAAGTTGGTGGCACATTACATCAATGCAGATATGCAGGTTGTTGTGAGTGGCTTTAATAAATCTACTAAAACACTTAAATCAACCTTGACGGACCAACTCCATCAGCCATCCTCTTTACCCAAAACTCATCTGAACATGACGACAAGAGAAACCGAGTCTGATCGTGCGACTCCTTTACTACCAAATGAAGCGTTTTTTATGCATTTTGAAGCCTTATTTATGCACTGATGTGTGCAAAAGCACAAACAAAAGTATGCGCACGTAAAATGTTAGACACTCACACGCAGCGACTCTCAACTAAAGCCTCTGTGGAAGTCCCGGTTCGTACTGCACGGCGGCTGAGCAGCAACCAGCGCTTCACTAAGAGGATCGGTACGGAAACTGCACGTTAAGTCGCCTGTAGCCCTTCTTGAATACACTGAAAAAAAAATATTAATTGGGGAAAATATTTGAGGAAAAACAACCAGTGTTTGCGTGAGATTAAAGCAGCATTCCCAGTGTGGATGAATTGGAGTTATAATGAAGAGAAGATGTGGGAAGATTTGCCACTTCTGCCATAACGTCTATAAATGGTGCAGATGTACGGTGCATGCACACGTCAAACAGACAGCCCCGTGCTTCATTAACAGCACCCCAAACACAGACGTCCCCTGAGCCTGGTGTGAGAGTGGGAACACAGAAATCAATCTGCAGCTGAAGATTTGTGATGTAAAAACATGGTCCTTTCATACAAGGCTTTAATCAAATACACGAAAATATCAAGGACAAAGTAAGATATCATATGTATGGCTGTTGTGCAAACATGCCCATATGTGTTTAGTGTTGTGGTTGTGAAAGTCAAAAGTCTGGTGTGTCTGTGTGTGTGTGTGTGTGTGTGTGTGTGTGTTCTCACACAGAAGCTGGAAGTTACCTCCATTTCCATTATAAAAGATTCCGCCCACAATACAACAAAGGGTGCACACTGCATGGCAATGAAAGCGGCTAACAATGAACAATGTGCTCTGTCTAAAGAGTATTTAAAAGTGAGGCACGCTGAACTGAAATACTCAGAATGAATACGTTCAGACTCACAAAGATTTGAAAAGTTCTTAATTTGCTCCGTTAATGAGAAAAACACAAAGCGGCAATCCTGCAAAGCCCACTTCAATTAATGTCTCCGTGAAAAAACACATTCTAATATCTCACCCTCTGTTTGTCTGTCTCTCATCGCTCGTTTATGTCCTCTGATTTCCCTTTTTGCCGCGCTGAATGTCGGGGATGTTGTTTCACTGATGTGCCCGTCTGTCTTTCTATAAATCCAACACTTTGGTCCACAGCGAGATATCTCGCAACTCCTGGACAGATTGCAAACGAGCATATTTTTGCTCCCTCAGAGATGGAATCCCAGTGATTCCCTAACATTTCATTTAGCGTCACTATTAGTGGGGCACAAAATATCTACATGTATTAGTATATAACTAACTAACTTTAGATTTAGTTTAGATATTTGGCAAAATGTATACACAAGACAATTATGTTGAGTTACACCTGTACCCCAAAAACTGTCAACTGTATTATAAGAAAAGGAAGTGTTTGGGAAGGAGAGTAACTTAGCCACGAAGTCTACTGAACAAAAAAATAAATGCAACACATTTCTACATGCATACATTTTCTCCAAACACAAAATAACCATTTCTCTCATATATTGTTCACAACTGTGTCTTAATCTGTGACAGCGAGCACTTCGCAGTTTTGCAGAGATAATCCATCCCACCTCACAGGTGTGGCATATCAAGATGCATGATTATTGTACAGGTTTGGCTTAAACTGGCCACAGTCAAAGGCCACTCTTGAACATGCAGTTTTGTTTAACCCGGTGGTCTAGGGGCTCAGAACACCACCCGGTATCTGGTGTGACCACTATTTGCCTCATGCAGTCCTTTGAATAGAGTTATTCAGGTTGTTGACTGTGGGCCTGTGGAATGTAAGTCCACTCCTTTGTGAACAATATTTTTATGCAGTGTAGTAGGCTGTGTAAAATAAGGAGGTCAGCGGATGCTGAGGCGACGTGCGAGGAGGTCGGCAACTTTCTGCAGTCAGTCCTAGACCTCCTGCTGTCACGCGGCCTTCACATCAGCTGAAGAACAGCGCTCATAGCCTCAAGGAGTGGGATTGCAAGGCTTAGCAGATGCATCCAAGCTGACGTCACCAAGTGCAACGCAGTGATGTGAAGCATGCCGCCATTGGAACCTAACTTGTCTAGGTTTGACAGTTGCCAGGAGAATGAAACTTGTCGTGCTGCATTGTACGGAGGGTGGATAATGGTGTGGAGTTGTTTTTCAGGAGCTGGGCTCCTTAGTTGCAGTGAAAGTCACATCCCTAGCAATGGGATGTGACTTAAATTCATATACGAGTCAAGATAGGTGAACAAAAACTTTTGTTTGGCAATATAGTGTACCTGTACAATAGATAGTAGTTAGAATAGTAAGTTGTTTGTTTTACCTACTTAATTTTTCAGGGTTCTAGTAGTAGAAGTATATCCTTCTTTCTATCTATTCATTGCTAGTTATTCATACCTTTCTCTCTTTGCACCATCCTCATTGACATGCATTTGTGTTACAAGCGTGACAACCCTGTTGGCAGATACGCAGCTCGGGAAAATCAACATAAAAAGAGTAAACATTTTAACCCAACTCCCAGCAGGCCCATTCTGGCCCATTTTTAAGGTTCAGCACAGGTGTGCACTGCACTAGTAATTGACTCCGCATTAGTAAGAAGAGCGGAGCACTGAGCCAAGCCTGGAAGAGAAATGAGGAGGCGAGGGGGAAGTTTTACTGGGAGAATATAAATGTTCATTGAGGTTTGATTACACGTATGTAAATAATAATACTAATAAATGCTAGTGAATGTCTTCACTGCGGATCAAGTGGTTGAATTAGCACCGGTAATACTTTCACTTTTAAAGGAGCAATGATACATTAGTTCAACGACATGGCTTTACTGGCCTAGTTTATTTTATAATTGCATTCCGGAGCTGGATCAGGTTTCAAAAACTCTATCCAAAGTTTATGCATTTAATAAATTGCCCAGACAACTAAATAGAAGACATAGGTGGGGGGGGGGGGGGGGAGCTTAAATGCTCCACTGAATAAAATTATTCATTATGAATTATATTTTATTGATATGTCATTCATCCAACAAATCCACTTTTAAATGCAAAACCCTACCTCAATTATGTTCCACTTTTTTTCATTAGCAACCAGGACAACTGGGCGTGCTGGAATTATGCTGAAGAATCATTCTAGAGTTTTTGATGATACTGTGTCTGTTCCAGTGAACCTCTCTGCTATATATGCAACATACTGGGAGGCTCCTGAGGCTGTCATTTTTTGTTCCGTGCTTTGACCTGTTCCCAAAAGAAGATGCAGGAGTTGTACTTATCAGAAGGATTTTAAGTTGAGGGATTAAAAAAAAATAAAGACAAAGGCAGGACAAAGAGCGGTACCGGTCCACCGCCCTCACTGATGGATATGTTTCACCAACAACACGCTGTAGTGAGTATGTGATACCCTGTATCTCCGAGCTTCTCGCAGTGCAGAGAACAGCTGCCGGTGTTGGCAAATGTTGCTGCGAACGAATGCGTGTTACAGCTGCTATTTCTGGCGGACCTGCATGCCCCAAAATCTGTCACCGTTTTCCACCGAATAGCGTTTTTTTTTTACACATGCTTCCAGGAGCAGATAAGAGACGTCGACTTACAGGCAGCGAGAAAGCAATTTAGGGATAAAAAAAAATCCATAAAACAGTGTTGTGTCACAAAAATCTGACACAGAGTGACTCAGTACTCGCAGGGAAACGGCCATGAGATGTTAATAATTACCAATCTGGCAGAGTCAAGCATAGGGCCAAAGACTCCAGTAAACTGTCATAAATACTCCGCTAAATTAGGCATTACTCACTCATGACATGTGCAGAGAGTGGTGCACATAAAATACACTCGGCTGAATAATTTATTTCTTCTCTATGTACTAATTTGTGTAAGCAATATGAAAAAACGCTCAGACATGTCACAGCCTCTAAAGTTATGAAAACACACTGCTGTGTGTGTGTATACTTGTATTACTGACGTTATGGGGACAATCCCTTTTGGGGACGAACAGCAAGTCTCAACAGCAGAAATGATCCGATTTTAGGAGCTAGATACACGGTTAAGTTTAGGTTTAGGATAAGTCTGCAGGATATGAATGTCAGTGTAACGTCCTCTGAAGGCCAAGAAGAAGAAAAAAGAGAAAAAGTGTCCAGATCAGTCCTCGGAGGTGAGCCGGTTTACGTTCTCAGCAGAAACTGAATTCTGTTTCCAGTCGTCTCCTCCTCGCTGCCCATCAACCTTCTCTTTTCCATTAATGGCACTTACCTCCCCCACGGTCTTTTTTTCCCCCCCACACTATCCATGTCTAATCTCCCTGCTTTCTCCTCTTTCTCCTACCTTCTCCTCCTCGTCATCTTTGTCTCTGCTGTTTCATAGACGACGCCTGCTTTTCTCAGGCTCTCTCAGCCGCTCTCGAGCTCCATTTCCCCCTGCTCTGTCTTGCTCTTAGCTCGGCACAGCAAACTCAGCGGGGTATAGCACACCATTATCCTCAATCACCGACCTTAAATCAGAGAATTTTTACACTCTCTACAGTAAAATGTGTTCTCCCAACCCCGTCCCTTTCATTCCCATTCAATCCAATTCGATTACAACGGCTTTGTGACATGACGTTTGACATGTGTCGCCAAAGCACAATTAAGGTTCAACAAAGCTTCCAGGAAGCATTGTTGATGATGTATTAGTGCGTATAGGGCAGAAATGTGGTCCGCTGGTAATTAATTTGGAAGGAATCCAATCTGACTTTTGCTTGAGACCCTATGTCCAATGGGGACGTATTGTCTATAATTATTAAATAGGAATACTGCCAATTATCTTCTCGATATCACATACACCGATGCCTGTGTATTTTTGGGGTTTGATGGTATCTACTTTTTAAAGATGGCTGGGATCAGACCTTCTCCAGCATTCAGGGAAGTGACCCACAAGCTGAATATCTTATATTTGCATTTCCTGTTATATATCTATTATCTATTTTAGGTCGATGTGCTTTTTGGGCCTCCACAACCTTCAGTTCATCTTCTTTTCTATTGCTCGATAATTTAAGGGGTTTGCAATAGAGATCTTCTAAAATGATGAACAGTTTGCTGGAATGTTTTTTTGGTAATTAGGATCTATTTTCCCCCGTTATTCATTGTCTTGTTGTTTGCATGTTATTGCAGTCTACCTTTTCCTTGTTCCTTTCTTTGTTTTGTATTGCATTGTACAGTTGATAACGAGGCTAAATGATCGAATACGTGGAGACACAGCTTCACGCCTTCTTTATTCTGTTGTCTGTGATGACTGGATTTCTTTACTGATCATTGCTTCCTGATACTACTCCAGCCTGTTCATTTGATAGCACACCCGTTCATTAAGACATTTTTCCGTGTCTTAATGACCGGTGGAGCTGCTTCTTTGAAGAGATGTGCAGGATCATAAAGAGCCTGTCTAGGGAGCTAAGGGGAGTCTGCGATGCAGTCGTTTGGCCGTAGCTCATATCTCTGGGGATGTTTGCTTTCTGTATTGTGCGGTTTCTACCTGAGCCTTGTATGAGGGCTTGTTATCCCCGGATCTCGTAGCACAGCGGCAGTAGTTAACCCCATTTACGGAGGATGACGCACTACACACAGACGGACAGATTGACCCACAAGCACCGAGATAGCTCTCGTGGTCCCAGTGGGCTACTTCTTTCAAATACCATTGCTGCCACTTGGGTCTTCTCTCTCCCTCTCATGCAGACCAAAAATTGGATCAAACCCTGCGTCAGTGACCAGCGTAAACACGTCGACCTGCTCTGTATCTGTTGCTGATACAGACCGTTCCTGCGGCTGATTTATGTGTAGTGCTCTTAAGCGGCCCCGTCGTGGCTCCACCACGTTCACACTGACAGTGGGAGCGGGGATGTGGGGTTAATCAACAGCCAGCTACCGTCCGCAGTAATGGGGACTTCACTCAGAGGTGCCACCAGGAACTGTTCGGAGGACACTACTCCCAATCCCCCGTAGCGACATCTGGACTGACCAAACTCAATCAAATGAAAGTTTCTATATTTGGTTTGCAATGGAATCAATGCTGGTGACCAACTGTAATCCATCTATATTTTTTTATCTTAAGAACAAAGGGAGTATATATTGTTAATGAGCATCATAAAACCCCTCCACTAATAAGAAACATCACCAATAGAGCTCTACTCTCTGTTTGTCTCGTTTATTTCGCCACGATCAAATGTAGCCATCGTTTAACAAGCCGCCAGGCCTGTGCGGCAGCGTATATTTCGTGAAGACATGCGTATGAAATTTGCTCTGCCACTTCCTGATTTGATCCGGTGCTAAGTCGATCATCTTTGGCAGCTTCAGCTCCGCCAGCACTCGGCTCTCCTCCCCGCTGGGTTCCGTCCAACCAGTTGGAAGAGACATCAAAGCCGGAGGAGAGAGGAATCCAAAAACTGACCAGCACACATTTACAAATTACCCCCTTCGCATTTCTTGAAATCTCAATCAATTCCTCTGTTATAGCAGGATCGGTGTCCACGAAGAGACATGTTAAGATGTTGTTTTTTGGTTATTTCATGTCACTTCTGGTTGCAGACAGATTATGTGAATGTGCGAACCCAATAAACGTGTCGGCTCGTATGTGCTGGGTTAGCAGCTTCCGTTAGAACGGACCAGTCGACATGTTTGGATCGCTGCTCCCCTGAGTTGTGCAAAGCACCTGAAAAATTGCCATTGTTAAAGTGACACTTGCATTGGAATGAGATGAATTAATTCTCTACCGATGCTACAATTTGTTCCTGGAAACACGGCGGTTCAAGTCGGCTCATTTTTATATAAATATATAGAAATAGGCACACATTCAGCACATTCGGGGGTAAGTGAGTGTGTCCCCAAAGCAGCGACTGGCGCTGACAATCCCTTATCAGGTCTAATTGATGTACTGACATGATGGATGAGCAGAGAGGGCCCAGTGACCTTTGGAGGTTCAATACTGGTTCAGTCATGGATTTAAAGTGGAGAAATATGTTTTCTAAATAAGTGTCTTTTTTGGTTGTATATTAAATATTCAATGGTGGAAACATGTAATAAACAACTCCTAGAAGGAGTTTATCAAATCAATAAAGGTGTCCATTGTGCATTTTATTGATACAATTCACAATTTACCTATTCAGTATGTATACATAGGGCTGACAGCTTCAGAGTATATTTTGAAATGGAATATGAGCTGATCATGCTCTGCGAGTTAATAGGATTACAATGTATGTTTGTTGGTGCATGTACTCGTCAGTGCATGTACGTTCATGCATTCATGGTAATAATTAGATTACACATCTTTCACGGAGCAAATTAAAAATTCTGTTTAAGAGCCTGCCAAGAAATTTTAGCAACGGTAGAAAAGGGATCCACGCAGGGATCGAACGCTTCTGTTCTTCACTTTCCTCAACCCTGTTTTATATTTCCTTCCATGTCTGAACGCCTTCCGCGTGTTTGTTTTCCACCTCTCTTCTCATCCGCTGCCACGCCATCTCAAAGGAATGGATGTAATAGAAGGGGGGGACATAAATACAAATACAAATATTTAGTTTGAGAAATAGTTAAAGAAGCCTAAGTTGGAAGCTTTTGTCAATCCTCCACAAAATTCCTTTTGGGTTTGAACATGACAAGAACTTGCTGTGCTGCATTCCCTTTGTGTGAGAAGCCTAACTATTCACACACACTAATGTCCCTCTGTTTTTTAAAACCCTTGACACACACACAATAGAAGAGCCAATGAACAAGCATGAAACGTGCACCAGTTTCACATATTTAGGAGCCATCTCAGTATAGGTGAGTTTGCTTGGTAGCATTGAGCTTTATGAAGAAAGTGCTTTTTTTTATAGGCAAAATTTAATCAAAACACAACTGTATGTTCCACTCGCACAGCAAAACAAAATTACCGTATATGAAACCAGGTTCCGACTTAATTCTGTAAAGCGACGCGAGCGCACAACAAACATCTGAAATCATCAAAGCGAGATGTCAGTTACCGGAACAGGAGGTGATCTTTTTTTTTCCCCTCGTACAATTGCTCTAATGTTCCCTCGTTCCCAACGCACAACAAACCATAACGACGTTAACCGCCACGACTGGCATGTCAGACATCAGTGCAATAAATCCAGCGCAGCTTGTTTCCCCCCCTTTCTCTGTCTCTCCTAATTTCTCACTCACGGAAATAAAACATAACCGGCTGAGACAATGGCTGCAGCATCAAAGTTGGCGCCACGTGGCGAGTGACCTAAACCTGCAGACACAAACAGTGGACTCACAGTTTTGGTAGGAACAAATTCTCAAGAGATACTGGTCTCCTTTCACATAAGGAAACCCGGTGTGACTTTTTGGATCTGAAAAGGAAAAGCTAAACACTGTAGACGTCCACACGTAAGGGGGGGGGGCTCATCCCTCTCGGAAAATATATGCCTCGACGAAAACTCCCCCAACTAATTAAGACACACTCACTGCACAGAGTATTAAAAAAAAAGCCTCAACATTATCAATTACACTAATTGTTTTTTTTGTTTGGTTGTGTCGGGCAACCTTGAAAAACGATAATTTTGTCATTAGGAGTTATGGCGTCCCCGGCCAGCTGTAACAAGCCTCACGTCTCCGGTTCTCCCCCTCGCCGATCGCCCAAAAGAGGCGCGGACACGGGGAAATTATGTCCCCGCACGTCCGCCAACCTCCCTCCCGCTGCATCATACCAGATATTAGCTCCTGAGACAGGGCGGGCCTGCTGACCCACGGCGTGTCCTGACATATTAGTAGCCGCCGCCGCCGCCCTGCAGCAGACAATTTGTACTAATTTGTGTTTCAGGCGAGATATTAGGGCGCCGAATCGCATATAAATTGTTAATATGCTCAGATGTATTAACACAGCATTACCACTCTGACATCCACCTGTGGCAGCGTGTGTGTGTGTGTGTGAGAGCTTGCGTCTGTGTGTGTGTGGCACCTTTTACACCCTGTGTTAATTGTTAACTAATGACTGGAGGTGACTTTTAACGAGCCACTTTTGCTCCCTCCTTCTCCTCCCACTCCGTCTGAAGTTAGAAACCTGCCCAGCGAGCCCGAGTATTTGCATCTCTTCTCTCCTCCTCCAGCAGCTTCTCTTGTTTCTCAGACTGAGGCGTTCTCTCTCTCTCTCTCTCTCTCTTCCTCCATCTCCGTCCAAACCAGTATATAGCCAAAAAAAAACCATGATTGTGTTAATTTCACGCACACACACACACCCACTCCCCTGCGTTCTTCCTTTTGTCAGTGGGTGAATGGAGAGGCGAGATCTATGGCCCAGCAGCCATGTTGATGAGGATTTCATTCTGTCTGAATTCTCTCCCTGTCAACGGAATAAGGACGGACTCTCGTAAACGTCAAGCTCCACGTATTTCACTTTAACAGGCTGTGTTAGCGTGCGGACGTATGTTCGTGTATGTGTGGGCGGGTGTGTGCGTGGGCGCGCGAGCGCGTTTGCGTGAGTTACGGTTGTTGTTTATGTCAGTCTGTTGTAGAGGTGTCGTTTCACAGATCTGGATGAATGGCTCGCTATCACCCTGTTTACTCTCTGTGGAAGACGGGACGCTCCTGTACGTTCCACCGGTGACACGCTCACCGCACACAGTGCTGCATCATGTACAACACCCTCAAAGTCATGTTCAAAAGGAACTCACCTCAATGGAATTGTGCCAATCAGTCGATCTGTTTATGAAGAGGGAGCACAAATGTGCAAAAAAATGCGATGTGATGAACTCGGACCTGCAAATTTGCACTGTTGAGTAATTGCACAGTGGGCTTTATTCCTCATATCCATTATGCCTTCAACGACATGCAGAGCTTAATTGAGTTATGCTCAAAATTTTATTTGACCGTCTAATTGGACTTTTTCCTTGTCTCAGTTTATCTGCAACTGGGGAAATCATAACTGACTTGGTCCATATATATATATATATATATATATATATATATATATATATATATATATATATAGACTTTTCTGTCACTTTGTAAAAAAGTTAATTTCACTTCACCTTATTAAGCTTAATAAATTCTCACCTACAGTTCAGCCTGAGCCTGTCTGGGCCGGCGCTGTCCACGCTGAGAATAGGAGACGGGTTTCCTTTTGTCTCTCCCCATCCTTTTTTAATTAATCATACTAGCTGGTGAAAAAAACTTATTAGTGCTAAAGCCATATTTTTTCTTCGTTTGGCCGGCTCCGGCGGCTCCTCTGCTCCTCTTTATCCCGTCTCTGATGTCGTCTCATTCCTTGTCCAGCTTCAGTCCAGCTAAGGTGTAAACATGCCGGAGAAAATCCTCTTCCAGTCACGTTATCTAGGTGTGATAATTCACGAGGAGAAGTCCAACTGGGTCCGATTTCAATCCCACTGAGGTTCATAAATGCATTTAAAAATAATCCAACCATAGTCAGATTAATGCAGTAATTAGATTTTCTTGAGCATCACGTACTGACTGTGTGAGCAAGTTGGAAGCATTAATTTACAGATGCAGTTGTAGTGCCACGTACTCCTTGAAAATATCACAGGGAAAATTAGCGCAAAATCTGAATCTACAGACAAGATTCAGTGATTGATCAAGACAATACAGTGTATTTCCATATTTTTGTCTTTTTCTGGTTTTTGGACCAGCTGTCCTTCATAGGCTCCACCAGAGGAAAATATATCTCCTCTCATCCACCTGTTAAATTATTTTTTTTGTTCCTAGTTGATACCACAGTGGACTCTCAATGAATCGAACAAATTGCAGCACATGTGGAATCAGCACCTTCAGAATCAATGTACTGGGGGGGTCCCTGCCAACTTCTGTCTGGTGTTTACACAGTCTGATAGATTAGGCACATCTGCTGACTCCACAAAAAATGAAAATAATCCAATTACCTCATTACACACATCATCCTCAAAAGTTATTACATTTGTTATGTGCATCTGAGAGAAGAACACAGCAAACAATTGACCGTTCAGTTTGAATTATGTCAGAACATTGCACCTGTGTGTATTTCTTGCATAATGACACTTAATTCATATTTCAGATGCATTTATTGGCCATTGTCGCGTGGTCCGATGAACTCTGTGATTGGTGCATTAAGCCCATCTCTTCTTAAAGCCTCTCTTCCGTTGCGTCAGCACTTTCTCTGCGGCTGCATTCATCAGGACAGATCATTACATCCTTCCACTCCTCTCTTCTCTCGCCTCCCTCTGTCTCTCATCCCATCCGTCACTACCAAATTAATGAGGCCCTCCAATGTCCTGCCAGTTCGAGAGAGAGAGATATTTATTAAATGAGTGATCATTTAAATTCTGTGTAAAGCAATAATGAATGTGTTCTGGGTTTGTCACGCCGAAGGAAAGCGTGTTATTTATCACGCAGCCAAATTTGAATAATTAAAAAAAATTGCCAGTTATATATGTATTTGCTGCTTAACACAAAAAATAAATAATTAAATAAATAGGACCTGCCAAACGTACTTATAAAATAGGACAAACATTAAAAAACTAAGTTTAGGAGACACTGTTAGGAGATGCACGTAATGAGCACTGACTTGGACAAATGTGGAGTCATTTCAGTGAAAATGTGACTTAATTGACCCATTAACAAGCAATCCGTAAGCAATGGTTGTTACGTGGAATTGCATTTTCGTTCTGGTTGTTCTGTGTTGATGTTAACTCGGCTCAATCAAACTATGCTGTTCTGATCAATTATGATCAGGACTTCAGATGTTTTCAGAAACACATTATAATGAACTACTTAGCTGTACTGTGAGAAAATGACATGGCGGCCATGTTGAACATTAAAAGCAAAGCATCTGTGTGCGTCTGCAGCAGTAAGGGAGGGGTCATGCTAGTGGCCTTTGACCCCTCCCCTGAAGCAGTGGAAGAGGTCGAAAACGAGAATTTATATCATCATTGGGTGAGCTAAAACCCCCCAAGCCCAACCATGAATACCAAGTACCAATCAGGGAGGCAACGGGTGCCATTTTTAGAGTCTTCGGTACTACATTATACTTGATGTTTAAGACGTATCTGTTAAATCTGTATATTGTTGTTCATATAGTAAATTAACTGCACGGTGGAGTAATACAGGAAGCAGAGAAGGCCAGAGTGTCCACTGCTGGGGTGAGCGTGTTAAACCACTAACCCTGCCTGCCCCGTCCTGTAGTACATTCTCCTTCAAGAGGGGATAATGAGTCACTGTAGCTTTCAGTCCGCCCCCGGTCCAACATGAGAGGATGAAGTAGTGCTGCCTCGAAGGCCTGTCAGTCATCTCGAAAGCACTGCCCCCATTTAGCCGGGCGAAGGCATGATAAACACGGCGGCGGCCGAGGCTCTCGGCATGTGACCTTTATCACCACCTCCGCCAGCCGCCGCTGGCTTGAAACAACATTACAAAAAAAAGTGATATCAAAAAGGAAGAAATAACCACAACACAAACCACAGCTACAATAAATATATTCTGAACAACGTTGGTGTGCTTTGCTTCTTACTACTATGGTAAGTGTAAAATAGATGGTGATGGGTTCTCCATATTGTTAGCACTTGTGTACAGGCTTGTTTACGGTTATGAGATGAGGCAATATTGGGAGTTTGGAAAGTTCTTTATACATTTTTGAGACATAAGATGCTTGTATAAGGGAGAGGAGGAGAGTGGTAGAAAGTGAAAGGCTGCCCCCTATTGGTTCGGAGTAGCTGACCGAGTCATACACACTGAATCTTTTAGTAGTTACATTTCCATCCAACGTTTCTTATTGTGATGGTTTTTAGACTTGGGAAGGGGGGGCTTCAAACATTTGAGACACGTTTCACTGTTGCTTCAGTGTTCTTATCGACAGCATTTGTGTACAATCTTCAAACATTGCTTCAGAGCTGCAAGGACAGCTGTCGGCTACACTGTGCACATATTTATCTGCGGGTAGTAATACACCTGTGTGTGTGCGTGTGTGTGTATGTGTGTGCGCTCTGTTACCCTTGCCACGTCTTATTTACATATAAAAGAAAGACAATGTTGTGATGCCCAGATTTAGTTTGTAACGCTTATCAGCTGAAACACACAGTTCTCATTGGTTTTACCAAAGGAAGGGATTGTATAACCATGTGAGGAGATATCAGTAATGTAGATTCCACAAGAGCTTTTTGTTAACATTTGTCTTCATTATTATAAAACCACTCTGAGAGTACAGACCTCCATTGAGCATATTGTGACTCCCGCCTGAAATTACCAAACAGCAGAAAATTCAAAGTGATCCCGAAAGCAGGATTTCTTTCGGATCATTAACAAAATGTAATAATTTGTTCGTGGTACCATTCCCAACATTTGTTGAAAATTTGACGAAAATCCATCCAAAACTTTTTGCGTTATGTCACCAAAAGCCCTGAGAGGTAATTAGGTTACCCTGCACTTTATAGGCCAATGCAAATTCCTGCTGCCCTTGCGTTTGTTTGGCTGCTCTAATAAAGATGGAGACCACTTGTTAGAGGACAGAGAGGTCATTGTGCGCCTTTAGAATTTCTTGTTTCTTTCTGGCTGGCGGAGTTTAAAGCAACCCCGGCGATCTCGAAATGAACAGCATCTTCAGTATTGTTGTGACCTCCATGTAAAGCTGTAGCCATACATAGGTTATATCAGATCCATTTCTATGGCTGCTGTCATCTCGAGCACACGGAGTCTTGTATTGATTTTCACAGTGAGTACTGCATGTACCGGCTGCAGCGCACTTCAGCGCAAAGACTTCTTATAAAAAAAAAAAGCACACACACAAAAGCCACACTGAAATGAATCAGAGGTCCAAGAGGAAGCCTAGTTTTCTGGGACATCTCTCTCGTAGATAAAAAAAACAAAAAATAGAAGAATTTCTATTAATCTCAACCAAAATAAGCATAAAACACTCAGCGAGGGATTGAGTGATTTGTGCTTTAATGCAGCCCACAGAGTATTTACAGTGGTGTTCTGCTAGGATTAGTTGTGTGTGAGAGGATTAGTAAAGCTGCATTACTGCTGTTTTATTTAACTCACAACAGCAAAAGACTAAAAATAAAAGCCTCTTAACCACATTTAGGCAACGTGAGAGGCCAGGCCGGACAGTTAGACAAACATGATGTTCGTGTCCTCTTTTATAAACACCGCTGAATGTGCCGGGAAAGGGACGTCCAACCTCACACGCATACTTTCTCACACACACACACACACGCAACTTTCTGTACTTATCTATAATCTAGTAATCTGCTGAAAATTGCCCTGAGCAGCATATGCTCCGCGTGGAAACACTGTGTCATATTAGTTAAGGGGATGATGCTGGTGGAGAGTGCAGCATATGCAGATATGGCAGGATCAACAGAGTGAGAAACTCGCGGAGAGGAGGAGAGGATTAATGCAAAAAGACGGTGAACGAGAGAGAATGAGGGAGATTTGCAGAGGCAGCAAATTATCTCCCTCTCCCCCTCTCTTTCTCCCTCTGTCTGTCTCCCTTTCCTTGCATCAGCATTGATCACAGTACATCAGTGAAGTAAAGAGCACCCCATCCATCAGTGTGCGTCTCTGGAGCTGCCGTTAAGAATACTAAAGTTGCGCTCCGCCGTGCGTGCGTGCGCGCGTGCACGCAGAAGCGCGATCATGTGCAGACTGTTTACTAACAACATTAGCATAAACCCACCAAAATACAGGCACCGCTGATCCACAGAAATTCTATACATGCGAGGGCTGCCTGCTGTGATTATTTATAAGTGCTTCACCAAGAAATGTTCCCCAATCACATTTTTAGTGTAGCAATCATACTTGGGGGGGCCAATTTTACATCGATCTGAGCACCCGGCCCTCTTTGGGTCTACGTTTTACTTGGAATATTGGCTTCATTTGACTACTTTATTTTGCATTTCAATGCTTGTTGTCCAAGCTTATCTTTTTTTTTTTTTACCCATTTCATCAAATTTCTGTCACATTGGTGTCTATTTTCCTCCTTCCGGAGATGGAACGGAATGTTTTGAAAGATTAAATAGGTCTGCCTTCATTTTTCTAACATGTGAGGCTCATAGGATAAGCACAGTATTTTCCATTCATTATTCACGTTGCTTCAAGCATGCCAGCTCTACTCTGGAGAACCGCTATTCTACTTTGGATCCAGCCAACAGAAGACAGGCGACACTTGGGAGCCATTAATACCTAAAGAAGCTATAGGACAGTGATGAGGGTTTATGATACAAAGCACAATATAATAGAGATAATCCCCCCAAATCGTTATTGTGTAGAACTGGACCCGTGGTTGAGGAGGGAAAAAGCTGCAGATCAATTCCGACCCCTCCTCAAAGCTCGACTCAAATGTCTAAATGGTTCAAAAGGTACCAACCAGCCATTTGTTTCCTTTCCAGACATCTGGTCAATTGCGGAATCATCTTGAGACTGTATATCAGAAACGGCGAATATGGGGAATTAAACGGGAGGGGAAAATGGGGCAAATGGACCCCAAGGAGGGAGAGAAAAACACTTTGATGTGCTTAGAGCTCGGCTGCAAATTATATAACAACATCCAGGAAGTAATGCACCTTCATGTTAGCTCCTAACTGTCCTAATGATGAACAGCAATTCATCCAATGAAATATGTGTATGCCGCGATAAAAACATCCTAGCAAGGTTTGCATGTTTCCAGTATGTACTGCTTGGCTCTGTTTGTGTTCCCTTGATTTTTAGGTGAATATGGAATTTCCCATAAATGTGAATCTGAGCATGAATGTTATCGAAAGAATACATTTAAAGTCTTCCTCTTCTCTAGCTGTTTTCCTTGTTGTGAATGTGTGTAGAGAATCAATGTTTGTTTGCACGATCGTCTGCTGGAAATAACATTTTCTGAGCTCATTGAAAAACCCAATCATAAAGGGCGGGCCATATTTGTGACATCACAAATACTTAGGAAGGATAGTTATGTGGACATGCACTGAAAGTGGAGCTTTACAGTGATACACAAGATAAGAACCTTTGAGCAAAAGCAGGCTTGAAACAAACAAGAAAAACATATGAAACAATAGAATTGTCCATTAAACGTCAAAACTATGTTACAGGAAATATATGTCATGAAAATGCTTAGGGATACTTTTCCTTTTTTTGTTTGTATTTTATCCTGTCAGGGAGTTAAACCCCGCAGCTAGAAATGTTCTTGTATTTCTTTGTAAATTTTTGATAACAATGTAATGCACAACTTCCTGTCTACGAACCATCAACCTTCAAGTCAAAAAAGCAAGCTCCTCGGGTCATACCTGACTAATGAAAGGAAACGGTATGTATTGGTCATACATATTTCAGGGCATCGCTCGCCGCTTGTCAAGAGCTTACTTGAAACGGCGATTCCCCCCTCAATGTGACTTTCATGTAAAATAAAGCTAAAACAAATGCAGATACAGAATAGGAAATTCAAATGCGCGTATTCATAAGACTGTACTTCCATGAATACCAAAGGCAAGTATTGTACAAAAACATAAGAACAAAACCGCTGCGCCATCCACCAGGCAAATACCTCTGGAGGACAAATTGGAAATTGAATCATAAACTATAAAGAGCCAAGGTCGAGTTCAGCTGTGGAAGAAAAGGAGAGACAAGATGGAGGTGAAGAGGAGGGGGAAAAAAAAAAGAATAACTGCTTTAAATAAAAGTTTGCTCTTTCGCTCCTGCCCCACAGAAATTCACACTGTGCTACCTGATTGAAATTTCCCGGCTTAATTGCTGTGAAATAAAGTAAAAGTTGGGAAGTAGGAATATGAAGCGGTGCTAAAGGGAGGATTTGAATGGCACCAAAGAGAGAGAGGGTGGGGGGAGGGAGACTTGCAAAGTTAAAGATCAACATATATGTGGTTTAATGTACTTGCAAAATGTGCAATCAAGGGTAATTACTCACTGTTTTAAAATAATTTCCATGTCACACTCCTGCCACACTGTTTATCTGCAGCACAGCATCTGTTACCCACCCAGCTCCACATGGAGTCAACAGAAGCTTTCGTCTTACTTAAGGAACCATAGAGTCGTACCATGCTGGGCCGGTGAGCTAATAGGTAACGATTACGACTAATGAATGCAATGAGAGGGCCCCGATGAGGTAATCTCTCTGTGCAGCCAGAGGAAACTCTCCATTTACACCAATTAGTGCAAACACATAATCAGATAGTGACCATGGCACCAGGACTGTAAACCCTTTCACTGTTAACGCCCAGGGTTCAACTTCAGAGTGTGTTTTCCTAATAGCTTTCCTTTGGGTCCTCGAGCCTGTACCAATGAGCCAAATCAAAGCAGCGATGTGTCAATAAAAAGCTGGTGGGCCTCCTGAGGATTCTTTCTGGCCTAGAAAAACATCTGTCCCTCGAGAAGATGCACACAGAGAGATGATAATATCCAAGTGTTCATGGAGTTGGTGGACCAAATCCACCTTCAACCTAGTGGGTCACGCCAACTCTCCACGCTTTAATCATTATCATTGCATCATCCACCTTTGAATGGATAAACATGATGGACGTCAGCTGTGCTGTGCTCAGGTGGTTCCTGTTGCGTAATGACTCATATCTGGTGAAGGTTTTGCAAGTTTATTGCCTGAAATGAAAACGTTTCTCAGACAAAAGACGCAGCTTGATGATCAGCCTTGGCTCGTGGATTTTGGCATTCCTCACCGTCTTGACTGGCGTTATGAAATGACTGAATAAAGAGTTGCAGTGGGGGGGGGGGGAATAAACAAAACTATAATTGACATAATCGGCGCCGTATTGAAACACGGTTCAAAGAAGTGGCTCAGCTTGGACAGCAGCCGTTACACTGAACAAGTTCAGGGCATCGCGTTGGAGTTTGAAAGACGTTTCAGGGACGTTGCATCACTCAGGCCGCTCTCCTCATACATGTTTTTCCCATTTGGCACAGATATTGATCTGGATGACATTGCCTCCAAAGTGGGAACACTTTTCCTCCTGGACACTACTGCAGGAAATTCTCACCCTTCAGAACGATGTTCAGATGGAATCCAGGGCATCGACTGACATGAGGAGCGAATTTTGACACCTGCTCCTTACATAAGATAGGCCATATCTGAGTCCACCTTGTCCCTCGTGAAAACCCACAAAGGCCATTTCAGATCCACTATGGCAGACGAACACCAATCCGCCTGCATGAGACTCGCCACCAGCTGCTACACCCCTGATTATGAGAAACTATCATCCGCATTCCAATTCCAAAGATCCCATTAAGGTAATCACTCCCTTCCCTGAAATGGAAATCATGTGTCTGCTGTATAACAGTAGCTTAATGCGACTCATCATCCGACAGAAACCGGTGTTAGAGACTAGTAGATTCCGCGATGTTGAAAAATGTAAATGTGAGTGTAAAAAAAAAAAAAAAAAGCGCCAGGCACCCCTGGTCTAACATGATCGACTGTTCGGCTGGCAGTGCTGTCAGCAGCCAGCGGGAGACACAAACAATTTTACAGCCCTATAACTAATACCAGGACGCACACGTCTTATTTGTCTGACGATGTGCATGTCTGATGTTCCCAGCAATAAAATGTGAGTATAACGTCTGAACTACAAATACATGCACAGTAAACATGCAGATGGGTCTTTTTTTGTTTGTAATAGTTTACGTGGCAAATACTTTAAAGTATCCTATTTGAAATCGCTTCGAAAACTCCTTGAACACAGACAGCAACATGTAACAACGACAGAGATGAAGTTACTGGTAAAACATGAGACTAGTGTAGGCTGTTAAAACAGTTTAGTGTGGGTGATATAGTTGTTGAGTGTGTAGATCTATAAAAAAGATATAGTGACAGACATAGAGAAATATGAGAATGCATGTCCACATAGTCCTGGATGAAATAACTTTTCATCTGATGTCACCATAAAATCTTTTTTTTTTTAATTTTTCCAGGACTTTGGTGTATAACCAAATGCCATTAGCCTCATATGTGCTAATATGCTAAACTAAGGTGATGAACCTATGTTTCATACAAAATCGCTTTCCCTAAGCAGTGAAACATCCACATAGTAGGGAAATGGAGGAGATATAAATGAAGAGTTAGTTAAAAGCCCGGCAGCTCTGTGTAGTCCTCAGTAACCTAATGACACTATGGACGTCCACTTTCTGTTGACCAGCTATGAATCATACCGTGTATAGTGATATATATATAGTGCATCTCAGTGTCTGTCACCCCTCTACTTTCATAGATATTCATATTCAGCACTTGATGAAAAAATAAAAGCCTATGAACACCCCTCCCCTTGTTAAAAAAGAGACCATTTTGTCTGCTTCATGATCTCCCTGATCAATATTCCGACACTCTACCTGACAGATGTTAAAAAAAAAAATATTTCTCCCCATCTCTTGAATATGCAAAGGAATCATGTCTAAGCAGTAATAAACACAGAAGATTATCCTGTGATAGACCACAGAAGGCCAGAGTGCTTGTAGCCAGTTATCAGATATACTCCTGGCACCTCAATAACCGAATACATCATGGTTAAAACAACACGCGTGTTACCAAGGACACGCTGATTGGGGAAGGTGAGCATATGCAAATGTGGCTCCTTGGAATTTGTCGACAACACCGATTGAAGTGGAGCGAGGGAGGGGGGAAAGAGAGTGAGCCAGGGGCTATATAACAGCCATAATGGTGTACAAATGGACATATTAACATTAACAGATACCCTATCTCGGTTGCTGTAAGGCAATAGGATGAAGATCACGGTGTCTGCAGGAGGAGAAAGTGTAACACATTATATTTGTTTGCAGTATGTATGAGCAGTAGGTGATTTATTAATTTCCTAATGGGGGATGGCCCAATGGGAGGGTTAAGGTATAAGCCAAGATTAATTCTCTGTATTGTAATTGTGATTATAATTTTAATGCAATAAAAAGATATGAGGCTAAATCTTGTGTGAGCTTACTCTTTTAGTGGATGTGAACGTTAACTTTAATTAGCTCACATTAATTACTATATCTCTCATGTCCCCTCTAAAATGTTATGTTACAGAGGTGGTTTGGTCTGGGTTGTATTTTCAGAAGCACAGATGCTACTGAATGAGTATATAAATATTATAGGACTACAGGCAGCACTGGATGTACTCTTCCAAGACTACATATTGCTACCCATCACTTTAAACATTAAGGTCACTATTCTATAGAGTCTATAGGCTACAATAGTTTTGATTGGTACTCTTCTTTTAGGTTATCCGTGCTTTTGTGCTTCTTGTTCTTCTTCTTTTTAAGTGTTAGTTGTGATTGAGGCAGGCTGACAAACTCATAATCCACAGTCATTTCAATTAGAAAGAAAAATCTGGTCAGAAAATGATATTAAAGAGAATATTATATTTCAATAAAAGATTCAGGATGAGGTAAGAAATGTCGATGCGTCGACATTCAAAATCCTGATTTGGTTTTGGGTGTTTTTACTAATTTGTAAATGCAAATAAAGCCTTGTAATGTAATGGCTGCATGGCTGGACCATACCTATGGATATTGCTTAAATATTTAAGTTGTTATTTCAGCAATACAATTCAGGAGTTGCGTAATGGAATCTCAGACATGAAGAAGAAGAGGGCAGGTTAATAAAAAACAGGAAAAAAAAGTTATAAATCATGTAAGTTTAAATTTGAAAAAGCTGGTATTGGCCTTCAGGTGTTGAAAACCTTGATGTGAAGCTACTGAAAACTCCAGCAGAATTGATTGCTCTGCCTATTTCTTACATCATTAATTTTGGTTAAGAAAAATGGGTTTGTCCTTCAGAATGGAAAATAGCCAAGATTGTTCCGCTAGACAACGATACTAAAGACTGGTTTAAAAAAAATAGACAAGCAATAAGCCTACTGTGCACTTTCAGTTAAGCTATGAAGAAAAAAGTATATGAGCAAATCGAAAAGTCTCCCTTTAAAAATGATTTTAATATGGTGTATCAGCGTGCATATAAAAAAGAAGGTAGGTGAAAGAAGTAGGAAAAAATGTTGGCTTTGTATTGTTTGACACACTTTATCATAACTTGTTATTAAATGAATTGAACTTTTATAGCTTTGAAGCATCTGCTGCTGCTGGGTCAAACATTATCTTATCAACATGATATATACTATATACATTTTAATGGGCCATTACAAAAAAAAAAAAACAGGGAGTTGGCCTTGCAGCTGCCAAAAACAGAGGAAGGAAGAGTCCATGTTTCCACATTATGTCTCCTCGGTGGCTGTATTTGAACAGTCCATGGGAGACCCCGGGGTCTGGGCTGTTGTGGGCTACAGGATGGGATGTTGCCGTGGTAGGGATGTAAGGGAAACAGGTCAGGAGTTGTATGTTATTATAAATCTCTGTCTTCTACTACTTATGGGGACATAAAGTTGACCAAAGAACAGAGTTGTGGAGTGCCTCAAGGAATCTGTTGAGAGCCACTTTTGTTTTTGATTTGTGTTCCATAAAACAATACAATTCTTTTGTTTGTCCTGTTGTTGAATAGGTGATGCAGATGGAGAGGGCTATTAGACTTTTATTCAAGGTTTTTAAAATAGCTAACGGTTGCGCTGTGCATTGTGATTCTTATTGTGAGTAATGTTGTTCCGTTGTACCGTATATTGTTATTGAGGTAAGATTAACTGGTTAAGGTTATGAAAAGATGATGGTTACAGTCTGTGTTAAAAAAAAAAAAAGCTGAATGCCTGATCATCCCTGACCTCTACACCCTAAATAAATGGTAAAAAAAAATGCTTTCTGTATTACGACAGAAATTTGGCATTGGATTTAACCATGAGATACAGAATTGTCTGATATAAAACGTAGTTCCAAGGCTTGTACATCCACGTGTATTGTGTATGTGACTGAACGATAATAGATTTTAACGGTGACTTTCTGTTCCACTTCTAATAATTTGCTTTAATTTATTTGGTCTTTCTCAATTGCTCTGTCACGCAAACATAGATATGAACATATTCACTGACTCCCCTCACCAGGGAATTAACAGTGGTAGGGAATGCCAAGATGTTTGTCAACACGAAGATTTTCACATTTGTGTTATTCAGCTTGATATTTTTTCCGAGGCCATATGGAACCGTGCTGTAGGCCGAGCATGGAGTGCAACTTTGCTGTGGAGCAGCCTCTAAGGAGGGCAGGCAGCCTGTCTGTGCACATCACATTAGGGAGCCACTTTGAGTGTGCACGCATGTAGGTGTGTGCACATGTTTGTTTCTTTCTATGTGCGGGCCTGTCTGCATGCCTGACCGAATGCACATGTCCCTCTGAGTGTGTTTGTGTGAGCGGTTTAAAAATACACGTAAGCGTCCCTTATATTCTCCGTCCTTACATCGCTATTCTGTTTCAACGGTAGACAGAATGTCTTTCAGAGTAAGTTAAGTTTTTATTAGCCTCTAATCAGTTGCGATGTATGGAGCTCGCAGCCTATAGACGAAGAATCAATGACTCGACGGTGTGTGGTAAAGTGATCAGCATAATCGCTGTTCCACTTTACTTCAAAATCCAAGCCAAGCGGTTTCTCTCTGACTATTGGCAAATCCACTAAGACATTTCACGGGGGCCGAGACGTTGTCGACGAATACGATCTCTTCATTGCAGGAGATCTGCAGACTTTACGCTAATAATGTTAAAGCTCCGCAGTCCCTGTACGATATAAAGCCCGTAATGTCCACACATTTCTATGGTGATAATATGTGTAATAAAACCTGTGAATAACTGGAAAAGACTGGAGGATGGATGGTAAATTGCACCAATGTCAAATAGAGATGTGTACACATATGGAGAATAAAAACAGAGCCCAATCGAGGCACAGGCACACATACTCACTATTGTTTGTATAACCTCTTCTACAAAGAGGCAACTTATATGAAGGCAGCGGCGGCACAAACAAACCTCCGCCCCCTTATATTACATCGAGAAACGCTGTTCCCTTTATTCTGTTTCCACCCGGTTTGATCAACGAAGTCTGGTAGTGCGTCTTCAGTCTCTGGCAAAGCCTTTTGAATTTGACTTGTGAGTCTATTCATCATATAACATTACAATCAAATTCTCTTTTCATGCCAGTATATATAGACAATACTGTGTGTGTGTGTGTGTGTGTGTGTGTGCGCTCGCATCGTAGAGAAAGAGACAGTGTATGTGTATTATATGCGTGAGCATCAACCTTGGAGTGACCTAAGGGATTGTATTCAGTAATTATCTGATTACTCGCCTGTTTTTCCCCCGCTGAGACAACCTGCAACTGGATAACGCTGTAACTCCCTGATTACAACTTACTCTACAATCAATCACCCATTAACGGGAGCACGCAGATGGAACACATAGCCCACACACACACACACACACACACACACACACACCCCTCACCCCCGCCGACACACACACACACACCGCTGTGTCAAGCTAAAACACCACTATTATTGCCATTACAGAAAAAAAAAATGATAGAGGCTTTCAGTTTAATTTTAAAAGTATCGTTCTGATTTTAGTATAGTGGATAAAAAGTCTGTGACACTGTTTGAGTTCCCTGTCCCCTGAGCAGAGAGTCACAAGACCAACATGTGTGTGCTTTAACCCATTTCAACAATAAAACCACTGCTCTCCTGAGGCTGAAGAATATATGTCCTTTATAATGAACTAAGGGAATACGAACCTGAATACACAGATGAGAAACTTCATTAGATGGATGAGACTGGCAGACAGACAGAGAGGAGGGAGAGATAGAAGTGATGCAAGCCGACACACACACACACACACACACACACACACACGCACAAAGTTAGTTTATCAAGTTGATTACGTCTTGTAGCAGTTGATAACAAGTAGCTGTGGAATGAATCTAGGACAGATGTTCCGACTTGAGCCAAACTAGGTGCGCGTTAAACGGTTTTGATGCGCAGCTGTCGCAGTCAATCAGAAAAGAGTCTCTCACCCAGACCGCGGTGTGCAGTTTATACGCCGTGGTGTAAGCGAGGCCCGGCGTATTAAAAAGGTTGGCGCCGCACCGTGAAAGCCGGGCCGTTAGCTGCTGTACGCAGCCTCGCCTCCAGGAGCCGGCACGAGCTGACCCTGGTCCCGCTGACCTCGCTGAGTGGGAACACATGGCGCGTGTAAATCACAGGATTTCTCCTCATCCCTGTCGTGTTAATGCGGTTGTGATGTGTTCTCCATCCTGGTTCAGAACCGCAATGACAATGAAAACACGATTTATCTTTCGGCGCCAACAAAGCAAATCTGAGTTGTTGTTTTTTTTTTTTTTAATCTCCCGACTGTTCTATCCATCGCTCTCATCCCAGTGTTTTCAGTGTTTCCATTGCTTTGTGCACACATCAGCATTTCACTGGAAAGCGCGGTGGGTTTTCTGAAAATTGCAGCAAGACCGCTCCTCTGTCCTCTCGCCATGTCTGTTTTCCGCCATTCTCCCATTTATAAAACTGTTTGCCCTTGCCTTCAGTTCAGGAATCTATCTGTGAGAGGAGGAGATAATGCCTGGCAGCCAGAGCTGGCAGCCCGAGAACAGCAGAGCCGATCCTACACACACATATAGACTCACAAATCCACACGTATATGTCGGCACTCACACTCCGGCAAGGACACGCGTTTACTGTGCACACACACACACACACAAACTCATATGAATAACCTTGGAGTCTCCCAAAATGTGAATTTTTCCATCTCCATGAACCAGTTAGTACACTCTCTAAAACGTTACATCATTTAAGAGAATTAAAAAAGAGGCTCATCAATCATTTTACAGATGTTGAATCATACAACACAGCGAGTGCTAATATCTTTAAGCATCAGTGACAAAGAGAAGCAGATTATATCAAGGACAACTGCAGACTCGAACGTTACTTATTGATTTCATACTGAGCAGATCCAGAGCCAATAGGCAAACTAGGCACATGCCTGAGGCTTCATTGTTACTAGGAGGCCCAGGCAGAGGGAGGAAAGAACATTGACTAGATTCCATTAAATAGTGTTTAGTAATGTTAATAACGTTTCCAACAAATGACTTAAAAAAATCATGTAGTTGGAACTTAAGCCAAAATCCTGAGTGAAGGAACTTGTAAAACTTTTATCTGTTGGAGCTGATATTGATGTGCTGGCCTTTGGTAGACTGGTGTACTGTAATGTTACTGATGGAGGTGACTGCATTCATTTGATCTCTTTATAAAGTAAGAAAATAAGATGGAATATGTCTTCGGTAACTTCGATGGGGAAATGGATTATTGTTTGCTTTAGATCGATGCTGCCTTTAAATGTGAGTGGTGCTGAGAGGAAGGAAGCTCGTTGTATCGTGTTTGTGTTATTTATGTTTTTAACAGCATTTTTTCTCACTTGGTGGTCGTATAAGTAAATGGTTGTCAGTTTCTTCTTGTTTCTTTAGTTCCGGTATTGATTCGGACGATGCGATTTACAGTGTAAATTATACATTTCAAACATTTTATAGCTAAGATTTCAGGAAGCGAGGCCCCCCGAAAAAAAAAAAAAAGTCTGCTATGTGTAATCTCTCCATTTAATCCATTTAAGGCTCTGGTCCTCAGGCGATTTTATCATTGCGGATTACTTATTTTGGTCAGGTTTGCATTTTCATGTATTAATAACACACCTGCTTTGGACTCCTCTCTCCTCCACACGTCTGGAGGAGCAGTCTTGATAAAATTTCCGTCTGTAACACGCAGGCGAGTCTGCCCAGACCTGCAGCTTGACGCCTGGCAGCATCTGACACCCTCTTTGACACCTCCACGGTGAGAACCTCATAGCCTCAGGTGACAGATTATGTTTTTAATAATCAATAGCAGAGTGATTTTATCTGTCCCCATTGCCGTAATCCATTTGAAATATAAAGTAATATATAAAGTGATTCCACCTCCACTGGCTCCCTGTCACACAACCAATTCACTTCGCACCAACTGCCTCCTACCTCTTCTTCACTGCCACTCCTTGTAGGCTCTGTTCGTCCAGCATCAATCTCCTGCACGTCCCCAACATCCATAAGTGCTTTAAAGATTTAGCGGTGTCAGTCTGTCGGTGATATCCGCCGCTTTGATCCGGACTTAAACATCTCAACAGAACTTTGATGGATTGCCGTGTGGTTTCATACAAACATTCATGGTCCCTCGAGGATCAATTGAGGCATCTCCAACACTTTTCCTCTGGCACCATCAGCAGCCAAAGCTTTCAAGCATCTATCCGTTTTCTATACATGCTGGTTTCTCACTAGGGTCTGCTGGAGCCAATCCCACCATACTGGCAAGAGTCTGGGATTACCCCCCAGGCAGGTTGCCAGCATATCGTAAGGCACACACACCATGCATTCATTTTATAAATCTAGTATTTATTTTGATTCCTGCACTGGAGTAGCAACAACCAATAACTTGTATATATTCACATTTACACATACAGGCACAAAGAAGAAGATTTAGAACATCTAAATTCCATAAGAGATACTGAATCTGCACTTAGCCCTTCTGACACATTCTCAACAAAAATACTAAAAGCTTTACAATCACATGCAAATGTGTCCATATTCACATTTTCATCCCATGTATATAAGTTATTAAACAGCTTGACCTCAGGCGTTACACAACTCCTCCACAATGTTCTCTCCATTAAAGCGTTTTTTCTACCCAGAGCAAGGTGGTGCTCAGTCACAGACAGTCGATTGTTGTGAACCAGAGAGGGTGAAGATACCCAACCCTCACATGAGAAATGAACTGGAAAGTAAGTAGGAGGCCTCTGGGCTCAATCGTTCTAGCGACTCAGCCACTTGGCCCACAGGGGAGGGGATATCAGGCGACCGGGGATTTCAAATCCATAAGGCTCCCCGCTCGCTGTCTGCGCTGCAACCTACAGGCGCTTTTCAGGAGTCTCCCCGGCCCCCGATGGGACCGCAAGTATGTGAAAAGCCCCATGAGCCGAGAAGACTGTTTTTTGTTGAGTTACTTGTATCCTTCATCCTTTTTGTGCTTCTTCCTGACAACTAGCTTCAGTGGTCTCGCATCTCGCTGACCCCTGCGTTCCCTCGGGGTGGCTATTCACTGCAACTTCACAACAAGTGAAAAGAAACCGACTGCAGAGGCTGCTGTAGCAATACTGCAGACACTACTGCACAGTTATATGTAACATGCATACACACACACACACACATAAAAATCTACCTACCTGTGTGGCTTCTGTGTGCATGTGTGAGGGAGGCCAGGCAGAGGGACAGCAGTAGACTCCACACACCTACTCCACAAATGCAAGGACCCCGTTCCCGCATTCTGCCAGAAGGACACAAACACACACACTCTGTTAGTGAACACACAAACGCTTTGTCTTTAACGTTTGAGCACACGTGTAAACAGTGTGATTACAGGAGACTCACCAAAGAGAGAAAAAAAAAAGTATGTGCATGGACAAAGAGAGAGAGAGAGAAATGATGGAGGAAAAGATGTTAGCAGATCAATATTTTTTGTAGATAATGTTAATTTCCCATGTTGTCGCCCGACAGGAAAAACAAGTATGCTGTTACAGTAACACAGAAAAGCCTGCCGTTATCCGTGTGTGTGTTTGTATATTCGGATGGTTGCAAATAGATGGCATCTGCTGAGTGAAGAGCATTAATCTGCACGTAAGCAGGCCAAAGCTTTTACAGCCTGCTTGGATCTGATGAGCGTCTGTTGAGAAAACACATGCCGTCATAAACCTTATAATAAAAAAAAAACGCATTCAATAAAAATCTGAATAAACCAATTATGTTTTATTGATCTGCAATATTGCATTAATAACGTCTGTCTTACAGAAACTCTTGTTTTCTGCTCTGTTCCTCTGTGTCCAAATCATGCCAGGTGTTCAGTAGTTATAACATTATTATTATAAATTCACTTTATATTCTGACCACTGAGAAAGATAAAGAAAACAACCTCCTCTTCTCCACCAGAAGCCTGCACTGTGACGGAGGTTCAGCCTAATAGAAAACTGGCAGTGCTACAAAAGTGCATCGATAAGCCGTGTAACTCTGGCTTTTTCTTCCATTTGAAGGAGGCAGGCGTTGTTAATTATCAGCAGCATCATCAGAATCGTGAGTGAGATACTTCACGAGTTAGTTGTGCTATACATATAAGATGAAATGAAACAGTGATATGAGCCTCCCTGGAAAAAAACGAAAAAAAGCATAAAATCATAATGAATGCAAACAGTAACCTGTAGTCATACAACAGAATAAGATGTAGAAATACTATACAGTTGTAATATTAAAAAAAGGCTTAGTATTTTTTACTGTAGTTGGATGATTAAGAAATGTGTGCTGCACATAAAAAATGTAGCAGTAATATCTGACTGTTTATGCTACAGAAGCAAAAAGTAGAAGGAAGTGGTAATGACTGCTGACGTCTCTCTGACCCACATGTTGCGTTTATAACCATGGGAGCCGATTAACAGTGCGGATTATTGTTCTAATAAAAGACGACTGGGACTTTTGTTTTTAATTACAATTATCATCACACGGTTGTCTCATGTTATTCTGAGCCGAAGTGATGAATCAGTGTAAAATCATCCACACCTTCAGCTGTCGATGGGTAAGAGATCAACTTTTAACACGATTAGAATGCAGCTAACATCACAGTCTCTTTGTTAGCAGCTCTGTTTTAAAAGTGGAAATAAAATGCTGGAAAAAAAATCTAATGTTTCTACTGACCCATGAAATATTCATTGATCGTTTTTTTTTCATTATTGCAAACTCAGGACATTTGTCCATGTCAGGATCCTGTGGAAATGATGGCTCTTTTATTTCAGTGGAAAATTGCCAATTGATTGGTCGGTGGTCAGGTGGTTTCCATGGCGATGTACCTGGAGCGAACCACCATCATAGTACCGAGAACCCAGGGTTAAACCTGAAGTTACCTCGCTAAGCCCAAAGGCCTCAGGGAAACTCTGTGTGTGTGTGTGTGTGTGTGTGTGTGTGTGTGTGTGTGTGTGTGTGTGTGTGTGTGTGTGTGTGTGTGTGTGTCGAGCCTGGAGATGATTTATTCTTAGTAACTTTTATATAATATATATATATATATATATATATTGTTCAAGGCCGTTTGTTGTATGAGTGATTTGTGATAAAGGTTTCATATTTTGGTTAATTCTTTATCAAGTCAGGCTTTTGTCTCGTGTCAGCCTAATATTTTTTGCAGTAGTGATTAGACATTTTCCCTCCTCTTGGAGTTTTTTTTCTCTCTCTCCCTTTTCTTAGATTTATTCAGATTATTGTGCTTCCCCTTTAGAGAGCGGGGATCGCTTCTCTGTAATTTCGTAGCCGTTCATTTGTCACTCTGTTAACACTCTCCGGGTTTTAACAATAAACTCTGCTAACCGCTGACAGCTTTTCAGCCAGCGCGTGCACCGCCTACGTTCCGCTCGAACATCGTTGGTCAATGCCACCGGGACTATGAACAGAAACCAGAGCGCTTGTGCACCGCGGTGCTGACCCCTGCCTGCGGGGTCTGCCTCCCCCGTGCCGGTGCCTGTTCGCGGAGATCAGCCGTGACGGAGTGTAAACCCCGGCCTGAGCTGCCGGCCGGGCCTGTGAGTCATGCGGCTACGCAGCCAGGCGTCTCACGAGCGGGGAGAAACCGCCGGATCCGAGGCGTTCTGTGGTTAGAGGGCGTCCCCGAGCACGGAATCACACGCGCTCCGTTGTCACGCCGCATCTCTTGACTTATTCATCACCCCTCGTCCCTCGTCGGTGGCGGCGGCCTTCCTTCCTTCCGTTACCCCACCGTCCTCGTGTCCTCACCTGTGCTCTGCTCGTACCGAATAATTAGGAACAAAGAGAGCGACGCCGCCTGCTTGTTTTCTCCGTTTGTGATGATGATGCAGTGCCACTTCGTTAGTGTGGCTGAACGAGTGGGTGTGATGTAGAAATGGATTCAGAAAATTAGCAGGAAAGGAGACGGCGAAGAGGGGGGAGAAGATTTGTGCGTGTGTGTGCGTGTGTGTGTGCGTGTGTGTGTGCGTGTGTGTGTGCGTGCGTACTCATGGACACAGGGTTCTGGTCAGTAGCATCTGAACAGCTTGACTAACGGTATCAAACTCAGCAGCTGACGGTGACTCATGCACACACACATCTGAACACACACATACAAACTCACAGCAAATTGAATGCACTGATGAAAGAGCCTGCATGGTGTGAGTTAAGGAGTTTTCATTTTTTTTTTTTTTTTAATCCGATTGTTCGCTAACTTCTTGTAAACAGCCGTGTTTACACCTGTTCGCATCTGTTTCCCGTGCTGCTCCGCCGCACAAGCAGCAGCAGCCGCGCGGGGAATGGCGGCGGGGTAGCGGCGTTGGGTTTCGGTATCCTGGATCACGTGATGTAGCTTTTATGAACTGAACGCAGAGGAGAAGGGAAAAAAAATGAGAAAGAAAGAGGTAGAGTGGGAGAAAAGACCGGCGGTCTCCGATGAGTTCCGCAGTCTGTTCCATCCCTTTAATTAGTCCCGTTGGAATGGAATCAGCTTCCCCTCTATATCGGCGGTCTGTATCTGTGTGCGTGCGCACGTGGGCGTACGTGTTTGTGTGCATCCGAGCTCCAGCCAGACAGACGGGCTCTAACGGGCATAGGAGTTCTGGTTGAGTTCCCAACAGGCGAGGGGGGGTGGAAAAATGTAGTGGGAAAAGAGGCATTAATATTCAAGGAGTTTCCATTCCCGGAGATATTCGGCCATTTGGAAAATGGAACGCCTGTACGGCTCCGCATCAGTCAATTAACGGGAAGCGATTTTCCCATCAGAAGATATCGAGAGCCGCTACGTTCCCGCTTGTCCCGAAAAAAAAAAAAAAAATGGTTTGGTCCTTTTAACTTTTAATGCTGAGGAATGATTTTAATCTGTCAGCACAATAAAAATTTACAAACGAATAAATATAACTGAGGCAGCCACTTTATTGCAGATTACACCACTACACCATAAAACACTAAACCTTGGTGATCTATTGTCATATCGGGTTCGGCGCAATTTTGCTTTTAAATAAGAGAGCAGGCTCCTGCGCCAATTAGCGGCGAAATCAGTGATCCCGACAAGCTGCCGCCATGTCTGTGTGTGTGTGTCCCCCCGCGTCTTTGTGCGGGAGAGAGATGAGAATCCGCGTCTCCCGCGGAGCAGCACCTGTGGCTAAGGTCATCAGGACACTCACAATATCTCGCTGTTCCTCTCAAAGACGCCGTTTCAAAAGGAAAACGGGCGCCATTGTCTGATGTTGTCAAGAGGCGGCGGAGGGAAATGAAAAGGACGGAGAGATGCTCTCTGCTGGATAATGAAAAAAAAGAAGAGAAACGAATGCAAGGGAAGTGAAGAGGGGAAAGACACAGGAAGTAGAAGTTGTGTTTCTGAATTGTTGAGTTTTTAACACGTAAAACCGATGTGCATTGTTTCCTGTACATGAAGCTTCATGACTTAGGGTGATGGATTAATTTCTAACTTGTTGTATCTCAGAATCTACTAGATAGATTTACATATTTATGGTTCCCAGACGATGTATTTTATTGAGCTTAATAATCATCCGACACATTTTCAATTATTATACATGTTTATATACAGTATATATAGTTATAATAGCCTCCATGTATGGATATCCATCAGTTACAGATATTAGCAAATACAATAATTCACACCTATATCTGCTTATACATTATAGTGTATGTGTATAATGCTAAGAAAGGGTGTAATGATCAAATACTTGCAAAACTTTTCTCATTTCCAGAAGCATCGTAAAGTAAGAAGGCCTGTGGCAAACATCAAATCTGCTAAACATCAAATGTTGAAATGATGCATCTATTTTAAAATATCTAAATTGTCTTGGCTGCACAAAAGTTTAATTTGTCTGTTCATTTCCTTTCATCCTTTGCAAGGCTGCGAGGGGCTGGAATTTATCCTGATTCACTTTGCGTGCGCACATACACACATAAACACACACACACACACACACATAGAGTACATTCTGCCAGACAGGAATAGTTTTTTAGGTCAAAACCTTGAGTAACTTGAACAAGAAGACCCTCTGGCAATACCAGAAGAAAATAAGCCATGAAAAGTTGTACATGTGTGTGTGTGTGTGTGTGTCACCTGTACTTTATATCTCAAATGTTCTATAAATGTGCAGTGGCCAAGTGTGTAAAAAAAAAAACTGCAGTAGCATGTAGATTTGTCAGAGCAAATCTGTGTATTCCTGTGACTTAATGGAAGGGTTTGTTTTGTAGCCAGAGTTCGGACTGGAGCTCTCCAAACCTAATTGCGACCTCGGGAGATTTGAGTTTGATTAGGCCTTCCTGATCCTGCCAGGAGCGTGTGTGTGTGTGTGTGTGTGTGTGAGTGTATATGAGTGTGTGTATCATTTGCGTTTCGTTAATGAAATCCACAGTTTGGCCTTTGTGGATAAATTCACTCCACGTGACCTCTTGAGTAAGCCTGCGTCTCCAAAGCATTGTGGTAGCTCAATAGCGTGCGTGCATGTGTGTGTGTGCATGTGTGTGCATGCGTGTGTGTGTGTGTGTGTGTGTGTGTGCGTGAATGCATATCTTTTGGTCCCTCCTCAGCCTCTCATCACTCTCCTACTAGTAAACAGTATCACTTCAGCAGAGTGCACGTCACACACTTGATATTTCCCATCTTTCAATCAGCTCCTACCCCCCCCCCCCCACTTCTCCCCATCTATTTCTTTTCCGCCTTTTTTTTTCCGTATGTTCTTCATTTCTGCAGCTCGATGTGCTAACCTGAAGAACTCCATGCACCGCCAGGTACAATCCTGATGTCGCCTCAAATCACGCCACGGCTACCCCTAAAAAATGTCCTCGGGTCAACACACAAAAAGACACACACACACACACACACACATAAACAAGACGCCACTGCAGTGAGTGTGCTGACGGTGCAGATCCAGGTGGTAAATGCAGTTATGTTGTCTGAGCCTTTCTATCACCCACAAGTCCAACAGCATCAGACAATAAAATAAAAAAAGGGAATTGCCAGTCCTCACCTACAGGCACAAGCTACACCGCTGCTATAAGCTGGCTTAACACTGCAAAAATAACATCAAAGTCCCCTCTCCATAGAATACACGGCGCACCACTTTCATATTTATCTATCACATTTTGACTACACTTCAATTTTCGGCAAGGTTCTTAGGCAATAACAGGAGGGAAAAAAAACACTTTGAACTAAATAAACAAATGCAAAGCAGGGATCTCTTGAAGCTTTGGAGTTTAGGAAATATATTAAAGCGAAATGCAAATGACCTGCACGATGCGGTCCCTGACGCAAGGGAGGGAGAAGAGCGTCAGGCATGGGAGAACACGGACATGAAAAATTATCCAGAGGGAAGAAATGGCTTCTTAATTCAATTTCTATCCAGGTTTTTCTCTACTTTTGTAGCCTCTTGGCTGGGATTATTAAAGCCGCGGATGAGCAAAGTGGAAATCCATCCAATGCTATAAGCCTTTGTTTAGGGATGTAGCGGAGTGCAAGGCGAGAAGAGTTAAAAGTAAAACAACACGGACTCCGAAGCACTGACAGCGATGCTGAACAAGCAACATTAGGCATTTGGAGCTGTTCAGTAGGAGTCTCATCTGATAAAGCATCACTGAGCCTCGCACGCTTTAGGATAACAACCAATAGCGTCGCAGAGGGGGGGAATGCAGCCTCTACTTTTCCAGCTCACTTAAATAGGAGTCTAATTTCATCTGTCCGTCTTCTGAACAGGCAGGTAAAAGCGCGAGGCAGGAAAAAGCACTCTCCCTCTTCACCGTCCGCTCCTCTTACATTGTCTCTATTCTCTTCGCTCCCATGTGCATCCCAATTTTGTTTCTTTCAGAAGCCCGCCGCATTTCCTCCCCTCCATCGGCCTAAAGTGGTATATTTAATGTAGACTCTGTCTCTTACACTCATGGCGAATGCTTCTTCAGTCACTTCCATGCATGTAACACGCATGTAACACACACTATGCATGTTTCAGTCATGGTTAGTCAGCTTGCATTATTTTTAATGAACAAAATTATTGGAATTTTTAGGTAAACACAATCCAAAGTCTCCTTTTAGTCTCGTTTTAGTCTTTGCAACAGCTGGTTGTTACTAATGTTAATCAAAATAATCTGGATGGAACCAAAAGATTTATTTTAGCCTTTTTTATCACCAGATTTATTGTGTCATTATTAGGTGTGGATCCAGTAGCTCCACATGTTGAATGATTAGCTTGCAGTTTCATTTTTTATTATGAACCAACATGACTCAGCAAGACTTTAAAAAAGTCGAGATAAAAAAAATGTATTCAATGGGCCTATGCTACAGTAATTAACTACAGATGTGAACCACGAACACTGCTGAGGTGATGTCTGAAGTCAAAGATCCCACGAATCTTTTTATATTTCTACAGGTAAATACAAACATCAACCCAGATGCAGCTACGACGTCTGAAATGAGGAACAATATGTTTTTTTTTTTTTTATCCTCTGTCTGTCAGTGTGTTTCAGGCAGGTTAACACCTGGAATGACTCTGTGTATTGATTGGCAGCACGTTTTTACCAAGAGAAGCACTTGCTGCATCGCTGCGTTTAGTGCCCACAACAGGGGCGGATGCTACACACACACACACACACACACACACACACACACACACACACACACACACACACACACCTAGCAGCAGAGCTGGAGGAGAAATACAAGTGACCCGTATCCAATGAGGGCACTTTTGGATTGTTTAAAACTCTGATGAAAAAAAAAGGGACAAGACATTCTCAACAAGTTTTTTTTACCTAAAGAAGTGTATTTCTTTTTCATTGTCAACAAAAATCATGTCATAATGTTTCACAGTCAGTGGTTTTTGATGTCGTCTCATCGTTGAGAAATAAATTTCGTCAGGTTTTAAACAGATCCGAGCCTCCGCACACATTGCATGTCCTGTGTTTAACACAAGTGGACGTAGAAAACGACACATTTGCGGTTTAACCCAGCCTGCAGTTTGGAAGCCATCAACAGCTGGGTTCATGTCCCAGATCACACATCGTCCAACTATGAACGGGCAAAGTCAGGAAAGCCAGCTGTACAGTACGAACACACAACATGCAAATGAAACAACTTTTAGAGGTACCTGGAGACACATTTCTCCTCTTTTTAATGATGGTCAACTGCATCCATGCATCTGTCCACTGAGATCACACTGACTGTCGCTGAGCACTTAGTGGAAACTTGCTGCGGTTCCAATTGCATTTCTTTTTATTGAAAAAAGTAAACACGCTGCTGGAGAATTTTTATAGAGCAATTGTGTTTTTGTTAGTTTTTAATTTACAGGCTTTTGGTGCAATCATCAAGGAATTATAGGAAATGTAAAAAAACACATTCCTAGTGCTACAAAAACAACAGTAATTGATCATTTTCACCGGCACAAGTGTCAGTTTGATTCCCAGCGCCCACATCAGATTTTTGGACAGGACTTAGGGACATTGTCTGCTTTCTGATGAATCAAAGAAATTGGTTGAGAGATGTGTATTTCAGAGGTCTGGAATCATACCTAAGAAGCCCATGATTCCAAGTTAACAATCTTAACTCGACAACGTGACTAATGAGACAGAGCCGCGGATATTGACATGACCTGCGTTAAATGTTCAATGTGAGCTTGTTTAATTCCGTTCTGTGTGCCGCTGCTCTTCCCAGCCGGGAGTGAATTCCCACCCTCGTGGACAATAAAGTTCTATTGTATTCCGAGAGAGATTATTCTTTCAAATCAGGAAGAGAAATCGGTTAATTGGGTGTTTCAGTTCATTTTTTTATCTGGTTTTGGAAATATGGAGGCAATGAGGGGGGGAAAAATCTTTTTATTTCAGAGCACAGTCAAACATTCCAAAGACCCCTCGTTCTAAATAATGTACAGTCCCTTAAATCAATGAATTTAATTAAACCTACCGACAGAGTAATTGTTGGCAATCTTTACCGAACATTCCCGTACGGTGACGCATCTCCAGAGCGCTGGATGCACTTTATAAATAGCAACACACAAGGTGCGAGTGCTGCCCGGCTTTTAACGGAGATGCAGCTCCTGACCGGTCGGGTTCATGTTGCGTTCAAAACACGCCTATGAATAATTTGAGAACTCGAAGGCATCCCCTCCGTGCTCAGCACAGTGATGTCTTGATAATATGGTGTTTACCAGTTAGTCTATTATTCAAGTTGCAGGTTGCATCATTTTTGCACCTAATGAGACTGATCTCCATCATATATATATATATACATTTATATATATATATATATATATATATATATATATATATATATATATATATATATATATATATATATATATATATATATATATATATATATATATATATATATATATATATATATATATCAATGTGTGAGTGTTGAGTATGTGATCTGTCACATATTTTACACATGAAGTGCCGTGGTACAGATGATGGAGATAAAAAAAAAAAAAAAGCTTTCTATTTCAGAGCTCTGTAAATTGTCCACTTTATCACATACATTTAAGCCAAGACTGTTACTCTTGCCTGTGCTAGTGAGCCATAACTATTCCATGAGCATCTTTTAGTTTTAAAGCATCTAATATAACTCAAATCACAAATTCAAGTCAGAGTACAGACGAGGGGATCGGCTCTAAGGCAGCTTTTTTTTTTTTTTTTTTTTTTTTTGCTGGAAATAATACCTTATACTGTATTTATCACCAAGTAGAAGTCGTGTTTTCATATCACTGCAGTGTGTCATAACACATATCTGAATGTGTCACCCACGGATGTTTGTGGAAGTTGATCTGTCTTACACATATAACTTGAAGAAATCATAAAAAACTAAATATAAATATATCCTTTGCTCTTATCTCACATGATATATAGCGTTGCATTGATTTAGTCATGTTTCTACTTGAATTATGACCCAAACTTTTTTTCATCATGGTCAATTCGGCTTGAAATCAACACCCGACGCTGAGCGGCACACAGCATTTCACTGGCAATAGTCAAGTCCGGTTATAAAAAAGCCCGCTGCCGATTGGGAACCTGAAAGAATGTTCAAACTGAATGTCAAACTCCATCCCAGGCCGGGTTCATCCATGTGTGTCAGCAGAGGACATCCGACACTGCCGGTTTAAACGCGGTGGAGTGAGAGAGATGGGCCAGATAAAAGTATATTAGAGTCAACAATCCGCTGTCCCTGTTGTTGTTGTTTCTTTTTTTTCCCCCACTTCAAAGATAAGGTCTGACGATCAGTGATGTGAGTAAATGGATTGAGGAGGCAATGATTAGTATCCAAGCTGCCCTTAGAAACTTCTGCCTCGGTTTAATGAATACTTAAAGAGGAGGGAAAGAGCCCACTGGATGGACTAAGGGCCCTTCCTCTCTCGACGCCTTTAGTTTTTACCCTTTCTCTGTTTCTCTCTGACACACACACACACACACACACACACAGGGGTGGACTTTCTATAGGACAAACGTTTATATCATTACAGTGCACCTCGCTGATGGCTTCGGCTTCTGGTCTCATTCTGTAACTTGCCTAAACTCCCCCAGTTCAGACCTATTTCTCTGCCCTAAATGCATAATTTTATAAATGAAGCATCTGCCTGGGTGGTCCCAGTAGACCCGTGTGTATCCGGCTGAGGCTGACAGCCCCCCCCACACACACACACACACACACATGCATACACACACACACATACTATCAATCACTCAAAAATAGTTTTGCTAACAGTCCCCAAAAAATATGCAGCACCTATTCCGTGAGAGGCAAAAAGAATGGCATTAACATATTGACTTCATGTGTTTGCGGCGATAACAAGAAAGCAGAGCGGACGTTTGCAGAGACACATAATAAACAGCATATGCTTGTGAATGTGGAGATGATTAATCAAGACGCTGGGAAGGTGGGTTGCGAACCGAAACAAAGTCTGTATTTAGGTTTTCCTAAATTAGGACAGCCCCGTATTAAGAGCAGAACATCTGTTCGGTTCGGTTTGGTTGTGGTGCCATACGGATGAATAATATGTCATGAAAAAAAAACTGCTGAGACAAGTCAAGTAGTCGTGAATATTTATCCGTACCGAATCACTGTCAAATGTTTCATAACTGCAGCACTGACATGACAGTAGATAATTACATAATAATAATAATTTAAACACATCAATACAAGACTTCAGTAAGGGCAAGTGGGTAAAACATGATTCTCTAAAAAGTAGTTTCCAGTCTTTTTTTTTGTCATTGTTTTTAACCGTAAATGGATATAATGATGATGGATGGTTATTAGTGTGTGTTTCTATGTACAGGTGTGTGTGAATCTAATCTCAGTAGAAGGGTTATAATGCAAGGGAGAGAAAAGAAGATAAGGAATAAAAGAATCAAAAGATCGACGGAGCGCACACGCAGCACACGCGGCACACGCGGCACACGCGGCGTCGGCCTCTCCTGCCCACATCCGTCTTCCTGCTGCTGCTACGTCGTCTCGCTGGCTGCTGAACATAACTTATGTATGCTGTTTTCATACAGGTTGCCAACCAGCAGCCGTGGAGAGCAGCCGAGCAGTAATGGTGAATAAGCCATCCTAATGATGGAACTGTAGGGGCTGGGGGTAAGGTCAACACCAGAGGATGTGGCCGAACACACACACACACACACACACACTGATACACACAGTGCAGACGCACTAATGAATGGATGAACCCCACACAAACACACCTCCAGGCTCATAAATGGTCAATCCTGTCAATCTCTACAATTATTTTTTGATTATCTGGTCTTTTTCTCCTACTCTTCCTTCCCCCTTCATCCCCCCCCCCCCCCCCAACCTCTCATGGCGATATGGTTGGAGGTCAGTCAATGCCCTGAGGAGGACAGCTGATGAATGGATCCGTGATCACTGGCTGTAATTACAGTGTCAAATGAACTGTTGGCTGTCCAGTATGTGCAGGTTGGGGCGTGTTGTGTGTGTGTGTGTGTGTGCATGTGTGTGTGTTCCTTCCTAATGTGCTAGTCAGCTCCCCACAGATGCAGCTGCAATATCAGCATACACAACAACAGATGGGCTCCGGTTACACACATACACACATACACACACATGCATACAAAACTACTGTCTCACGTATCATCTATCATGGTCGGACGCAACAGAAAAAAAAAAATAACAGCGTGTCCCATTAGAATATTCGCACGTCCGTGTTTTCGAGTTCGTGTGCAGCAACACGGCTTCTCTCACCCTTATTATACCATATTGGCAGGTTGTTCGTGACGCGCGCAGGTTAGCGTCAAAACTCGTGACCGCAAACGCGTCTTGTCGTGGCAAATTCGGCTCGGCAGGAACCAATTAACAGTGCCAATAAGTCTGGCTAATGTGGAGCCCTTGGCGCGCGGACACACACGCGCCACAACCCCGATCACAAGTCACTGCCAGGAGATCAGGGTGAGCTATTGACTTTTACGCACATCCCTCCACCAGACATTATAAAGGAGAGCCCAAGCCAATGGGGCAGCTGGGCTGGCAGGAATCAGGCTGACAGAGGGACGACCGGAGACCGCAGTTTTCCTGCAGGGGGAAATTGTTTCTTTTTTTCTCGTTTTGTTCTCACTCTCACTCTCGGGGAGAAGAAAGGATGAAAAGTCAAACAAGACGCTCTTGAAACTGAGCCGATCTACTCGTGAGCATTGTCAATTTGACACTTGTGTACGTAGACCGTTTATAATTTATCCACCAGTAGAGGGTCCTTCCTTAAACTTTCTGTCACTACCTGTGTGAGTTGGCTGTTTCTGCGTCTTGACTTTCTGATTCTATGATGTGATTCTGTTTTTCTACATCCTGTTAATCCTGGCAGACCTCCCCCCCCACTGTCACTGTAAATTGAGTAAATCATTTATACTGCTTGGCCTCTTGCACCCATGTGCCTGCAAAGACACACACACACACACACTCAGAAATCCACATGCCTGCTTCAGTTTCCATGGATGCATTATATGCACAACAAGAAAAAAATTTACATCGCCATGACAAGGCCCCTAATCCAATTCAGAGCTACATCTAGAGGAAGAATAAACATGGATACACATTCCTGTCACGTGTGTGCACGCGTGAGTGACTGTGCCTGCGCCTGCATGCGTGTGCACCTGTATGTGTGTGTCGGAAAAAGAGAGAGGGAGTGTGTGTGTGTGTGTGTTTATGTGTGTGGTTGGTATTCCAGGGTGGCTTGTAGTGAGTGCGGTTGCCCACAATTCTTATCAGAGTTGTGGTCACTGGTCTCCTCAAATGGAACACATCCCTCCCCTCGCACTATCAGCCATACACACACACATCCCTGTATTTCTCTGTTCTTCCCTGACTCTAATTCAATGCTCAACTTGTAACCCACTGCTGAAAAACACTCATGAGGCCAAGAACATGAATGCAATTTGGAGCAATCTGAGGTGAGTGTGTCTGTCTTATGAATATATAAGAGGTTATTTTTCTCCTTTGGAAAAACCTGCTCAGAACCAGCAGAGGCATTAAACCTGGCGATGGATGACACCATTGCCGGCTTAGTAAATTTGAAAATAAAGAGGGGGGGGGGAATAAATGTTGCAACATACAACGTACCAGGGAGAAAAAAAACGTCATGTAATATTCAGTGGGAGAAGTAAAGAGGTCGACATCCTGGGGATGGGATGGGGAGATGCCTCGTTCAACCCTGCAGCTTCATACCTGAGATGCAAACGCTCCGCGTGCACGCTGCCGCCGCCGCCGCCTTTTATGAAGAAATGGCCTAATTGACAAGCCAGTGATGTAGTGTGATAACTCAAAGTACATAAGCTGTGTACTCACATTAAAGCAACTCAGCACTTCAGTAGCGGTCGAGGTAGAGCTGCATGCTGATATGCTGAGGAATGCATCACGCTCAGCGGCAGTTCATGCAGAGGTAAAAAAAAAAAAGAAAAAGTGACAAGAAAAATACTCGGAGAAGAAGAAGAATCTTGTTCAAAATCCATCTTTTACTTCACTCTGGGAAATGTGTCCTAGTTAGCGCCATGCCCAAACACACACACACACACACACACACGGATTGCTAATGAACAGACTGCTTTCTCACTCGGGATTTCTCTCCTTATACATTTCTTTCTCCCTCGCTACATCCCTCCTCCCCCCCTCCCTCGCATTCCTTCTGCATTCCCATGACAGCTCCTGTCCTCCAGGGTCTAGACATTTGACGTGTGTCACTCAGACCTGCACGTTTGTGAACCCGAACACACAAACACACACACACACACACACATTTAACACCCAAATTGACAAAGCATCTTTTTTCCCAAAACAGGAAAACACTAATATAATGAAATAGTAATGACATGCTCGTTGTGTTCTCTCCCTTGTTCCCTCACACACACACACACACTCGTCTGAGCCACAGTTTTCACTTAGTGAATACAAAAGCATGAGTCAGGATGACACCTCTGGTAAGTGACACCTCTGCATCTGCAAATCGTGTGAACAAATAAATCTGTAATTCTCCAACATCACAGGCTATTTGAGAAAGCACCCCCCCCCCGATCCCTAATGTATTCATGGTATTCATCTTCACGCTTGCCATACACCACCCCTCTTATTCAAATACTTGTTTTCACATCCTTTTAATCAAATTTGCATGGATTAATTTCCAGAATGTTTAAACCATTAAGCCCCTCGCCTATAGATAGCTCGGCAATCCGTTTGAAGACGGAGAGATACACTTCATAGTTTAATGTTGTATTATGTGATACGTGTGGTAATTGAGCAACTATTTCCCCGCTTTTGTTGCGGGTCACAGTAATGCTTCATCAAAGACTCAGGGCCGCGAGCCCCGGTGTCAAACAGCCCCACATTTTGAGGCAGACTTCAAACAGTTCGTTTTTAGTCGGCCGCATTAGCGGTTTCACTCGGAGGTGCAAAAGGTTTGTCGGAGCCAGGTCAAAATACCTTTGAAAATTATCTGACTCATGCAGACGCGTTATAGAAATCGAGAAAACAGGAGGGCGAGAAATGGCAAGAGAGAACGGATCATTGCTGGTGTCAGTTTAAAAGGGATCACAAAGTAAAAAAACATGTCTGAAACATCTTCACCACGCTGCATCTCTAACAGGAAATCCTGTGATATAAAAAAAAGAAAGAGTCAAGTTATCTGTTTGCCGCCTGTGGTTCTGCCTGCGGGACTTTGAAGAATCTCCCTAGGAAATTGTGGTCATTTTCAAAGAGGAAAAACCTTGTAAAAAGTGCAACTTTTGAAAATATGAGCATATTTAAATCAGCTTTAATAAATGCTTTAATGTCCATTGCATGCCACCAATAGGTGTTATGTTGCTTCACTACAGGCCCAGACCTCTGCTTCTAGTCTTCAGTGTTAAAGCGTTAGGTTGTGGTCACATTACCTTATGAATTATAGCTCTAATTCACATTCAGGCTTATGTTTCCTGCTTTGGACATGTGGTCGGACCTTTGTTCGGCTTTAACGGGGCGGATGTGCTTGTTCTGCCAACAGAACACTGCTGCACTGTGTCGAAAATGGAAAAGCCATTATTCTTGTGTGTTTCATCACCATTTTTCATACACTACCGGGCTCCAAACTGTTGCATCACTGTCACCGTTCACAGTTTGTAAATCCCTCCCATCAGTATTTATTTATTCCGCACAATGCAAATGTGACATCACATTTTTTAAGGGGGGCAAGTGTGTAATAATAAAAAACTCAGTAGGCAGTATTAGATAGGAGCATTCCTACATTTTTGAGATAATTGCAGAACTGACACTACACCAAACAAAAAATCTGCAGAAAACACTTTTGTTTATTCGATTACAAGCTTTACTACAAATGCCCAACGATCAAATGCAGTTCACTCAGTTTGATTTAGGTAGCCTTTACCCAAAATAGTGAGTGTGTAAAAGGGTTGAAGAAAGATTTACTTTAACATAACACCACGTGTGGTGGGTTTGTCGCTTGTGGCTGAAACCGAAGTTAGATACCTAGGAAGGAAATTCACAGTGGTTCCAATAAATGATGGCATTGCATTTGTCCCCTCATTGGTTTTTATATGTAGCAGCTGTAGTTAGCTGTAGGGAGCGATCTCGCAGACAAGGCTACATCGAAGCGGACAAACAAATCAGTGACTGTGAGCGATAGAAATGATTATAAGAGCAGCCTGGTATTCTGTCAGCTATCACACATATTGGGGAGGTTACGCAGCACTGATGTAAACTACTAGGTGGAGTTAAGAGGGTCTTTAGCCTGCTGTCAAGAATGTGTGTGTGTGTGTGTGTGTGTGTCCATAATTACACCCAATTCCTGCATACATGCACAATTGCATATACCACCTAATTACGTCTGATTACAGGCTGCCGACTCTGTGGTGTGACAACAATTTAGATGAAGTACTCGGAGAACACACCAACCCTCCATCAGCAAACTCCTCCAGCGTGCGTGCACACACACACACACACACAGCCAGTGTCCCACCGCCCCTGACAGCATATTGCCAAAATAAACAGCACCAGCCCTGTCAACATAGAGATCTCGCTGTGAGCAAGAGAGACTCAGACACACACCTAGTTGTCATAGACACACATACAAACAAGAATCCACTACACACACACACACACACACACACTATTAGCACATCTGGCAATCAGAGATGTGCAGAGACTCACAGCAGGGAGAATCAGATCAGCAGGGTATTGATATTACAGACACACATGAATTCATCTGCACTCTCTCTCTCACACACACACACACACACACACACACACCGCCCCTGCCACAGATACAGACTGTTACTGACAGGCTGGAGGAAAAGTGATTTCCTGGCAGCCATTGTCTCTTCGCCTCTTAATCCAAGGTGCGTGAGGCGGTCAATGTTGACATCTGAGACCGGTGTGGGGGTTCTTCTCATATCTGACCTTTAACTCGGCCAGACCAGGCCAGGTGGACGCGTACAGCTCCCCAGCGACTCGCATAGATTCGACACTGCACACACGAGCAAAAGCAAGAGACTGAGAAAGAGAGAGAGAGAGAGAGGGAGCACACACTGGGACAAACACAAAGTCCTTCAATTAAAATCTATTCACTACAAAGGGAAACCATTTCCCTCCTTTTTTGTCACACTAAAATCACCCATTCAGGTTCAATTTTTTTTTCTCTATAGTGCTTTGAGCCCATGAGACGACATTGAAAGGAAAAAAAAAAAAACACTGAAGGTGCATGATACTTTCTGAGTACCGGTTTATTCACTGGACTATTCCTTATGTGCCAGGTTTGGATTTGTATTCATTCACACAGAGATGAGTCCTCAATGGGCTGAAGAGGTTGCCTTCCTCTCATTTAAAAAACATTCAAAACGCATTATGTGACTGCATTCCGTGAGTCCTTGGAAGTATTTTTATATGCTTTTTGAAGTATCGCATTAGAAAGGGTTGAGGAAACAGCAAAATTAAAAAAGTATGGTAGCTCAAGTTGGGTTTTTTTTGCCTTTTTTTTAAAAAGAGGTAACGTGAAAAGTGGAATTGATTAGTTCTGGCACTGCAAACATTTAACTCGCGCTGTTCTAGACGTTTTTTAGGTACATATTGGGCCTTTAAATAAACCAGATACAGCATTTTAATGAGTTATCTGAGCTTTCGAAGCGGCTGTCTGGTAATTATTTATTTTTTTATTTTTTTTCGGGCAACATGACAAGCGTTAACAGGGCGGCCCCCGCCGGACGACCTCCCGTGTTCACGTTTCCCCGCGGCCCAGATAGAGAGAGACAGATAAGGGCAGGCTTTGACCTGATCCCCGTTCCCCCTGAGACCTGCGGCGGCGGCAGGTCAATCAGTCAGGGTGCCGCGTCTGTCGGGGGGGGGGGGGTGAGCCGGCTAGCTGGTCGCCGGGCAGCTTAATCTCAGACAGATTCCAACCATCTGGCTCTACTGGCATTAATACAGACCCCCACCCCCTCCCCCACCCTCCAACTTGGCAACTCCTACCGTCATGTTGCAAAGGGTTCAACAGGCACTCAACTGGAAATTGGGTGGACGGATGAACGAATGGGTCGACGGTCGGAAGCACAACAGCTCACGCAGACCACGTGGCTCGTTTTGAAGTTTCGAGGAGCTCGAACACATCACCTATCATGTCCCCCGATCAGCTGATTACCTGCTGTGTGTGTGTGTGTGTGTGTGTGTGTGTGTGTGTGTGTGTGTGTGTGTGTGTGTGGAGCCATGGGTGGCCTACGGGCTATACCGCCTGCATCAGTGGACGTGAACACATGGACGTTCCGCCTCTGGGGCAGGATTTGCTCCTGGGTTTTTGATTACCACTTCGCAGTCGGGCTTTAAAAAAAAAAAAAAAAAATGACACAATTCATATATTCCCCTTCAGCAATATAGCTTGTAGTCAAATCCTCCATCTGTTGGATAAGGACTTAGCCGTTTTATGCATTGCTGTCCTCGCCTTTGTTGCGAATGTGTGCCTTTGTGATTGTTTTGTCTCTGAACGGGGGGGTGAGGTTAACCACAAGGAGGCTCGTAAAAAAAAAATGAAATTCTTTGGTCTTGCGGGACAGTAAAGATGATCACATGCTGCATCGCCAGTGATTCAGGGGTTTAACCGGCCGCGCTTGGATTACGTAACACAAACCGGAATCTGTGACAAAAAAATCAGTTCGGCACGTTCTCAGCCTTTGTTCACACATGCAAAGAGAGAGAGAGAAAAAAAAAAACAGAAAACATATGCACACAGACACGCGCTCTGCCCCCCGTTCCCCAACAACAGCGTCGGGAGACACGTCACCGTGTCACTTTGTCACTCTGCAGGAGATTCAACTAAACGATGCATCTGTTTTCTTAAGAAAGTTGATGTGTGTGCGTGCGCGCGTACGCGTCTATATCATGTCAACACCTCGCCTTTCCGCTAATATGGGAGGTTGCACTACACGCAGCCGAAAAACAGACAACACAAATTCATTAAACGAGCCACATCTGTTGTGCTGCTGCAAGAACAAAGGGAAATCAAATCAAGCTGTCACTGCACTGACACAAACACACACATATGAAACAGTACACATAGCATGTAATGTTGGTTTCATTATTGATGAACACTCTTTTAATTAATCAAATCATGATTTACTGTCTATAATAAAGACATATACCTGGAATTATCAGTGAACCAAAACTAAGTTTAAATTTGGCAACTAAATGATTCTGTTCTGGCCAACAATCAATACCCCGAAGGCAGAGAAAAGGAATTAAATCACATATTATATTAATGTAACTGCCAGAAAATATAAATAGACAATTAAAATATTAATTAATACCGGAATTTAATTAAATGAAATGGAGATGATTAAATTAAGACATGGAGCAGGTGTGATACAGAAACAGGAAAGACAGGAACACTTGTCACATCTCAGAGCCCAGAGGAATGACCGGATCCGCACAGTCACACGTTTGTTGTCTCACTATATTACGTTTCCTTCATTAGAGGACTAAAAATAGTCCACGTTGTCCCATGAATCACGCTCGTATTGCGTGGACCTCCTAGGCTGAGAAAGTTCAGAGACACAGGCACTAAACACTTTCGCACCAACATCTCCATGACTCAACATCATTACACAAAGATGAGATGAAGAGGTTCTATTTGTGCTTATATTAGCACTTGTCCCGCACTTGAAAGCAGATGGATAGAGAAATGAACCCGGATTGAAAGAGACGAGCGTGAGACAAGAAAGAAGCCGAGAGGCGTCGAGTCGTGCGGAGAGGAAGACACTGAGGAAAAGAGGTCCTTGAAAAGCTTTTGTTCTCTGAACATGGAGGGTTAGCGAAACGGCACTTGGCAGTCGGTTCAAAGCAAGAAACTCTGAATCAATCTTTTACATCTTGTCCAAACAGCCTCTCACACGCACACACACACACACAAACACACACACACACACACACACATGCAGGACAAACAGGGAACAGCAACCGAATACAACCAGGCACTTTGTTGTAGACCTGTGCTGTGTGGATGAAAAAAAAGGTTTTTACTTCCTATGCATACAGTCTAGAAGAGAGGCAGTCTGACTGTATACTGAGTGTGTGTGTGTGTGTGGCCAATGCTGTGTTTCTTTAATGAGCTCGGTTTACACACTTCGTTAATTGGCTGGCACAGCAAAGGGCTGTCTACAGACCAGCCTGCCACACACACACACACACACACACACACATTCTGCTCACATCTCCATTTCACTGTGCTTATTTATTCATGTATTAGTTCGTTTGTTCCACTAGGTTCACTTGCAGGCTGCTGTAGTAATTGCCACTATATTCTCTGCATTGATTTCCACTCCGACTGCAACGCTTTGTGCCGCGTCCTCACACACACACACACACACACACACACACCTACACGCATGCATGCACAGTCGCCCTTGAAGCGCCACCGCGTTGCAAATCTGCCTTCACAAGAAACAAAACGAGTGAAAATTGTATTCTCAGTAAATCTATCTAGCCATTTAGCCGTTTTTACCAAAAAAAAAGAAAAAAAGAAAAAATAAAAACCCCAAAACATGTATTCATTCCTGGTAACAAAGAGACAGGTGAGACAGCGGGAACAGCGAGCATTCTAATTAAAGTGTCTGCGAGTGGAAGAGAGCCGAGCTTTCTCGCAGCGCACCTCTCATCAGACCGACTGTAAAAATAGCATCATCCCCACAATCCTGGGTCTGCTTTCAGCTCAGGGCTTATTTCTGATGAGCAATAGGAGGTACAGTGGAGAGATTTTTTTTTTTTTGCTACTGCTGCAACAACCACGGGAGCAGCACACACCCGGTACACGTTCTGTTCTAGAATGATGTGATAGCCCATTCAGACCGGACTGTGTAAGTGTGTGCGTGTGTATGAGAAAGAAGCGAGAGAGCCATGCTAAACGTGATTACGGATGGGAAAGGGGAGCATGTGCGTGTGCATGTGCGTGTGTGTGTTTGTGGATCTGTGGGCAGGCAGGACAGGAGGTCTGCAGGGAGCGATAACTGCTCAAATCTGTCCTCTCCTTCTCACTCACACCCTTCTGCTCAGACCTCTAAAAGCTTACCCTTAGGCTTACCCTGCACGCACACACACACACAAACACGTGCGTACAGGATCCTCACATCAACCCTATCCCCAACTCCCATTTCAAGTCTCCGCAGCGGTGGCCACGGTTAATTCGAGAGAGAGACAAGAGAAGGAGAGAGGGGGAGAGAACAAGTACATTAGGACGGCGCTGTCCAGCCGCGGTTATTATCTATTAATGAGGTGGACGAGTTCACACGTGCATGCGTGTATATGCGCACATATGCACTCACCTCCGCTACCAAGCACGCGCACACACACACACACACACACACACATTCAGGAGAGGGCGAGAGAGAGTTGGAGAGGGGTTGTTTAATATTTAAACAGGATGCTTTAAAGTTGAAATTGAATTAGGGTGGCACTGGGAGATAAGAGTTCCTGTTAAAAAACCTAAAACCCTTTACCATTCTGCAGGTAGTTATACTGCATGATACTCAAAGGGAAACCACACAATGGTTCCTACACAAATCCCACTCTTTTGTTTATCCTCTGTGTGCTTGCTTTTTTGTCTCTGTCTCTATGAACAAACAACTGTGCGTCCGATGGATTTCCTCTGCACCATGCCTCATTGCATTATCTCCTCTTTTCCAAACACCTTTGGGTGGTCAGGAAGTATGGCGTGCTATGTCAAGGAGATTCTTAAGATCACCATCTACATGCTGAGAGGCCTCCACTGTGAACAAATCTCTCTCCCACCTCTTTCTCCAGAGGGCAGCACTGTCATCATCATCATCATGTGGGTGGTCACAACTTTGAGAGTGACATGTTCAGTAGAGAAAACGCTGTGATCTGGTGAATTCCTGACGTGGTTTATGGTATGTCACTATTTCCTGGTGCTTAACTCTGTGAACTGAAGGTTGAATTGAAGATGCAAGCACATTGATTCTTTTACTTGAATTAAAAAATCAATGAATGAATTCATGAACCTTTATCAAAAAGTCTTGAGCTTTAGTGGCATTTAGCAGCATCTAGTGGAACAGACCTGGTAGACCTAGAATATGATATTCATAAGTATTTTAGTTAGTGCACTATTACTTTAGATAGAGCCATTTCATATTCATCAGGAGTGATGTTCTTCCTTGACGGTTCCCATGTTTCTACAATAGCCCAGAATGGACAAACCAAACAATAGAGACTGGTTATAATTCGAATCGCTGCTAGATAGCACCAGAAAAATAAACACTGTCCCTGTAATTCTTGAATTTGCAAGACTTTAGTCTTAGAATCTACTATAAGCTTTATGTTATTCCAGATGATGATTAATTTTAACATAGATGCATTGTTGCTAGCCAGATTTTTCATTTGGAGCCATGACCACACTCATGGTGCTCTGGAACCACACGATACTGGAATCACACTGGTTTTACACTTGAAAAAACATTACAAATTTTACCTAAATTGTGCTAACAGAGCAGGTAACTTCATCAATATTACATGACAGCATCCTGTTAAAGTCTTGTTAGTGTAATAGCGTTACCACAAGTACAGTGGAGCTACACGTTTGTAGAAAACCTACTTTTTAATTCTTTGAACAAAAGCTCTAAAATGTCAAGAGTTTAGGGGCCAAGGGAAGCAGCAAGTGAGCAAACTGTCAATCACCGCAAAGCATAATATAAGTCTTCAAATCTTATAAATGAAGCCATAATTTCCGAAAATCATCACCAGCACACTTATCAGAAGCCCACATTCAGCAATTGAGACCATAATGAGTCATATAATAGTAACTGACTTAGCGAGAGAAAATGACATTTTTTAAATTGGAGTCAAATTGGAGCGCCCAGCGGTGTCAGCAGCGCTGCACTTTAAGTTGTTTCTGGAGCGGCCTCGGCCTCTAAGTAGTTGCCGTTTGATGCATGCTGGTCCTGTAGCACCACAGACAGCTCCACGGTCCTGGTGGGTCCGAGGACCTATGGGGGCCTCATTAGTATAATCAGGCTTATGCAGATGGTGCAGAGTATTCCCAGCTCTATGCAGACTAAACGAAGGATCCGCACAGCTCAGTTTGACTCTAGCATACAACATGGTATGGTAAGTCTTACCATATCGTCTCACCTTTTAAAAAAAAGTGTCCCTTTCTCCATTACCACCGTTCCAAAACGGTCTATCCAACATGATAAAGTATAGAACAAGTATACAGGAGAGTACATGGCATATTAAGGGTGATGTGATTTACAGTCTTTATTGCCCCTGCTAATCCACTGCTGTAATGTCTTTTATGTAAAATGTATAGGCTCAGTCTCGCAGTCATCTACTTTTATGTTGCCCATAAACTCTGAATGAAATCAGGGATCCTTAATATCGAAATGTGGGTCAGCGATGGTGAAGAAAAATGTGACTTTGCTACTGTTTAAAGGAACGCAATGTTACTGACATGCTTAGTAGTCAAATCCAAAGTATGTACAACACATATAATGACAAAACTGATTGCAAGTGTAATTCCTTGGGACTGGAGGACCTTAAAACACCCTGCATGGACGGACAGTGTGTGCATGGCCTGTCTTAGATGAGCCTCTGATCTGAAGTTGGACTGGCTAAATAAAATGGATATAAGGGGTTTAAGGGGAAAAAAACTACAGCTATGTCTGCGGATGCAAAACACAGTCTGAATGTATATTAGCTAATAAATTGCACAACTGCCATGTTGCTCTACAAATGTTAAAGCAATCTGCAGCCTAATTATTTTGACAGTGAGTCAACGGTCTATTTCGTGTTTGTTTTAAAGGTCCCATATCATAAAGATCATGTTTTTTCTTGTTTATACACATATGCTTAATCAGGCTTCACCCTCGTCGCTCTGAGGAGGCTGAAAGCGAAAAACCCTCCACTGGGAACACGAGCCCGCTGGTCGCTTTGAAATGGTCAGCACAGGTTTGTTTGGGGTATTCCATTAGGGTCATTGGTTGCTAACATGAGCACAAACGTTTTGTGTTCCATCCATGTTTTTTTAATATTAGCACTAATGTTAAATCTCAACGACACAGCTGGTCGGGGTGGACCAGTGGCACAGTTGGTGATCATGATGGCGATACTCTGGGTTGATTGTTGCTGAAAGTGCACTAGTATAGACTGAGTATTGGTTTCTCTTCACTGTGACTATGGATGATTTTGTTTATCTGTTAATAAACTTTATAACGTTTTTGAACAACCGAGTCAGACCGCTGTTCTATAACAACGTCTGACAGACAGACACGGCCTGGTGGCTTCTTGCAGTACAGCAAACCCGAAATCCAAAATGGCCGAAGGTCTCCCCTGCAGCTCAAAAAATGGGAGAAGGAGCAGCTCTAAAACTCTCTCAATCATGAATTATTGATCCACGAATGTTTTCAATTTGAAAACTTTCCTTGAGGTAAGAAAAGTGTTTTTTTTGTTATCTTTTTGGAAAACATCTATTAGCCTGACTGACTTGTGAGCCAGGTTTCTGTGGCTCTGGACGACTGATCAATCACAACCATGAGGGTGTTTCTGTAGGAAGGGGAGGGGGAGCAGGGATTTTCTGACTGAGTGTGTGAGAAGGCCGACTCTATTGCTGCTACAGGTAAAACTAGGCGTTGGACAAGGATGGACTATGACCTCCTTTATAGGTGCCATACTGTAAAGATTTGACATCCCTAACAAGATATATTTCTGGTACCAATAATAACCTCAATTTAGTTTTTCATCTCCTCTCTCAAGCGTGGCTCTAGAGCTCTGGATCATTTTGTTTCTTTGATAATAATGAGTTTCTCCTCTTATTGGCTGATTTGATTGAGGAAGTAGGCGCTCATATAGTATAGGTGTAGTCAGGACATCCCAACTTTACTTATGTCCTGATGTATAGTAGTATTGACTTTAGAAACACTGTGTTCCATAGACTGCAGCCACCAGGCCCACACTCTTCCAATCTAATGTTTTAAAATGATTAATCACTGACAATATGCTGTTGACTGTGCTGCTGAGCCAAGTTAAATAAATGGAGTGATCCTCCGAAGATATATATCCATTTCAGTATGTGTTTTTGTGTAAGTGAATGTACTATGGAGAGAACTGGGACTTTGAGGTTGCCTCCCTGCTGTTGGGGTCTTGGCTTTGGTCCAGTCCACGTCTGTGGACAACGGTGTTGTGCCACTGTCCTGGAACACTGGAACAGAAATGCAATGGGAATTTGTTGTAGAGAAACCCTCATTAGCAAGAGGCGTTTTCCTTACGTAAAGAAATAAATCTATTTAAAGGTACAGCTTTGTGTTGGCATCTAGTGATGAGGTTGCAAATATGGATGGATGGTGGTCATGTGATACATCATGGGAGACTTCACAAAGGTTGACCCGCTCCTCATGTAGATAAAAAGTGAAAAGAATGTATTGATTGAATATACTAGTTAAAATATATTAATAATTTCTTACTATTTATTAGCATTTTCTCTCCATTCTGTCGATAATGCATACTGTGTATGCGGATTAACAAATTCTGCGAATTTGTACATTGTGTTGTGTGTTTTTTTATTTTTTTTATAGTTTTTTTATCTTCTTCAACTTTATTTTTCTTTTTCTTTATCTGTAACGCTGCAGTAACACACAAATTTCCCCGTTGTGGGATCAATAAAGTTTATCTATCTATCTATCTATCTATCTATCTATCTATCTATCTATCTATCTATCTATCTATCTATCTATCTATCTATCTATCTATCTATCTATCTATCTATCTATCTATCTATCTATCTATCTATCTATCTATCTATCTATCTAAATATTATATTCCATTTCAGATAGGTGCTGCTAAATGCAACTGTACCTTTTAAATTAGATAGTAGCATGCATTAAATAATTCTGTAAACTGAAATTTCAGAAAGTGAAAACAGAGCTCTTCCTATCATGGTATTTCCTCATGTTACATGGAAAAATTGTTGCGTGTCGTCGTCCTCCCGCTGCAAAACTCTAATGCCCGTCCGCTAATTTGTTCCTCCCGCCAGGTCTGGCCCCTAAAGCCATCGGCATCACAAATGAAGCTCCTCTTTGTGCCCTTCTCTGCCACAGCTGCAGCCCGGGAGAGGACACAAGGCCGACTCAGCCCCATCACATAAAGGCAGACGGAATGCTAATAAAGTTGGATGCAATCAAATTGAAAGCAGTCTTTTGGTAATTCATGACTTTAAAATTAGAATTCTTGTTCTGCATTCTGAGCCTCTCTCTGTCTCTCCCACACAGCCCGAGTCTTAACCTAGCTTGAACTGAAAGAATGCAGTGTTATCTACTGACAAGAAGGACGTGCAATGCATTTTTTTTTTTTGCCCTTAGAAGAGGGACCAAGTGTGGGCACATACAGGCAAATTATTCAGGTGCAAGACAAAAAAGTTTTCATTGTTAGATATAAAGAAATATGGTCTGCACACTTATAAGATCCCAATATATAATTTTTTCTGTTTTGTCAAGGTAACGTCTCCATCTGTGAGATCTCCCTCGGGCCATTTTATTTGCCTTAAATCATCCAAAAAGAAAATGCTTAAAAAATATATATACATACTGAGATTGCAAATTATGTTTTGGTTATAAGCAGAATCTGTTTTTTTTTTATTCTTTTAAGCTGTAACACAATCCTTGGCAATCTTTGGCAGTCTTTTGCCTTCCATTTCCCAGATAAGATCTTTCTGCAGTCACTGCAGCATTTTCCCCCTGACGCCATTTGTTGATTAAGTCCTGTTTTCTATAGGCACAGACACATATCTTTGTCTCCTCAGCCTTGGAAACTACAGTCCAGCTCAGCAACAAGCTCCTGTAATGAACAACCACTGCATTGTTATCTGTCCACCTTGTTTCTCTTCCTCCAGAAACAACCCAACCAACACTGGATTCTTAGGAAGACGAACAGTCAGAGCTCGATTTGTGGTATACCAGACAGACACAGGGCAATTCGATTTGCCGCTTACTAATATGATAATGTAGCAGGTCATAATTTAAAACCTGCCGAAACACCCTTTGACGCTGTACGTTCGTGCATTCGATTGTGGCTATAGTTTTCCTCCTGCTCGTGCCCTCAGAGTGCTGTGGCGAATGGCGGTGTCATAATATTAGTCATATTAGGAGGGGATTAGTAAGAGAAACCGTCTTAAGGATGTGATCTCTGGGAGGGGGTGCCAGATACCGCTTGTATTACTGTCAGCTCCGTCTCGCACACACACTGGGAGCGTCGCAGCCTCGCCTGCTTTTTTTTTTCTCAATAGCGTCTATAGAGAAATACGACACGCTGAAGCACACCACCTACTGCAGCTCATACCTCTATTCCGCTGTGTTTATTTTATCTCATCTATTGAAGTGCCGGTGTGAAACACGTCTCTTAGGAAAACAAGAAATGTTCTGGCTGTGTTGGTAGGGGAAGCATGCGGATTAGGAGAAGCAGTCCTATATGCTCTCGAGCTCCTTAACAAGGTGTCCCCTCTTACCCGAGGAGCCTGCGTCATTTATGGTTGAAGCCAAAGTGACGTGGGAGCTCAAAGACGCACAGATACAATATGTTTCTGTATATGTGACGCATATATATAGACATACAGATATACTTCTGATTGATGATCTTGTGTTATTCATATACCTTTAGAATGCTGGGTGTCTTATAAAACATAAAATGAACCGATTTTAAGAAATTCTCCATAAGAGTCGAAAGCAATAGTGTCGCTCCATGGGCTGTTCATATTGTTCACTTGCAGCTTCAACAATCTGGACAATCAGAACAGAGTCTTCAGGAGAAAGCTCTTCAAGAGACTACTGGAACTCACGTAGAGGTTAAAGCCGGTATACAAGTACAGAGTTGTTTTTAAAACCATATAAATTATGCAAAGATATTCCAGGAAAGTAATATGTAGTAGCCAATAACAGCTATTAATGTAATGAATTTACCTTCTTTAAAATGTAATTGACCAATAACATAATAATTAGCCAATAATTTAATAATTGGCCAATAATGTCAAAAAAGTCCTAAACTGATAAGGTAATAACTTTTTGACAATAATGTAATAACCAGCCGATAGCATAATAGCAAAGTTATAACAATATCTGCCAAAATGTTATTACATTAACATTTCAGTACTTTTATTATGTTATTCGACAGTTATTTCGTTAATGGCCTATTACTTTTTACAGAGAGCAAAATTATTGCTTTATTGTTATTAGATTATCCGCTGCTACAGTCTAGAATAAAGACATAGAAATGTGCATGATACATCCCCAGTAAAAAGCATGTTCCCTAACACCTTCTTCATCTCCCAACAATGATCCTCAGCTTCTTGTGAAACTCTCACACACACACACACACACACCACAATCACCCCAAAACTGCACTAATTACTGTTGTGTTTGTGCTCAAACATACCAATCTACAGTATATAAAAGCTTCATACTGAATGCATAATTGCATAATTAGGTATAATTGTGTGTGCTGTGGGCTTGCCTGACAACCTAATGAGGCAGCCATAAAATAGCTCCGGGTTCCACTTATAAGAACATAATCAAAGACTACAAGATAAAAGGGCATACACAGACAAACACAGGCGGGCGGTAGGACAGGCCCAAAGCTACGCGCAGAGAAGGAATTATTAAAAGGAAAGAAAAGACGGAGTGACTGAGTGAGTTTACTGCTCTCATTATACTCTGTCAACAGTCTGTCATGACTGGCAGTGTGTCACAGCCTTTGGGACGTCATTTGCTCCCTACCTTTCCTTACACTTCATCATTGCCAGAGGAATGACCAAGGCAACGTCCAATCTGACACACACACACACACACACACACACACAGAGGCCTCAGGAGACCAGAGATAAGACACTCGCGCACACACAAATACACATAAGGCCAGGCCTAATTATGCCAGGCTAATGACCACAGTGATTGCTGTCTAGTTGCTGATGAAGAAAGCTGCAGCAGCCGGAGGGTTGTGTAATGTTGTGGCTCTGACTTCCGCTCCTGTTTCGCCCTCAGCCGTAATGAGTCGGCCGTGACACCGTTAAAGCCATATCTGTGTTGGTCCTCCTACAACCGCTGCTGAATGTGATACAACCCCCCACAGCCCACACACTGGTGAAGAGTCCTCTCACTGCAGACTCATTAGCAGATGCTCCAGCTGACCTATCCACTGATCAACTTGCTTCACACATAAGTTGCAACATGTCACAGGCAGATGCTATAATAGCATCCATGCTGTTGTAGGGGCACTTACAAACCATGAAGTTAACCACTGTGGTGCAGCAGCATCTACACTGATGCTGATCTCACCACTGGTGCACACCATTCGCTTTCCAATCAGAGTGAAAACCTGACAAGTATATCACTGTGGACCAAATCCTGAGATTCTAGCAGCATTCCATCAGTATGTCATATCAGTATAACACCAGTCTGGTACTGTAACAGTATGTTACATGATTGAAGCCACATAAACAACTAAAAAAAAGTGACCTCCGCCAAGCATATCGTGGCTCCCACCCAACGTCGTTGTCCTATACTACCCCTATGGTGACGCCTGTTCGAAGATCCATTTACTGCAATGTTACCAAACAGAAACCGGGATTTATTCTGGATTACTTTTAATTACCTGTTCATGGTACCATTCCCCACATTCGCTGAAAGTTTTATGAAAATCCGTCAAGTTATTTTTGAGTTATGTTGGTAACCAACAGACAAACACCAGTGGAAACATAACCTCCTTGGTGGAGGTAATAATCATGATGTAGTACCTGTTGCAAATAGTTGGCTGCTGAACATCAACCTTATGTATGTATTGGGATTTCCTGAGGCTCTGTGAAAGCGTCTCTAACTTTTTTTTGGGAGTTTGTTATTTTGGCATTGGTGTCTCTGGTCAATATAGAAATGGTCGTTAATAGTGTAAATGAAGGGAAACGCACGTTTTGTAATGACAGGCCTCCGGAGTCATTGATGAGGGTGATTGATGGCTTTAGACTCAAACACATGGCAGTTCATCACTCACCTCAGACACAAACACACGCACACGCAGGTTCCTACACTGCATATTCACGCACACACACGCTCATTCATGCTCGCTTGTATTCTCTCCCTTATTAACCTCCCGCACATCCACTTACGCTGTTATGTACAAGCCATTCAGCATTGTACTGCAATCACATTTATAGCCTTGGGAACACTCGTATACACACACACACGCCAAACACGCACAAACACTCACCATTGCCCTATCACATACCCTCATTAGTCAAAGAGGGGCAGCGCTGCCACACTGTATTCAACTGTCATCTCTGTCTTCTCTGTCTATCTCTATGTTATTGCCATTATGTCTAATAGATGTTGCTTATTGAATTCAGTAGATTGATGAATCATGTAGTGAATTCAACAGTCAAAAAACAAACCAATCGTTTGGTAATATCTGATGTAGGATTTTGATTTATATGTTAATAATTATATGCTGTATATAAAATGATGCACAACGTACAGATCACAGCAAAGGCAGAAAGTCCTGGCATTTGAGTATAAAAAAATCATAATTAAAAAATATTTGGCATGTTTTCTTTGATAAATTATCTAAAAGATTAATTGACTATCAAATCCGTTGTAATATGTTTTGTGGTAGAGAGCTGAAATTATTAGGAAATTAATTGGAGACAATTTTGTTAATGGATGAATTCATTCAAGTCATTTCTCATTTTTCAATGCATCATACTGCCTAAATTTACAAAAGCCAGCTTCTCAAAAATGAATATTTGATAGTTTCCCCAGTCCAGCAGGATAGTATTTCTGGTTTCAACTCGAGACAAAAAAAGTCATCTGTTAAAGTCATCTGTTAACACGAGGTTTAGGGAATAATGATCAACATTGTGTGTTTTGACTGTTTTCTAACATTCTGAACACATAAGCATCCAATGACCTATTAATAATAAAATAATTGTTGGTTGCAGCCTTACAATAAGGATGATGGAATAATATTTCCTTGCTCTCAGTTTGACAAACCATGTACAAAAATGAGCGCAGTGAAAATAAAGCAACTCGTCTTGAAACTAAGTTTGACCAAATCTGCATTAAAAATGTACTTCCCTTTTCAAGTTCAGGGCCACAAGATAAAGTCTGGATGACCTGTCATAAATGATGGGGTACTTCAGTGCTGCAAATTTAATTTAAATAATTATTCAAATTAATATTAATGGGGGGCTGATGTAAATTCCAAGCAGTTCAAAACATTGGTTCAGAATATTTGCACAAAAACAAAGTCACAAATGATTTAATTGATTATCAAATTAAATTTTCTGCCTTTTCAACAGCAGAATCCCATTCATTGTCTTTCATTGTGGTTCAACCAACTTTTATTGTGACGCGTTCATCCGAAGGAGACAAAGACAGCCGCGCTTTGTGTTTCCCTCCCCTGTATCTGTCTCCTCTCTGCTCACCTTTTGGTCTCTGCCCTTCTCGCTCTGTAGTCAGGGGAAACCGCGTGCGGGGCACCGAGGTGCTGGGTAAACAATGGCTCTGCAAATGCTTTTTCCCGGGCTGTGTATACCAGGGTAATAGAGGCAGTAATGGAGTTTGTTCAGACTAAGGTAATCCTGGAGCTGTGAGTGCAGCGTCTGCCGCTGCTCCCGTCTGACGCGCCTCTGATCCGCAGCAGGTACTGATGCTGCTGCAGCTGTCGCCCTCGCTGTCCCACACAGGCAATCTCAGAGCAAGGCTGTGTGTGTGTGTGTGCGCGTGCGCGCGTGTGTGCATTTTCTGAAAGTGTGTGTTTTGTGCGTGCATCCTGAACAAAAAACTGATAACAATTAATTTGACCTGTTAGGTGTCAAGACGTGTGCATGTTTGGAAGAACAAGTTTGGTGCATGTATCTGTGTGTGTGTGTGTGTTGGGGAAAATCCCGAAAATATATGTGTTTGGATGTTATAGCTCACCTTTGGGAGGTGAGATAAGAACAGGACTGGCGGCTAGGAATGAATTTACGGGGCCCGATCTCCCAGAAACAATTTCTTTATGTGGGTTACACACATTTAGAGTGGCTACTGATCCCCCCTGGGTCTAAGCACACCACACACAGCTACAGGAGATGGCCAATGAAATACAGAACACCTTTTATAGGACACATGCTTTTTATTTATTTTTATTTATCCCCTGTAGCATTCTGTTTTCCCGTTTGCCCCACCCTCTCTCTATCTCTGTCTATCTCTCCCGCTCTTTTTCTCTCTCTCTTTCGGTTGAGCTCTTTGTCTTCCCTTGTTCTTTTTTCCATTCTCTCCTGTTCCCTTCTCATCATGCACACCACGAGGTGGCTAATGAAAAAGAGACCACCTTTTCATAGGACACATAGCCTACTGTACTTTTCATTTCTGCCGGTTGCTTTTTCTCACACACACACACACACACACACACACACACACACACACACACACACACACACACACACGCTCTGTCTCTGGACATTGACATTATTCCCCTGGCCCAGAGGGCTTAATGGTAGGCGAGGGGGATAAAAGAAGTAAGTGGAAAACGTGCAACGAGAAAGTGTGTTAAAGGTTGAGACTGAAAGCTGTTGTGGAATATGCAAACGTGTGTGTGTGTGTCATCCTGAAAGTCAAACTTGCTTGGCATTAATATATATTTATAAAAAAAAATTGTTCATAAGAAATAAGCATAGTATGTATACAAGAAAGAAAAGTTATGCCTTTTAAAGACAATGTCAACATTTTCATCATCTCATGCTGATTTTCATTTGACTCCTGATGCTCGAACTAAATGTTTTCTCTCTTCTCGTTGTCCCTCCCTCTCCTCTCTGTCACATATGTCCATTTACGATAAAACATGTTCCAGGTCGGAACATTAGGTTTAGATGGAGCCTAAACATCTGCATCTGCAGAAAGTGTTTTACTGACTGAAACCGATGATTTTATACCTTTTGTATGGCAGTATCCGTCTGTCTGTGACCGCATTCAAGATACGTCCATTCCTCCTCTCTCCAACATCCAATCTTCCCACCTGCCCCTCTCACCACCTCTCTCTCTCTCTCTCTCTCTCTCTCCTGTCAATCGCATCTCACTGTCAGCTGCCTTCCTCCTTATTTTGTAACTTCCTCGCTCTGTTTCTCTTTTCTCCGCCTTGTCTCCTCCACACAGGCTTGTGAAAACAGGGGGAAGGTGAGAGACAGATGGAGCATGAGGAGGAGTGATGTCAACGATGTGGCCGGTTCACAGTTGGAATGAACATCTTTGTTTTAAAAAAAAAATAATAATAAACTTGCCAGGCCTTTATAAAATAGCTGAAGGTCACAGAAATTAAAAAAAGACGAGAAAAAAAACACTGAGGGCCACCAATGAACGTGATCAGGAGTTAAAGCTGTTAGTTGTTACATCTCACATCTGTTAACACACCCAGAGCTAACAAAAAAAAGAAGAAGAAGAAGAAGGAAAAAGATCCTTCACCAGCACCCTCAGCAACTCCCAGCCTCCAGTCTGCCACCAAACCGATGCATTATCTCGCCAGTAATGTCACCAATAAATATGACCATGTATAAATCACCCTTTGCAGGATCCATGCTGCCGCTGTCAGGGCCATGTGTTCCTCTGGATGCACAACTCGGGCAGATTCATATTCACCATTTAAACGTGTTTATGATGCCGTCATATAAAGACAATAGACAAACTATTAGGCTGGTAAACGGCAGGCGGTAAGTGGTGAGCTGGTGCGTCATGGGGATGGGGAACGCTCCTTATCTGCTCTTTCTCCATGAATTACGGCACACTTCAACATTTAAGGCCTCTGGAAATACCACAGCCCCCCCCCCCCCCCAAAAAAAAAAAATCAATCAGCACGAGGCAAGGCAGCTGTTCGCCACCGCTGAACACCGGGCTCTGCTCAGAATAGCGCACCGAACCCGGCGCCATACGCCCGTGCGTGCGCACACGGATAACACCTGCGTGTTGCGCGCGCGCGCGTGAGAGACAGACAGAGAGCATTGATGCAACACCTGCAATCATTTGTCTTTGCTCTAAAACTACAACCGTGATAAATAATCAAAAATAAATTATTCCATAACTCTCACGCCTTCTTTAAGTAAAAAAAAACAAATCCTTCTCTATATTCCCTGAAAAAAAGGAACAGATGAAGTGTGATCCATTTCCAAGACAAGGCAAGCAGCACACTGTTATACAATCATGAATCTACTTTTTTTTTTTGGCATCGCGCACACTTTTCATATACAAGAGGAAAAGGCAGGTGCGGGTGCAGGTGAAGGTGCATCCGGAGCTCCGTACCTGTTGGTATGTGGGTGTGCTGTTGCGTTGCTGTTGTTAGCCCAGCAGGGACACCTCTCTCCTCATAGCCGCTCCGCTATCCGACACGGAGGAGAGGCTCGCATCCCCCTTGTTCCGCCGGCACCGTAACACGGTCCTCTCTCCCTCTCTCCCTCTCTCTTTCTCTCTCTTTCTCTCTCTCTCTCTCACACCGGTTCGACTGGAGCGGAAAAGTTCCACCGCAGCATCCAGCTTCCAGGAGCAGGAGGCAGATGATGTGATACGAGCGAGAAGGAGAAGAAGAAAAAAAGAAGCCTTTCCTCTCTCTCTGAAAGTTGCGCTCCTCTTCTGCACAGGAAAATTAAAAAAAAAAAAAGAAAAAACTTACTTATTGAGGCATATCGACATGGAGGAAAAATAAAACATCCAACTTGAACTCCCTGCCCCCCCTCCCCCGATCAGGCTTTTTATTCAGTTGCTGTTTGGTTAATCCCCTCCTCTATCCTCCCCTCGGTGGCGGGACAGAGGTGCGCTGCGGTCGGGGGAGTCCGGCGGACTGCTGGCGCGCTCCCGTCCGTGCGTCCGCCTGGAAGAAGAGGAGGAAGAAGAAGATGATGAGGAGCGCAGCTTTTTTTTTTTCGCCTTTTTCCAGCTTCCGAAGTGGAGCAGCGCTCCCCAGCGGCGAAAAGGGGAAACTGGAGAAGCTCCTCAGAGAAGGCCGCAATACTCCGTGTGATGGGCAGCGTGAGGAGGCTGTGCCAAAAAAACAAGAAAACCTGCTGGATATATGGTGAGATTAGTCAGCACAAAGGCGACGCTGGAGGAAGCACTCTGATCTTTTATACTAATACTAAAATAGATTAGAAAATACTCCTTCACGTGTAAAATGATCACATTCAAATTCTTATTTTATTGTTTTAATACTAATTGATACATAAGCAACATTTAAAGGTCTCCTACCCTGCACTTCTCTAGGTAATATTCTTAGTTCTGATTTGCAATTTAAAGTACAAAAAAATTCATCTCAAATTCGTTTTCCTCTCAAGCACTTTTTCTTGATGTTCAGGTTTTTTTTTTTTTCTGGTCTGTCTCATAAATATTCATGAGCCTCTCTTCTGATTGGCTGGTTTTCACTTGGAAGCCCTGAGCCATGTGGGTGTGAGGGCGGCGGTGAGGTGGCTGCTGGGAGCCTCCACAGGCCGAGGGAGCTGAGGATGCAAAGTTTGCATTTCTCTCTTTTTTTTCCTGAGTGTTCGATGCATGGGACCGTTTTTATATCGCCCCATTGATTATATAGAATAAAACAACACATTAAAGTGTCTATTTGCATGATATAGGACCTTTAATGTTGGCAAGTTAGTGATAAATTTAACATACTGTTGGATATTCAAATGTATTACTTTACAAAAGTATCATATGTTTACACATAAAATATTGATCTTAAATGTACTTTGTAACTATAAAAAAATGTAGTGGAGTAATAACAATTTCCTTCTAAAGTGTAGTGGTGACAAGTAGAACATACAGTACGTGTATTTGCCACAGACACACACACACACACACACACACACAACTCAAGGCGTGTCAGCAATAATAATATGTTTTATTTAGTATGTGGCTGGCCCGTGAATGGTCAATGTGGGAAACGTTACGACTATCACCGCCTGATATAGCTCTCATTGTTTCATACGCTTTGTCCCTGCAACATGTGTCTGCAGCTTCTTGTATATTTATTCATTTTTGTTGTAGGAATCAGAATTGTTTCCTCATTTGCATGCAAAGAGGGAGGGAAAAAAGTTAAATTAAGCAAAGAGTTTGCATTCCAATCGGGCAATTGCACAGACTGCATGTAACAGGAGTGTGATGTGAAAGGAGTCGCTCACATTGAATTAACACGCAACTCTGCAGCTCTACAGGGCTTTTTGATCCTGTTTCATTTCACCTCAGTCCGTGATTCAGTCCAACTACCGGACATTTTCCCGCCTCTGACCACAGTGTGGGTTGCAGTGGCGGAGCGGCGCCATATTTCTGCTTCTTGGCGCTGGGGCTGGGTTTGACGGCCAGTGAAGCAGCAGAATCCCTGTCTGGGCAAACCCCAGTGCTGCCGATCACACGTGAATCAAGACGCCGTTACTTCTCGACGCCAACATCTGCCGGCGTAACGTTTGGCCGTAAAAATGACACTCTTTGTTAGTGTCAGGAAATGCTTCCAACTCGTCCGGTTTCTCCTGCAGGGCGGCGGGGGGGGTAGTGAGTGCGTGGCTGTGGGGGAGAAACGGCAGCGCCGCAGACAGCCAGAGAGGGAGGGGGAGAGGAGCCAAACCAAAGCAAATTTCACGCCGGCAGGTTTCACCTGACAGTTTGCACTCGGCGTTCGTAATGTGTCCTCGTCAGCTCTGATGTCTCCTCTCATGTTTCAATTGAATTTGAAGGTTGGCCAATGAGGAAAGTCGAACATCGACAGGGTGATTGCTCCCTCGGTCGTTCAGTCATGGACAGACAGACAGAACTACGTATAGGGCCTGTTGTTGAGGTAAAGACTGAAAACAAAAAGTAAGCCCTAACTAATTTACCAGATTTGATATGATGACTGTTTCCTATAGAGGAGCCCTCTAAGGCATTTTCATTAACAACCAAGATGGCTGACGTTGATGCAAGGTCTGTCTAATCTGCTCTTATGACAGGATTAAACAAACCTTTCTCCAAAAGAACAAACTTCTGCACTTAAAGTTTTGTTGATAAGTAAGATCTATTTGCCACAGCCCTGCCTCCAACAGGATTTGATAAGTAGTCGACATACATTTGTGCATTATTCAGCAAAATGTCACATAACAGAAAGACCAAAAGACCCAAAAAATCAGGAAAGACATATCCAATGACGCTGCACGTTTTTCTTCCCCTCAGTCTGAGGCCATAATTATCATGCTCATATAACATTAAAGAACATCTTCTCAGGTAAAATTGTTTCACTTCGTTAAAAAATTTGACATGATATTCAAACTCTGGAGAAGCAGCCATGAGACATTTAACTATAGTACTGCAATCTTACTTATGAAAAATGTAAGTTATATAGTAGTCATACTGGTTCATAAAACATTTGTGTCAGGAATGAAATAATCACCTGTCTCAAATTTGACGCCTGGTCTCTAACAAACACCTGATCTGTTAAGTGATTGAAACAAACTTGGTTTGATTGAAACTGACCTGGTTAGGTAATGGTAAGGTTACCCGAAGATGCCTTGTTGGAAGTCACCAAGACATAAGGATGAAGGCGCAAGAAAATGCAACCATGTAAAATAGTTTCTGCATCTGCACATTATAATATATCAAATATAGATAATATATTTGCAATATTTCAGAGGTGATAAAACACAATTGGTGCTCAAAGCATACAATGCTATCAAACAAGACACCAATATTTTTTAGCAAATGCTAGGAATTTTAAAATTGAGACGATCATATATAACGGATCTTGAGGGACACAATACTTGATGTGGGGAAATCAGATCAAGAAGTCATTAACAGAGACGCAGCTCTTCCTATTTGATAAATATGATGGTAAACGATGTTTGCACAGCCAATGCCTTTGTCTAATCAATGATCAATTGTGTTGAAAGCTGCGCTTAAGTCAAGCAGCACAACATTTAAACAAGTGCCTGCGTCAGCATTCATTAACGGCTCATTAGTGACATTGAGAAGGGCCGTCTTGTTTTTCCACAGCAGCGAGGAGCTGCTTCCAAACAATTTGTTCAAGAATCGTAGAAATGAAAAAGTGAGTTTAGAAAATCAGGTGACATTTATTGGTTGGTTGGACACAAGCAGTTTTAAAGTAATCTGTGACATAACCAGTATTCAGCAAACTGCTGGAGAAAGCTATTAGAGCTAAATGCATTCCATTACTAAAATAGGATTGGTGGTAATACTGTGTCTTATTGACTCCACCTAAAAGTGCAGTAAAATTTTGATAATCAGCATCACAAAGAGGCACAAGGAGAGTCTAGTTTTATGAAGTGATTGACAGGCTTAAATAGACATTTGCTGATGGAGAGAAATAAGTCCTGAGAAATTGCATGTTTTTGCAATTTTCCATCATCCTTATATAAAGAAGTAACGACTTCTTCATAGCCACAATTTGGACCTGGAGCCGAGAAAGTCTGAAATGTTTGTGTCACTTCAAGACGGACAAAACAGCATTGCCCCCCCTCCCCCCCTCACACACACACACACACTCTCTCTCTCTCTCTCTCTCTCTCTCTCTCTCTGGGCTTTGTGAAGTTCAAATTAAATTGAACTCACTTTAGCTGAGCTCTGGGCATTTCCCAGTAGACTACGCCAACAGGAACTGGAGGGGTGATCGACACCATGCCCAACCAGACTGACCCGTGTGTGTGTGTGTGTGGTTTCTCCACTGCCTGAAATCACCTACGCTACACAAAGAAATGTACTCATAACAAAAGTCTCTCTGGCCACTGCAGTTCATTTAAATGCATGATGAGGTGACACACTCACCAGTCTAATCTAGAGTGTAAAATTAAAAAAAAACAAAAAAAGCGATGCAGTCATCAAGCCAGAGGTTAATATCCAAAGAGATGCACATACATAGGTTCACTGGATCAGCTGCACCGATAGCGACTTTCCAAATCTGCATTATTTGGATAAACTGACCATATAGTGGGAATGTTAATGGTTGCTTTATCGCCTAAATAAATTGACACATTATTAGCCCTACAGCGGAAAATACAGCAGCCTTCATCCTGGCTCCGCTATGATTATTTTCAGTAGCTCGGGGCTACTTCTACATTGTTGGACTGAGGGCAGACTGGACACTACAGTGATTGCCTGCACTGCAGGAAAAAAAGGAAAAGAAAAGTTGGGTCAACCCAAAAATTTTAAGTAATGTACTGTAGCTGTTTTCCCCCTTTCAGCGGTAAGAGAAACAGATATAGTCTAATAGTAGGCATTAGAAGCCAGGCTGTAGAAAAATGTAGTGGTAAAACTGCACACAGACTATTCAATGAAACAAAGTACAGCTGAAGTTCCAGGAATGTGTATATAGTAAGCAGCAGTCAGCACACAAGTGCCAGAGTTTGTGTGTGCGATGTAATCGAGGTGATGATGTATGGCTGCACACATGGATGACAGAGTAATTGATCCATAGTGGGGGGGGGGGTGTGATTGTGCATGTGTGCATGTGAGCAGGCCTGGTGCCAGTCATATATCATTTCACCCGGCGAGCTAATCTGTTACTCTGACAAAGAGTTCAGATTACCCATCTCTCCTTTGCTTTCCATCCTCCTCCAGCCTTATACGCTCTCCTCTCTCTTTTTTTTTTTTTCCACCTTGCCTAGGCTGTGTTTGTATTTTTCATGCCCCGATCCCTTCGTATTATCTTCCTAATAAACCAAAGCGCTCCTCCGCTCCCTCAAGTAACACAGGTGAATCATGGATAACCCGGCGATGGGATTCGTTCTCTGACGGCGCACTCGAACGCAGCATGTGGACAGCAACATAACAAATAGGCAACACACGGGCAGGCGAAGATCCCAGAGCCACGCCGAAGCCTTCAAAAATCGATGTTTTTTCTTTTGGTATGTGATGCTTTTTGCACAAGCACAGCCTCACCCACACACATGTACACACACACACACACACACACACACACACACTCCGGGTGGCAGGCTTCCGTTGATACAGAGAGGGGATTTAAAATGTGCCAATCAGAGACCTTGGTGAATTTCTGTCACAGAAAAGATTGTCAATTCCCGGAGAGGGGAGCTTTACAGAGCACATGACAGCCTTGGCGAGGCATTTTGTGGCGTGCGCCGAGCAGCACACTCGCACAAATGCGGCCGCACAAGTGGAGCAGATCGGCATATTCTGATCATATTCATTTGTCAGACATTTCCTTCAGTCACTGGACTGAACGGTAAATCAGCTCGACAAAGTAGCTGAATGAAATGCAGCTGGACCGCGAGATAATCCCTACGAACATGAGGAGTTCACCACATGGCTCGTACTCATAATAATCAAAGCTATTAATGAGTGTGGACAATGCACCATGTGGCAGCTGTTACGCGTAAATCTCAGAGAGAGAGAGAAAAGGGTTTTTAAAAACGACGAGGCTCCCAAACCTCTCATAGTGTTGTTTTTCGGTCGCAGCAGGCATCTGTTTATGGAGAAAAATCTCTGAAAACACTGCAATACACAACCTGCTCAGCGGTGGTTTGCAACTACGTGGTGAACATAGTGAATCGTTTATCATCTAAAAGAGCCAGATGTTTCTCTCAATTGTTGGTAAAACAGAGGACAAGTCTCCACCAGGTAGACAAAACAAACATGGACTCCTAATGAATGACAGCGCTGCAGGTTCAATAAGTCAACTAAAAGATGTTAACATGTCAGTGTTATGTTCACAACTTTTTTCTTCTGTCCTAAAGCGGCAAGACAATAATGCTTAAAGTTTAAAGTTCAGCTGAAATAAAAATGTCTTTTTGAACCTTTTGAATTGCATCCCTGGTCATACTGCCCTTTTTTTGCAGCAGCCTGCTTTTGCGCATGTTGGCTACACTAAACACCAGTCAGTAACGACGGTTGCCATGAAAAACGCCTGATTCATTTAAACAATATTTGCCAAAAGAAAAAATTACAAAAAAAATCCTCCTTTTGTTAATAAATAAATGTTATGAAACTCGTTATCACAAGAAAAAAGCCTTGTAATCTCGAGACACCTCAAAACAATTCAATCATTTCCTCGAGATAAAGCTCGTGTCCTTCTGATAACGCTCTAATCCATGATCACCATCTCAGAAAAAAAAAGGGACAGTAAGATAATAATTGCAACCGCGAGCGTGATACTATCGGTTCATCCGTCCTGTACCGTGATCTGGTACGATATATTCTAATTGGCAGCATAAAAAGTCGCCCCGGCGTAATTCTGTGTTACATTTAATTTCCCTTTAAAGACATCAAAGTGGAGATGAACGTCTCGTGCATCATGTGAGCACATGTGCATGTTTCGAAGCCTTGCATGACTCTTATAACCATAACCATGTGGCACAAAGTGCAGAGCATCACTTCATTTAGAATACACACGCACACACACACACACGCACACATTGTCTCCTGTGTTGCATTGGCAGGCAGTAAATCCCTCATTTGCATATGAAAGGCAGCAGCTGGAAGGTGTATCTGTCATTGTGGCTGCTGCTTGTTGCTTGTTGTGTTATCCATTTGGTTGCAGATCCTGTGTTCACGCTATCCCTCCTGTGACATCCCTCGGGGAATGTAAGGGGCATACGATACAGTGTGTGTGTGTGTGTGTGTGTGTGTGTGTGTGTGTGGATAAGAGTGGACACTTACTACAGACTCACAGGCTTTGCTTTGTATATTTTTGTTTAATCATCATAATCCCTCATAAACATACGCGCTGAACTGACAGAAACATTTTTTTTTTTCCCCAAAAGTTTTTTCCTCTGATCAGGAAATCCACGCCTCCACTTATTAAATTGCATCTATTGAAGAAGACTTTCTTTTTTGGTTAAGCAGAAACCTTTTGAATAATGTAGGTTACGATGTAAAAAGAAGTTACAGTAGATCCCTTATTAGAGGCTGCGAGTTGAGTTGAAAGACGGAGCCGTGCTCAGCAGAGGAGGCTTTATCTCAGAGAGCAGCAGGATGCAACCTACCGAACCCACACCCCAGGCTGTATCCCTCTCTCACTCAAAGATGGAAATGTTCAAACGGACTAATTCCTTCAAAGCTACAATGAGCATGAAAGACCGGTCTCCACCCTTATTCCTAATAGATGGCCTTGATTCGCAGCATGAAAGCTCGACGAAGCTTGCCCGGGACTCATTAGTAGCAACCATGCCGCAGTTAGCTCCATTAAAATGACATTACAGACATCCTAAACACACCTTACTGATGTCCTTTTGATCTAATTCCTTTCGCTTTAAAAGGCATTTACAGTACATGCAAGCAGGGCAAATGGTCCCATTGCTCTTAAAGTGGAAGGATGGCTATGCCGCTGTTCATGCGAACGTCGTTTGGTATTTACATAACCGTAAAGACACGTGTGACTCGTGAGGAAATTCTCATGAAAGTTTCAAATAAGATAAAATGTTTACTCTCTTCGACAGACGCCTGATTCATTTAAAGCATTTTGTCCTACAGGCGTCAGGCATCACTCTGTAGAGCCTGGTGAATGGTCACGTTGAAAGAAACGCGTTCCCTTTTATTTTTTTTTTCGAAATGTCTCCCCCGGGTAAATCCTGTAGGTCCCAGAACCAGAAGAACAGACACGACGGCGACTTGACAGAGTGACTGGCAGCGTTTCCCAGCTGACATGGCAGCACCTGTAGAGGCCAGCAGAGAGAGGCCGGAGGACGTCTGCGTGCCGCGCTTTGCCCTCTTGTTGGGGCTGTGAAGGGGCCCTGTTGTCCCATCTTTACCAATCCAAAGCCTATGGTTAGACTTCAATCAACTACACGAATTGAGATTTTTTCTTTTTTATCCAATTACACCAGCATGATACTTATCTGGAAATTTGTCACATCGCAGATCAGAAAAGAAGAACAAATAGATTCATGTAGCGATCCCAATCCAGATCTTTTTTTTTTTTTTCGGATTGAATGACAAAGCGTCGAGCATTCTTTTTGAAACAACAATAATGGCGTACGATGTGATGGTGTTTTTCGAATCTCTACCATGTTGCGCTGTGCATGTTTGAAATGTTCTGTCATGCAGATAAATGAAACTTTGCTCGTCGGCCACTACTGGTATCGCAGCCTTTTTTAGGCATATCGCATCCATTTTGAGATCTCCATGTGGCCAATTTTCACAATAAAATCCCTTCAATATGTTGTTTGACAATAGACAAAGCTGTGTAACTTTCTTTTAAATCAGGGGTCACTTTTAATGCCCAGGACCCTTTAGCTGATAAAGAGATGGAGCAGAGACCTCATATTATATTAAAAATAAAATAGTGTTGCATAATAAACCAGGCCTTTGGTACTGTGATCTAGGTCTTAAACTATAATTGATACTTTTAAAACACAAGGACTACAGTAGATGACCACAATGCCTCTTTTCAACACATACATACAGGTTCAAGGACGTCCTGAACGAGTGTCCCCTCGCATCCGGTTGACTTTGATAAACACAGAATGTGCCACGCGTTCTGTCAACGATGTTCTCAAAATGTCACTTCTTTACCCTATCTGCCTACTTGGCACGTCGTTCATTAATGTGGACAGCGACACTGCAGGGGTGCAAAAAGGGACACCTCTGCAGGAGCAAACTGTCCTCTGCAGAACGAAAGACAGTGTTGTTTAGGTGTTTACTTTATTGGGCATATAATAAGTGATGTGGCTGGTGTACGCTCATATTTTTCCCCCATGTGTGTGGTTTTGAGCGCTAGTTGGAAGCGTCACCTGCTGTCTCGCATGGGAATAAAAACAGGGCCCGGCGTGATGATCCTTTTCACTTCTCAGATATCCATGTGTGGTTGGGAGTCAGTTATCCGGGATGACACACACACCAGCTGGAAAGCTCTCCGAGTGCAACGAGAGAGGATGCAGCCAGACTTGTTTCCATGACTTTTTTTTTTAAATATTCAAGATGAAGGTGTAGGTTTGCGTGGCGCTCTGGCTCAGATAGTGCAAATAAAAGTGGCGTTTCTTTACACAGCAGCCAGACAGTTTCCTCACTGGGGTTTCAATAAAGACAAAGGTGAAGATTGTCTTATTATAATTTTCATCTCTTGCTTTCTCGTCATCTTTTCTCTCAGTATCTTTGCCTTGACCTCTCAGCTCCACCAATAGGAGCTGTGGGGTCATGTTTATAATCTTCTGAACACAATGAGATACAATGCAACAGCCACTCGTAATCCGAAAGCTTTTCAGGCAAAAGTGCGCCCATAAAAATCCGGGATTATGTTGTTCCACGCCGCTGGTTCAGGGACAGGAATGTTGCTCCTTGTGTCTTTCTTTTTTTTGTGTTTAAATCCTCTCTCAATCTCAGTTTTTCTGTCTTCCCCTCTTACAGCCTTTTCTAAATCTCATAAACAGCTTTAGTTCTTATCTGAATGGGATCAGACAGGAAAAAAGGCTCTATTTGGAGGGCTGAAGAGAAAGTTTGCTGCAAATGCGTTTTGGTTCGGGTTTACCGTAGTACAGAACAAATAGTAGAGATGTGCAGAGAGTTTCTGAGGGTTTAAAAAGCGTGCATCCTCCTTGCTTTGGAAAGTATTAGCAGATACTGTTCCTTAACCCGACCCTGCATCCAGCATCCCAGCCTCACTGTGGCTCAGACTACATAAACTGGATTAGCGGTTCTGACACCAACATATGCGTGGAAGCACGCCTTTTATAGCTTTACATATTTGTGGCCCAAGTGAAATGGGATAAACTTTCACCGTCTTTTCAATTTCTGGTCTTTTTTTGTTTTGTTTTATTGTAAAGTCCTCTCGCACATGGTCCATCCGACAAAAGGCCGCACAACTTTAAATTGCCTCGTGGTTCGAACAACAACATCCCGCCCATACAGAAGCGTGTCTGTGACCCGCGGGGACATCGCTGTGCAGAGCACGGCCGCTGGGAGCAATCCGGCCCGCTCGTGCGCGCTTGCCAGTGGGACCACACTGCGTTCATTCATCCGCCCCGGCCCCTCCCTCACGCTTCCTTTCTCCACCTGCTTCTCCCTCCTCCCGTCTTTGACCTCCTTACTCCCCCCTTCCACGCTCCCTCCCGAGGACACCTACACGTGATTAATGATAATCCATGCTGGCCATTGGCTGTGTTTCGGCATCATTTTATATGAGAGGCAGCAGGGGGAATATTTACTCACTCTTCCTCTGTTCCCAGTAGTGTACTTCACTCAACCTACTCCAGCTTACTGAGGAAAAGGACACCGTAGGGAGCTGAGATAAAAGACATGTTGGGAGAGGAGAAAACCAGTGAACCCACATTCACTGTTTTGGAGAGAATTCTGCTCCGAGCGTGTGTGTGGGAGGAGGTAGATGAGGTCTGCGGTTATAAATGCCGCCTCGTGGAAAAATATATTTTTTATTTTTGTTTTGGCTGATTTAAAAAAAGAAAAAAAAAAAAAAAAAAAAAGAATCCCAAACGTGTCTTCTGCAGGCGCGAACAAGCGTGAACAGCAAGCGGTGAAATGAGTCCCCCTGCAACGGATCAGCATGGAACACAGAAAATGAATTATTATGCTATGATAAGGAAGGAAAAGAACACGGAGGAGCGGTGTTAAAGGTCGCCATGTGTGAGATTTTAGGGCCCTCTAGTGGAGTCGCCTGTATGCACCTTCACGCTTATCAGAGGTTGTGTGTTGAAGACACAGCAGACAAAATTCATATTCTCACATATTATTATTATTATTATTATGGCAAAGTTATATAATTAATTAAGCTGAGTTTTATATGAAGAGAGCCTTGTATAGAAGTGTGTAGAATATATAATACTGTGAAAGTACACAAAAGTTCACAGTGTGAATATATGTACACACACACACACTCACACACATGTATACATATATATATATATATATATATATATATATATATATATATATATATATATATATATATATATATATATATATATATATATATATACAGAAACACATAGATATTAAAGCTGCGGGCTTTTCAGTATTATTTATTTTGTAAAGCATTTCCCATTTCCAGTACATTTCGTCATCTACTAAAAATTCATCATCTTTATTAGCGCATTAAAATGTTATTACAGTAATAACTGTTATTGACATTTTTGGCCCTGTCCTAATGAAAAGTGTGTATGCAATGTCTGATTTCTTTTTTCCTCAAGGTTTTGAAGATATTTCTATTCTATTGATCTCATCGACCACCGAACAAAAGAGGGACAGCAGCATAAAAACAGAGGCTGATGAGGTCGATTTCCTTCGTTTCTACTCGTCTGCATTCCTCACTCTCCATTCTTTCCACATCCATACACCATGCACAGATTAAGTGTGTGTGGGCTATACTGACTCAGTAACACCACTACGTGTCGCTGCGCCCTCACATTTCAGCTCGCGGCGTGGGGTTGACGTGAGGACATCTGGTCCACCTCCTCTCTCGTGAGTAAACTTCCTCTGGGAAATGATGGGTGACTCAGTAGTTCCCCACAGCTTCAGGCCTGAACGCTTGTTTTCCATGTTTTAATGATCCACAAAAGCCTGTGTGGGGAAAAAGATTGGGTGATATTATTCATATTTAGACGTATTTAGATGTATTATATAAACAGTTTGGTGATTGTATGTGCAACTTTCGTAGGCTTTCACACCGGTACTAGAGGTAAATATTTCACCTCATCATCATCTTTTGTTTGTTTCCTCAGTTTTCTTGCTGCTGTTGCAGCTTTGTCTAGAAGCAGTACAGTGATGCATGGTCTATTTAAGATCATTACTCCTTTGAATGTGTGCATTATCACTTGTGAGTGGTGACAGATGTTCTCCTTACTGTAACTACTGAAACTGTTCAATCATACATGCAAATCTGTGTACTTAACTCAGAGCCAATACTTATCATGTCAGTATTTTCAATACATACTTAGGGCAAATAAGTCAGAACTACTACACAATAGAATAAATGAAACTTATTTTAGGGTTTTTTTATTAACAATCACCCGTTTCAGATGACATTGTATTAAAATGTAGAAAGATTTAGCAATATATGGATTTGATTATAAAAATTTTGGTTGTTTTGTGTCTTTGACTTTGCAAAAACACACAAAAGCCTGAGCCCTCGTGGCCTAATGTTCAAGGTGCAAACTGTAGCATGTAACATCGACGTCTACACTTTGACTCTTGGTGGGTCTTATCTCTCTTCACTGACTTTCAAATAACGCAAACCCCAACTGAAAAAATTATCTTAAGAAAACAAACAGGCGAACGTTAAGCCCACTGTCACATCAGGGACTTTATTTGTTGAGCACAATATCAAAAAATGGTAGTATTCAAACAGGATGTAGCATGTACATTTCATGAACAAACATGTATGCAAACAAACCTGTAGATACAGGCTAAATAAAATAATGATCAGTTCATTCATAAAACAGGACAGTGAATTCTGGTGAGTCCGGAGAAAAAGATTGTCCTGAGGCCTTGAGCTCTCTGCCTGGTTGATGAGAAAAAGTGTCAAAGTGGTGCGAAGTAAATGATACCGAAAGCTTGCACAGCTTTTGCACCAGGGTTGTTACCACAGCTGGAGGAACTCAGTAGAATGTTTGAATCAGTCCCATCCACTGACTGCGTGCCCAAGCCGTTTATCCTCCGGCAGATGAAGGTATTTTTAAATTGGAGGGTGTGTCGCATATACATCTGCAATTATCTCTCCAGGTTCCCAGGTACTATCGAGGCAAATTACAAACTGGCTGACAGAGCAGAAAATTCACATCTCATTCATGTTGGCGTCAAGGCACAGGCTTACCTCGCTGATCACAGATATGCATTAGAATTACCTGACTGCCTCACAGAGACTCAGATGAGGCACCTTGTCTATAGAGGGTCTGAGAAGGTAATGGGGGGGGGTGTAAATCCATATGCAGGGTAATTTTCCCTTTGAACTGTGGCTGTCATCTTTCGGGCTCCACCTCCCCGGCAGCTCACAGAAATAGCATCAGTATTCTATGGGCCTTGGGGGGTGCCACCGGCCGCCGTTTTATCTCACGCTACAGTGTGTGGCTATTGCCATGGAAACTGCAGAGAACTGGCCTAACTACCGCCGGAGTGCCAGGATGCAGAGAGGCCAAACACATTCGGTTCGTTGTGAACGTTCGCGACTCGGGCCTCTCAACAACGGGGCTTTTGTTTTGACACTTTCCTTCCTCACGAGAAGCAAAAAGAGATTCACTAGAAATTTCCCGCTGGGTTTTTTTTTCCCTTGTACAATAAAGTGGCCTGATTTACTTTAAAATAACTGTTGATATGATCGTGCAAGTGAATATAATGGACCAGTGTTGGTTAATAATAAGACGACTGTAGGTCCTGAAGTGCTCGTCTCTCCCTTGAGCTGCTGTGTTTTTGTGCTGTTCTAAACTCTGGGGTGAATGAACTTGTGACCTCATGGAGAGAATGGCATGTTAAAAAGCTTAAATCCCTGGTGTGTGATTCGCTGTTGCACTGTGGGAGAAAAGCACTGGGGTCAAAGTCCACTTCCTTACACAACAAGGGATAAATTAAAAAAATAAAAAAACAAATAAATAGAGGAATGATAATGTGTTCCAATCCTCTTTTTTTTAATAATTTATTCTTTATAAAAATCAGAGGCACTTACAAGTACAGACCATCTCTTTATATAAATGATGTCATTATTCTCCAACCGTGAAGAGGAGGGTCCTTGTAACCGTTAAATCCTGTCAGCCAATCACAGGCAGGCGCTGGACTCTCAAACCGCGCTGCATTCAGGTGAAGTCAGCCATTTTACTGCTGTAATAATTTCGATAGTTCGAGCGCACAAAAGCATCAGGAGAATGTAGCATGCAGCTGTATTCAATACAAGGCATAACTCTGAAATAAAAAGACATTTATTGGAAAGTGTTTTTATATCTACTTTGGTTCAAATAGTGACTAACTTAATATGATTATTTGGCACAATATGAATTATTATTTATTATTTATGTAGATATTTACAGAAGATCTGTGCATGAAAGTGTAGAAGCGGTAAATGTTATATTTTGACACCAACCTGTGGCCTGTTAACTTTTCAAGTAGACAATATACATTAATTAATTAACGCGGCTCATATTAACATATATATTGCACCACCATCCCACGAAAAAAAAACAAGAGCATGACCACATTATTGGGTCTGATCCCTGTGTTTTACTGTATGTCATATTGAAAGATTTTCTACTTTGATGTCACTGTGCTTTGCAGAAATGCATAAATTTGTATTATTACTATTATTATTATTATTTTATTTTTTTACAAAAATCACAATCTTGTGTGATTTTTTTTTTCAAAGTAAATGTGAAATGGTGCAATGTAACATCCATCATCCATCACTGGTTGCACTGAGCAGCTCCTTCAGCCAGAGACTCAAACACCCTCGCTGCAAGAAGGAGCGCTTCCGCAGATCATTCATCCCGACAGCAATAAGACTTTATAACTCACTGTAGTCACTTTTCCTCCACCCGCACTTTTCTCTACACACACACCCTGCACCTTAAGTGTGCATTAGCTATGTATGTGTATGTGTGCATGTGCGTGGATATGTATGTCCGTATATATATATGCAAATATGTAAATATGTGTGTATGTGTATGTATGTAGGTATGTACGTGCATGTATGTATGTATATATGCTTTGCTTATGCATACTTTTTTCTTTTTTCTTGCTATTTATTAGTATTTTTTCTCCATTCTATGTCCATAATGTGTGCTGTGTATGCGGATCAACAAATTCTATGAATTTTGTACATAGTGTTGTGTATTTTTATTTTTTATAGCTTTTATCTTCTTTAGCTTTTATTTTCTTGTCTTTTCTTTACTCTGTATGCTGCAGTAACAGACAAATTTCCCCGTTGTGGGATCAATAAAGTCTTATCTTATCTTATCTTTAAGAAGAATAATACATTTTAAATATTTATTCCACCCAGAATATAAAACTAGTTGTAAGCATGTGTTTTATTTATTAAAAAAATAAGCGTTAAATTATCTGGTACCAAGTTTTTAGAGTTACCCCACATTACAGTTTTGGCAGTGTCTCTGTTACTGAAGAAGAAAACGTTAGGAAATGACAATCCTGCGTTTTCTCCGAGGCGGTCTTGAACGCAGCGTGGTGGGCGGGTCTTGTGAGTATCAGCTTGGCTGCTCCTCGGTCGCACGCCCTGATTTCAGCTGCTCCGAGACGAAGGGCGACAGCGGGAGGAAACGCGGAGCTCTTCGGCATTTAAAAAAAAAGCACATTCTCGGAGAGGTAAGAGAACACCAATGGCGCTTTTTAAACCACTCGTGTGTAAACCCGGGAAACACATATGAGGCATGAAAGCGAGTTTGAGGCTTAAATAAAAAAAAAAGTAGCGAGAACGTCACCGCTCTCCAGAGACGCGTCGAGGCGACTCCAGCAGCAGCAGCTCGGTGAGACTGAAACCTGTTACTCGTTAGGAAGTTTCCCGGCGGACAGGTCGCCGTGGCTCCGGGTTTGGTTGATGAAAATGGAAAAGAAAATAAGAGAAAAGTAGTCTGAACTGAGGACACACCTGTTTGTTCTCGCCAGGCAGCTCCTGGCGAAGATAATGGATCATATCAGCATTCCTGCCTCACAAACCCGGCCCCGTGTCTAACCCGTAATATACTTTATTACGCAATCTCATCTGTCGGGTTCCAGCTGTTAGCACGCAGCTGTTTAAAAAAAGTTTGTTCCCTCTTTTCTCTTTGGTGAAACCTGTTCAGCCGCTAAAAGGGACTTGATGTAATCGGGTTTGTTTCTCTGCACTGGATTTCTTGGAAAGCGGGGTGGGGGAAAAAATACTAAAACTATTCGAGCCTACCTAATCGATTAGTTTTTTCAATCGCCTACGTGGCCAAGAAGTCTGTCCTCTTGGCCTGTTTTTTTTTTTATTTTTATTTTTAAAACACATTCGTCTCCCCCGAGGAAATTCCTTTCTCCGAGCCACCACACCCTTGTTGTGCTGCTCGGCTACTGTAGCGCAGACCCTCATATCTCACAGCTGCTTGTTCCCTTGTCTTGGCATGTTCCCCCACACAGAAAAAATGCACAGCCTGTCGGTATCTGGCATAAACCTGCGAAAGAAAAAAAAATGTGTCGTGCAGCAACTGCGCGACTACTCCCTATTCGTGCCTCTGAACATGCGCACACATACACACAAGATGTGCCAGGATAGACACAGCTGTAAAAAAAAAAAGCGTCAAATACTGCTCTCTCTATATATATGTATGTATGCGTGCGTGTGCGCCTGCGCGCATCCTTGCAAGTGTTGGTGTTTGTGTGGACACTACAGAAGAAAGTATGATGTCATCGTGGCTTGAACAGCTGATTGCTGACCAAGCTGTTTGCACAGGTAGTGAGGATGAAGTGGAAGTGTTGCCCCCCCCCCTCCACACACACACACACACACACACACACACACACACACAGACTGTGCAGTGGATGGGGGGTATTGTAGTGGAAATCCCCCCAGTCCCCCTAAAAGAAGCCATGTTGTCATCACATTGTTTTCTTTTTTTTTTTTTTGGTTTGTTACTGTACTCTTGTGACGTAATCCGGAGTCAACTGGAGATAGGTGGGCCGAACATGGCTTTTAAAAGCGCTGCTATTTATTGTATTAGTTACATATTCCAATTGAGTCGTGGGTGTATTAGTATGCAGAAATTGTGCTCTTCTCCTTTGGCTGTCCACTTCGCTGCTGTAACACTGCAGTTTTCCTGTTGTGCCACTTGTACAGGACTACCTTATCCTAAATGAGCCCACCCTCTTTTTGGTCAAAACGTTCTCTATATTGAATATGCAATTTAAGTTGATTAACTACTTACTCAACAGTACTCATCATATAATCTTTGTCAAACATGAGGGTTTGATGCTTTTCTTTGTTATACACAACAGCAGTCAAGAATATCTTTTGGTTTTGGGCTGTCGATGGGACAGAACAAGATATTCAGGCTGATAGAACTTTAAACAAGCATTCTTTACTACTCCGTGGCAGTTTAGAGATAAACTAAACTGGAACCTAAAGGGTCCTATTTCACAAAAGAAGTTTATAGTCTGAATAATTATAATTAAAAGCATCATTATATATAGCAACCAAAGTTTCAAGGAAGTCCAGTAATGTAAATACACTGGCCCCTTGTAGACTTTAACATTTTATTCTGCCGAGCAGCCCTTGAAGAGTGCAACATTAGAGTTTACACAATGTTTTAGAACGTTTTATAATGGAGGTCGATCACCTCACCCGGCACAAAGAACAGCTCCACTAACCTAGAAACAGTTTAATAAAATACAGTTTTGGCCTTCGGGGAATAAGAATATAAGTCCCATTTCACACAGTGAAAGTGGTTATATTTAGCATGTTTATTGTTTAGGATGTCATCTGACAACATGCGTGATCTGATTCACTCACGGTTTATACGGCATGTCTCGTATTGGCCGTAGTGATATTATTCTCCTGCATGTGGGCCCTCATTCTCTTGTGGTAGTGAGGTCATCTCAGACGATGCCTGAATAGCTCAGTGGGTCAGTAAATAAGAAGCCTTCACGGATGACCGGCGAATGCATAGATGACCCGAGCATTTACTCACCAGTGTGGCAGCTAGCCTTGGAGCCGTGTGGAAAACTATTATGGATCAAAAGTCCATTTACGCCATGCTAGCCGGAGGCTGCTTCACTGTTGTGCCTCATTTCGCTCCTCTTGGCTCTCTACCACGGACCCGCTGTCAGTGTTTTATTGCTGTACCAGCCCCACGGTGAACAGAGGAAATACACGTATAGTGGTGCTCAACACAAGCCTCCCACAAGCAAGTCCTGTTTGGACAAAAGTGGATATGTGGAAGTTGTTTTCAACCTTCACTTCAGTCATATCTTTTTGTAGAGATCACAAAAGAAAATGCTGAGTTTTATCAGACAATGAAAAACATGGTAGTGTGTGTTTGTGCTTGCTGTAGGGGATGTCATACACAAGCAGCGCACTGGTGGGCGGGGGGGAATAAAATCCTCAGGGAGCGTTTCCTGTTTGGATCTCTGTGCTTGCAGTTCCAGGAAGTCCCTAAAAGGACAATTTGGCTTTAAAGGCTCAGCTAGGGAGGACGAGCACGGCAACGGCTCCATCCAGGCTGCCTACATGCGCTTCGCTTTCGTTTTGTGTGTGTGTGTGTGTGTGTGTGTGTGTAAGGAGGAATGCAGCACCCTAAGGATAGGGAACATTAGCTCCCTGATGGTGACATCACACTGCAACACAGAAGGAAAGAAGGAGGGAGGGAGAGTGAGAACAAGAGCCTGGAGGAGGATAGGTAATAGTGGGGGAGCTGAAAGAGCAAATGATGAGAAAGGAAGGATAACAAGCATCGTACCGTCACATCAGCGAGGGCGGTGTGTGTTTGTGAACCTGCGCTGAAGACGTGGGAAGCACAAACACTTTAATCATTTCTGGCCAAACCCTCATCAACTCTCTTTTCCAAGCCACTGCATGGACCATGTTTTTATCTTAGACCTTTAATCAAAGGTGCACATACTGCACTTTGTTGTAAGATTCTCCGTATCTGTTGCTCTGAGCGGCAGTGATCTCGTGTACTAGTTCTGTTCTCCCCATGACCACCACATTTCTCCTTCCTTCCTCCCCCTCCCCCTCCCTCCGTCTGTCCGACTTCTGTCCGTTTGAACCAGGAGCAAGCGCTCTGTGGTGGATGGAGGGATAATTCTGTGTGATATTTCTCTCTTTCGTCCTCTGCTCTGAGCTGAGCTGGGTGCGGCGTGATAAATTGGGCCGGGGGAGTCTCAATGGCTCTGTCCTATTTCGGGCTCCAGCTAGGTTCTCTTGACTTGAGCCTCTTCCCTGGCCTGGATCCTCCCGAGCAGCCAGTTGTGGTCCCAAAGTGGGATTTCAACCTTGATGATATGAGCTTGGCTTCATCTTCTCCGCAAGAATTTGTGTAATCCCACCACAGGCCGAATGTTTTATTTTGTTGGAGGGGGAAAAACTGTCTGATTGAAGGCAAAGTTATTTCTGGGATGTATCCAGACATTATCAGTTAATCCGATTTTGTTTGTTTGGTCTATAAAAGGCAGAAAAACAGCTTAAAATGCCAATCAATATTTATTACATCCCAAAGCCCAAAGAGAGTCTGTTTTCTATAATATATCTCATATTTAAGAAGTTAGAACCGTCACATGCCTGACATTTTTTTCCCTTAGAGGATCCCCTCCAGGCACATTTTTAAGACAAATATAACAGCCCATGTAATAACATTTTTTTTTGTCAAATAGCCTGTTTTTTTTTCCACAAAAAACATCCAGTTATGCAGTTTAAAAGCTAAATTGCCCATTACCCTAAAGGATTTGAATCAAGTTAACTTCATTATTAAAACAGTTTCTTTTTGTGTTTTTTGTGAAGCAACTGCCGTGATTAAACGTCAGAACCCAAACCTGTGAAAATTTGTGTGTGTGTGTGTGTGTGTGTGTGTGTGTGTGTGTGTGTGTGTGTGTGTGTGTGTGTGTGTGTGTGTGTGTGTGTGTGTGTGTGTGTGTGTGTGTGTGTGTGTGTGTGTGTGTGTGTGTGTGTGTGTGTGTGTGTGTGTGTGTGTGTGTGTGTGTGTGTGTGTGTGTGTGTGTGTGTGTGTTGTCCGCACTAAATGCAGCGCTGTCTGTTCATCACTAGAAGCATCCTCCCAGTGAAGTGTTTTAACCCTGCAGGGTCACACATTTTGAAGTTTTAGCGTCTAGAAAAGTGTTTAGCTCATTCCGGTAACTCCAAAACACGTCTGTGTGTCACGCTGGACTAGACAAGGTTCCTGAAAATTATTCCTATTGTTACAGGTAACTAAAGTAGAATAAAATATTTAGCATTTTATTTGACTTAAACTAGATTGAAATACTTTGGATTTTTTTTGACTAAAGTCCTGGACTTTTCAGCGATTGAAATGTGACTCAACAAAGAAGAATACATGTTGACGGAAACTAATATGGGCATTTGACACAAGACGAAAACTAAATTGAAATATAGCTGTCAGAATTAATGCTATTTTGTTGTTTCCACTCTACCCTTAGTCATTATTTTTCTAAATTAAATATATTAACCTATCAGTGTGGATCTGTTGTGACTAAAACCTTCAACCTCCCCGTCCCCGCGTAACATCATTAGTTGAAACCGCTGGCTTGAGTTTGTCCTTCCAATCTGTTAACCGTGCCACTTCTGACTTTAATCTCAATTTTCCCACTTGAATGGGAGTGATGTGTGGAAGGGAGCGAGGATTATGGCAGTGTGAAATCAGAATAATGCATCAACAGAGCAGCCTCAGTTCTCAACATCTATAGAGAGAGAGAGAGAGAGGGAGGCCGGTGGAGGCAGGGATGTTGTGTGCTTAGAAGAAACGGGTGAGTGGTGTTGAAAGTGGGTGAGACATTCTTCATAGCTTGACAGAGTCAAACAAGGTTGTGTGCGAGCATTCAGTGATCCATTATTAATCACTGTGTGGAATGCGTTCTGCTGCTTTGACCAATCAGCGTGTCAATACCTGACCTACAAACGCTCTCAACGCTTATTTGTCTTCAGAGTCCGACTTATTGTTCCGACATCACCTGCATTTGAGCTGTGAGTGTACAGTTGGTTTACTTTTATCGGGGGGGGGGGTACCTTGGGAGAGTTGTTTGTGTCGTCTCTCCCAGGAAAAGGTCATCACTGAGGACATATTTATTCATCTGCGGTCAGAGCAGCTGAAATCCTTTTAGTTTACCGCTTTGTTATCCTATATTTACCTTCTCCTGTCCTCATTCTGTTAACGTCAAACGGTGGCTCCAGCCAAGTTTGCTTCTGGGAAACATTGCTCCTGTCACTTTTTCCACATTCGTTATGTTCGACTTAAACAAGCAAGTTTACGGAAACTGAAATCTGCTCTGAGTCCACACAGAGGCATGCCGTGCTTTATTAACTTGTATTTCTTCATGCGGACCTGCATTTCTCCAGCATTACTCCTTACTCACTAGGGGACATGTGCAGACTTGTCCTGGAGGCACCCCAAAGCTCAATGCTAGGCTGTGTTCTTTAGGTCTTTTATTGTACTGAGAGGTGCTCTTCACCCGCCCAAAATATCCAGTTACAGATACTCATGTTGGCATAATTGCACCAATAAACAATGTACTTTCAATATCTTGTCAGACATGAGTCACTGACATCAGAAATAGTTTTCGCTCAAGATTTTTGGTTTCACTCCAGTACCTATTTCAAATTAACAGCCCTTCAGCGCTTCCATGCAAAGAAACGTTCAGTCATTTCTTAACAAGGCTTTTATTGTGAAGGGCCATTATGGAAAGCGAACGCAACGTAGAAAGAGAGGGGCCGGCAGGAGCTGCACCGCAGCCGCGATGCAGCCCACATGGATGGACAGCTGCCCACGCATGAACAAAATTATGGAGTTTAAATACAGATGTCAAAGGTCACCAGCATTTACAGGTGTAACTCACCTGCAGAGGGCCACTGACATATAGGAAAAAGACTTTTTTCACTTTCTAAAATTTTATCACTAACTGCGCACTCGTGTGTGGCTCTCTGTGTGTATGAGCAAGAATGCCATGAAGAGGCAGATTTAATTTATGGCCTTACGATTTCATTGTGTGGTGCATCGCCACACGATGGTCAAGGTCCGCTGCTGTGACACAGAGGGCCGTCACCCAGCAGCCGGCACCGTCTGAGCGAACTGAGACAAGACCAAAATGTTCTGGGCTCTTATAGGTAACCAGCATGGTTCCGTTTATGGATGAAACCACCCATCAATTAACAAAGTTATTCTGCAGTGTTTCTAACGACACCGATCACTAGTTCCTGCTCGAAACCCATCAAAAAAATATTGTGATCAGCAACTATGTTGGCCCCCATTTGACCTTTTGACCGCTCCAGTACCTTCATCATTTCAATAAGTACAGTATGTCATAAAGGCTTCAGATTAGATCAGCCCTAAACTTTATGGCTCCCTACCCTGAGCTCCTTCTGTTGAGTCAGATCTTATGTTAGAGGCATTGTGTCCTTCTGGCCTGTAATGCTTGACACATACACCCAAAAATGTTGCTTTTTTTGGCTTGAGATGGACATGTACAAGCTTACATAACATTTAATAACATGAGCAGAATGGCTCGTACATACTTGCAATCAAATGGGTCACGGAGCGCAGTGTTGATGTTAATGCCTGAAGTTTTCTGTACCGTGTGATTAGTAACAAGCTGAAGTTTCTACCTTCCCGCCCTGAGGGTTTTCTGTTGTGCTGTTACCCCCCCGCCGCTTCCGACTCTCACAAACAAGAGTGGCTAATGTGTTCGAACTGCGGGGGTGTGCGTGTGCGTGTGCGTGTGTGTGTGTGAAATGGAATATAACGTTTTTTTGGTTTCCCATTCTCGATAACACTGAGATTTAAAGGATCAGGGGATGTCTTCATTACAGCTTGGGGGCGATGTTTTTTTGTTTTATTTTAAACAAAAAAGTAGCAAGTATCCAACCTTCTATGAATAGACAATAAATACAATATAAAATCACATTGAGGTAATTTAAAAGGCACATTAATGTGCAAAACTGCAGCTTTGTTACTATTAGAAATTCAATGTATTTTTTATTCTTTAATTACCTGCTGTTGCTAGATAATATCTAGCATATTTGATAATTGATTGTTGGATAGAACAATATATAACAAAGTAGTGTCATAATACTAAAGCAAATGAAAAAAACGATGACTGGTTGCAGGGAAGGACCCATTATATTAACTTCATCAGCATAAAATGAGGTTATTGTAGTATTTGTAATATAACTAATAGCTCTCAGGCATGGGATGTGTGTCTGTAGTATTATTAGCTTAATGTGCATAATATGCATATATTATGTATGTATCTGCACTCCATGAATCCTCACACACCGTAACCACCCTTCAGCAAGCGCTTGTCAGAGAAAACATGTCACAAGCTGTCTGCCTCCAGGAGAATGAAGACAGACAGATGGGTGGTGGAGGACTCCACCTCGTTCTGGTAATGCCCGTTTGACCTGGACTGAGCTGAAAGAGAAAATGACAGAACGGGGAGTTTTCCCATTCTTGCTCATGCATTCCTCCCTCACCACCATTTATGTCCAAACAGGAAGTCGCTTAAAAGGAAGTGAGGAGGGCGGATGAGGACAACAGTGACATGGGAAAATCCTCCCAACATGTTAGGCAGGCGCAGATCTTAATTCGACAAGTCTCCTGCTGTTTGGTGATACTGAGCTGCTGGTGATTTTAGAATTGAAGACGGTTTAGAGCTTGATGTTGAGAAAAGCAGCACTGTGTTATTTTCGCGAAAAGGCTTTACCATGAGCCTGTGTTAACTATGAACTAAGACAATAAGCAAGCACAGTACTTGATTCAATTAAAAGCACTTTGAAACTTCTACGCTTTAAACTCATTTCGCTGAACTTTTCAACAGCTCGTCATTTTATGGTTTACTAAACAACTTGCCAAAGGATTGCAGTTGAAAATTACACTGGCAAATTAACATTAATGGGCATCGTACTTGTAAATGATAAATATTAGTCTATACCTGTAAGCTAAATAGAGAGCTATTATGTATCTTGCAAATTTTTCTTAGACCTGAAAGTCACTAAGTGTTAAAAGCCCATTGATTAATTAATGTAATACATGTGGGGGGTTAACCTGTTTTTAATTTTTAAACTGAAATGCCACCACTTACTTGTTCTACCCAATGTCTTCCAAGCTTCTCATTGTTTCATTCATTGCCTAATGTTTAAGATCTAATTGCTTTTCTTTTTTAAAATCTTACATTGTTATCTTCAAGGCCCCAGCTGACAATAATGATCATATATGATCATTTGTAATCCTTAAATTATTGAAAAGTGCGTGGGGGGAAAAAACAATGTTCTCAACTTCCTGAAGCCTATACAATATAGACCATAGTAACATCTCTGAATAGTTTTGTCCAATCAACGGTTTCAAACCATGATATTCCACTTCTAATTCCTTGTTTGTAAATTACATTTCTTTATCAGGCATATAACGATTCTCCAAGCCCACAATTCAATTTAAGGCCATGATTCGAGACGATCTTTTAAAATTTAATCATTATACAGGTCAGGTCGCATTAAGTTTATACGGCTCACTCTTTGCTGATCAGCACCCGATGAGAGAGGTGTGGCCGTGTCCGCACACAACCGAGTTTGTGTGACAGGGTAAACACATTTTTATTGGCACAGTGTGCTCCCGCATTAACAAATTATCGTGAAGGGAAGGAGCCATTATGCCCGCTAAGCGTCGTGTGGCGTCACAGCATGAAGCCCGGTATGAGGCTGTCAATAAACTGCATTATTTTATCACCCGTTTTCTGAAGCGGTCTGGGGCTGCACTGTAGTTACCACTCATGTGACTGTGTTACAAGGTGTGTGTGTGTCTTGCCTGTGGCAGTGACGGTATGATGTATGGAGCAGCAGCAGCTCGCTATCACAGAGAACAGGTGGCTCTCCCCAGAGACAAACTGACAGCACACTGGCCTGATTTAACGTGTGGGAGAGAAAAGCAAACGGAACAATTGTTTTTTTTCTTTTCTTTTTATTCTTGTGGTGAAAATTGCCACCGTTGCTACAGCGGGCCAAAGCGAGAGTCTCGGTCCAGCACAAGCCTGAGGGAATCGAAGCATGGATCATGTAGCGATTATAGCAGCGAAGATTAGACGATCAATCAGTCTGTCCACGGAAACGCATTACATTTAACGGTCCCCTTTTTCTCAAATGTGAGAACTTGCATCTTTTCCTGGCCTTGCATTATAGTATACTGAATATCACTGTTTCCATTGGAAAAGCTAAGCACTAAATAACATCACATTTCCCTTTAGGTTGTGCTGGGTGTTTTCACTGTCTACTGCTATTCTCAGTATCAGAGCAAACAACTAATTAATGTAAAAAAGAAACCACCAATAAATTTAGATGTTAGGGATATTACAGATTGTTTTGGTGCTTTCTCAGGTCACAAGGCTCATAAACAAATCTGCTGGTTTTCTCTGTTCTTCTTAAGCTCTGATTTGGACACACATGCACATCGGGAGAGTTTTGAGTCTTCGGGAGTAAAAAGGCCCGCGCGGGTCCAGGTAATCTGAGATTTGTGGAAGATGATGATGCTGCTGGCAGGCAGCCAGCGTGTTGTCTCATCACCTACTGCCTTCTCTCCATTATTGTCAGCTTGTGGGAGATGGCTATTGATCTGTGTGTGTGGCCGTATCTTTCTCTGGCATATACCCACCTCTCAGGGATACAAGTGAGGTGAATGGGGAAAGAATTGTGTGCAGTATAGAGGGCGCCAACCCCAGCCAATAGGAGATGTAAATCACCTGGCCTCAGGGATGTTCATGTGGTACATCGGGGGGCATTTTTAAAAATGCATGTGCAGCATCGTGTGGAGTTGTAACATTTCTACAGCTGGCTCTTTCCTGGTCCCATCTTCTCCCACTGCACAAGGCGGGTTTAATTTGTGGCGCTACAATTTCATTGTGTGGCAATGGTCAGTGTGAGAAACACTGCCTCAACATCGAGTCTCTTTTTTTTCTTCTTTTTTTACGTCACAGGAAAGGGAAAGGGTGCGGCTCTAAAAAGGGCCTCGATCATTTCACACACCCCCCCTCCCCGCTCTCACTCTGACTATTTCTGGTTCATTCTGTTACTTCACTCAACCCGGCTTGAAAAAAAAAAACAAGTTTAATGATCATTCGGTCAGTGTTGTAAACCTGAAACCTGTGTGTTGTTTTGTAGATGGCGGCCATCAGGAAGAAGCTGGTGATAGTTGGGGACGGTGCGTGCGGGAAGACCTGTCTGCTCATCGTCTTCAGTAAGGACCAGTTCCCAGAGGTCTACGTCCCCACTGTGTTTGAGAACTACATTGCTGACATCGAGGTTGATGGCAAACAGGTACGTTGATATTTTCCACTTCTATTAATTTCTTTTCTGCTGAATAATTAGACGCTATTCAGGGAAGCCGTGTTTTTGTGACCATTAAACCCCTGCTCTAGTGTGGCTGACTCGGTGTTTAAGAACCACGTGCAAGTGAGACTGAAGAGGAATAAGCATGAGCAAATTCTCTACTTTATTCATTGTTCTAAAGCAGAAGACCTCCTGCAAACAACAGGAAGTGGATCAGTGCCACCTTCCTGTGCAGGATTGGAGAATACCCCCACCCTCCCCACACAAACACACGTCATACACCATATCTAGTGTCCTATTTCTGGTTCCTGTTTCCTGTGCTGCAAAATCTGGGATCATCCCCCTGGTGTTCCTGGCTGGATAATACAAAGTAGACTCAAGTATGGGACACAGATTTAAACTAATGTTGAACTTATCAATGCTTCTTCAGCTGTGGCTACAACACACAAGAGCAGAGGGCTATATAGAAAAAGTACAGACTAGCGGCACTGATCTATAGATGGTACTGACTCCCAGGAGACACCTAGTGGTGACTCCCTTTAAAAGCGGGCAGGTTTAAGTACGGACATCTAAAGGTTCGTCGTGGTGCTCATTGCTCAGACAGAAGAAGTGATACCTCGGAACATTCCCCATGTAAGACTGCAAGTCAGAAGGCCCCGTGGCTACTCAATCTTGCCAAGGTAAGTAGTTTGTCAGCCCACAAGCAACTCTTGGCAAGAGTGCAATCAGACATCACAGAAGTCCAGAGAGCTGCAACCATCCTATTATTCTCTGGAGAGCGATTACAACTATTTTTAAAAGATTTCTCAGCGGTTTCCCAGCTGCGATTGTAATGCGGGTGAGCCGACTGTACAATTAGATTAGCAGGAGAATAAGCTACAGCTAACAGTCCAAACAAAAGCCACATGATGTATGGTATGCACAGAACGACACGTCTACTGTGCTTCTGTGTATAAGACGTTCCTACATGGAGTGCTTGGCTTGCACTGCAGGGTTTGTTGCGGCTCAGCTGAGCTTTGGCAAATTGTTTTTGTTGGGCATTTGTTTTATCTAGAGCAGGTCAGACTCTCTGGGACAGGTAATAGTTTTATTAACAGTCAAGAAGAGCCTGTGGGAGCCATCTTCACCTCTGAGGAACTTTATAAGCTGATTGTAGAGGAAAGAATTGTTTTAAATCCTCTCCTGGTCATCCCACCAATACTCACTTCTCCTTTATCCTCTCCTTCTCTGTATGGCTCTGTCCTCTCCTACTGCCATAGGTGATATTTGACTCACTTGTTCTCCTCTTTTTATCGGCCTATCACAGGTGGAACTAGCACTGTGGGACACAGCAGGTCAGGAGGACTATGACCGACTGAGGCCTCTCTCCTACCCTGACACAGATGTTATCCTCATGTGCTTCTCCATAGATAGTCCAGACAGTTTAGGTAAGGTGGGACACACTACATTACTTCCCCAGTGACTTCTTTTTGGTCCAGGAATTACACGGCAAAACATTGAAATTTAATGAGATGCTTATATTGTTAATGTCACAAAGTAGGGTTTCTGTGATCCTACTTTCATAAGACTCAATATATATCTTGTTCGTGTTCCTTTTTTTAGTGCTCCTTCTTTAAATAGAAGCAATTATTGACTCTTTTTCAGGTTGGACACGTTTCACAGCAGCAGGCACTTCATACAGCCTCTAGTGAAAAAGTCATAACCAACAATGAGGGTAGTTTTATTTTTACGAAATGCATTGTTAAATGTCGACAGTTCACATTCCTCATCACAAGGATCAGGCTGATCTGTGTTTGGGATCATCTTCCTAGATTTTTCCATTTTGATGATTTAGTTTGTTGCTGGTCTGCAGACTTTAAGTGAGAAACAACTCAAATCACTTTTTCCTCATTGGGTATAATTGTATATATTTGTCCTTTTGAACATTTTGAGTACCTGTAATCCTTTCCTGTTCTGGTTTGGTAATTTCATCTGGTTACTTTATTCCACACAAGACATGACTATTAGGCAGCTGCAGAATTTTTTTTATAAATCCATGGGAAGTTAAAAAATAAATTACAGCAAAATAAATATTTTAAAATTAGTTTGAAGTTGAGTGAATAAACTACAAGAGATGACTTACTGGAGTAGCTCACATGTATATTTCAGGCTATGGTCTGAGTGTTCAGCCCCCCAAGCAACTAAATCGAACTGATGATGGAATGTCCTGTTGCTGCGTCCTCTCGGCGTGTTGCCGTGGGCAACTCCACAGATGGTATTTGTACTGTATCAGAGCATGGCATCTTCTTCCAGAGAAAACGGAGCTAATTTTGGCGAGCATACACAACCATGTATCAGCCAGAGGTCATCGACCTCTCAATGTTTATGTCTGTACAGTCACAAGGGAAAAGTTGAGGGTCTTTTATGCTCTCCTTGTAGGGGAAAAAGTCAAAAACTCCTTATGGTGTAGGTTTTTTTTTTTTTTTTTTTTTTTTAAACTTTAGTTTTTATTCTTGTAGAGAACATTCCTGAGAAATGGACACCCGAGGTGAAACACTTTTGTCCAAATGTCCCGATCATTCTTGTGGGTAACAAGAAGGACCTGAGGAACGACGAACACACACGCAGGGAGCTGGCCAAGATGAAGCAGGTGTGTGTGTGTGTGTGTGTGTGTGTGTGTGCGTTTCTGTGTGTGTTTTGCGTTAACTGGGGGCAGATTATCCCGAAACTGCCCAATTTCCCCTGTTTGACGCCAGCACCCCGTGCATAACCCAAATCCTCTCCTGTGCATGAAAACCTGCAGGAGCCGGTAAAGTCTGAGGAGGGGAGAGACATGGCCAACCGCATCGGTGCCTTTGGCTACCTGGAGTGCTCTGCCAAGACCAAGGACGGCGTGCGGGAGGTGTTTGAGATGGCCACCAGAGCAGCGCTGCAGGTCCGCAAGCGCAAGAAGAGGGGAGGCTGCCAGCTGCTGTGAATGGGCACGGCTCGTTTTGCCAAACCACCAATCAGCACCTGAGGGAGGAGCCCCCCCACCCTGCCCACAGACAGAGCAAACTTAGCGAGACCTTAAATCAACGGCTTCCGTGGACTTTGCTTATTTCACAGATGCAGATATGCCACAGGCGACTATGAGAGACTGACACACCTGTTTAAAAGCAAAACAAATCAGCCTTTTTTTTTTTTTTAACTCTTTTTCCTCTTTCACTCTCACATCTGTCAAGTTTTTTGTTTTTTTGCTGTTCTGATTTCCTCCACAGGCACCCCTGCCTTACTCCTATAAGTATGAATGTATGTTTGTATTTATATGTGCATATATTTCTCAAATATATCCTCCGCCTGCCTCTGCGTTCTAATTGTTTACAGAGAAGCATCCCTCTTGCTCTCACAGCTGCAAGAAGCCGACAGTTTTAGATTTTCCTTAATAGTCTGGAACCCCTGCTTGTCCTGAAACTGCATGGGCCGCTTGGTCTTCTTTTTGTACATCAGCTTCAGCCACAATCCTTCACCCATTTGTCATACCACTATTAATTTTACACCCTGAAAGTCCTTTTTTTTTTTCCCCCCACAAAGTGCTGGGTCAGCAGAGCTCTGTTTTCCTCGGTATTCCTCCTCTAACATGAATGACTAAATTTAAAGCCAGCAACCGTTCGTGGAGAAAGCTTTTGGACTGCACCTCGCTCCGTCTCTTCCATGGCGATGGCTTGAACTGGCACCAGAGACAGTGGTCTATTGTCACGGACACAATGCTCCCAGTCACGCTCACGCTCTAACAGACTTGCCTCTGCCCAGACGATGCCAAACAAGCTGTGCCTCCTGTCTGAATTCTTGACCATTCATTCACATCCAGTATACAGTCATGATCTATCACTGTATGCTGGAAATGCTATAATCTGCAGGTTTCTGTGCTCGACACATATTGGATGCACACTGTACACAGCCATATTAATATTCAGACAGATTACAAGGCAATTTGGGTAGTTAATTTTTTGTAAAATATCAAACTGACCACTTGATTTGTAGTGACAGTGCAATGTAATGTCTTCTCACTTTGGCTTACCAGATCAGCAGCTCTCTTTCCTATGTGTAATTGGGATTTTATTGGTGTGTAATAGTCCTTTATTTGACCCAACAGGGACATTCCTTGAATTTGATTGGAAAATAAGGATATCTGAGTGCATAGCCAGTGAAGGTTTTCTCTTGAGACGCCCTTAACGATCATTGAAATTGATCCAAACGGTGTTGTGTAGCCAACTGTATAAAGAGGGTGTCTTTGGCCTCAAAGCCGCAGCTCACAGAAGGTTTTAACGTTAGAATTTGAACGAAAGCCAGAGGGCTAACTTCATAAAAGGCAAATTGTCACAATTTAAGTAGAGTCTTTTTTTCACGGGATTTGCTTAAACTTATTCCCAGCAGCCGTGCCTGCATGTGGCTCTCAACTGCCACAGCCGACACGAGCCGAGTAATAACACTACAGCAGCTGTTCGAGTCATTTTCTCAAAGAAATTATTTTAAATCGCTTAAGTGACAAAACCATCAAGCCGCTTCTTCACCCTACGAACAGCCCTCTGATACAGATAGAGGTGAACGATGTGTGTCACGGCCAAAGCAGAGAAATCCAGGTATTTTGAAAGAGCCCTTTTAGAATGAAATTGTCCGAGGATTAATCTTGCCACCATCATAAGCTACAACTGTGGTGATGTTTATTTTATAGAGCATGTTCAGATCTAATCAGGTCAGAACTTCACAGGGCTCTGCTTATTCTTGGGCTGTGCTTATGTCTGTGTCATGTCAAAAAAAAAAAACACTTCAAGAGAAAATGTTGATTGTGATGATGCTTTACAAACAGGGGTGGGATGTGTTGAAGACATGAGGAACATGTTAATAAAGTATTTTTGAAATACTAAGTAATCTTTGCTAGTTTGGTTTTGCTTTATTTCCCACATAAAGTTTTATTTTGGTGATATTGTAAATCCTGCAAATGAGTTAGCATTTAAATTCCCAATCTGACACTATTATATAACCTTTAGCAAAAGATAAAATACTCTATAAGTGGTGCATTTATTCTAAGTCATAAAACATCTATACTACTTCCTACTTATTTTGTGTTTTTTTTTTTTACCAGGCAAGGATTTGTTTACATGCAATGTATTTCCATCTAATCTGAAACCAAAGTTCAGAGCCTGAACTAAATGTGATAAATGATCCACACTATTTCCTGCTACTATTTTATTGGAAAGTGCTTTTATTTTTCACTGAGAATATTCCCTACGCCTCAGTACAGACCATAAACACTGTTACACTTAACACCTAACACTTGTTAATTTTGTAAATATGATTAAAAATCTTCACTAACAGTGGCTAAAAACAGGTTGGATATGGTCCATAAATAGACCCTGATATATAGTGCAGTAGATTGATTAAAATTGTAAAAGAGAAAATGCATAACCCTGAGACTGGTAGATAAAAAAATATCAATTTAAATATAGATTTAAAACTGTAGATTTTGGTATAATAAACTAACATTAAGACAATTACATGTGTAATCAGTTATTGTTGTATGTAGGATCGGGAAGGTTCTGTTAAGCTCTTTAACTAGAATTTGGATACTGATTGAAACCTGGTCATTAATCTCAGTTTCAAATGTCTCGTGAAGACCCACAGTCGACGCAAAGCGTCGGTCTCCTTAAAGTGCCCAGGACACGGGTTTCTCCTCGCTCCTCACAAGTCGTTTCTCCACTCGGGGTCCAGGTGCTGCTGGACAACGCTCTCGGCCGTCTCCACTGGGGAGAGAAGTCACAGGAGGGTGCACGCGCTTTAACGTCTGTTCAGAACGCTCACGGTGTTGGAGGGGCGATGGGAATTAGAATAGGGATAAGCGTAATGTCACCTTCAGTTGTGATCTGGATGTAGAGGGCAGAGAGTCTGGCCACCACATCCTCGTCTTCCTCTGGGTGTTCATATCCAGTGTAGCCTCCCTCCTCCCTACAGTACTGGATGAACCTGGGATCAGATGGGATCATAAAGCTGTTTAATATTCATAAGCAGTAAGTTGCAGTGAGAGGAAACGGCATAGTGACGCGTACCTGGCCCAGACGGGATCTGTGTTCAGCACCCTGGGGTTCCCCACCACAATCAAGAGGGCTTTAGCTCGAGTCACAGCCACGTTGAACCTCTAGTTAGCGAAATAAGAACGTCAGAATAAGAGTTTTCGTGCAGGTACGGTGGATGTGTTCCGGGAACTCGTACCTTCTCATTCTTGACGAAGCCGAGGTTGAACTCTCTGTCTATCTCTGTGTATTTGCGGCTGCTCCGGACCGTAGACACCAAAATCACTCTCCTCTCCTGACCTTGGAACTCCTCCACTGAACCGACCTGACAAACACATAGTGCACAGACCTTCAGGACAGAACGTCTATCCGTGTGTTTCACATTACATGCGCGTGAAATTCTCAGCTACCTTTAGTTCGTCCATGCCTGTACATTTGAGGATTTTTCCAACTTTTTTGAGAGCCGTACGAATTTTCTGCACCTATGTGACAACGGGGAAAAAATAGCTTCAATTTCATATATATTTATATATCACCTCAAAGTATGTTCACATGTAAAACACAATAAGTTGAGTTACTGGTTCAGTGAATGGAAATTCGTTGAGACCTGTTTCCTGTAGGGGGCGATGATGCCTATGTGTTTGGGCTCGATTGTCGCCAGGCCCTTCTTGCCGTTTGTCTCCAGCAGTTTCATCACGTAGTCCATCAGTAACTCCACCTCTGCTATGTTGAAGAACGAAGGGCTGCTGGCCTCACGGTCGTCGATGCCCGTCACCCCGTGGAAGATCACTGGGAAATCCTGAGATACCCGTTGTAGATGAGACTATATGTCATGTGCAGAGCTCATCTAATCAACCGAAGAATCAAGTAACTCGGTTGAAAGTGAAGGTTTTCATTAAATTGTTTTGAAGATAAATTTGCATGTTGGTTATATGCATGGCAGAACTGATTTATTTTACAAATTTCTTCTTTGATCATCCTCAAAGAAGAAATAAATCAACAACACAATATTTCATAGACAGGAATTGGAAACATTTCGTTAAATAATACCATCCGCTTAGGTATATCAGAAAAGTAGTAGTTTCAATCTTGAAATGGCTTTACTATATTTTGAATAACACAGACTTTGCTCCGGACATTTTCTGCACATGCGCTGTATGTTTCTCCTGTAAGAAGATTCCTTACCTTCTGCGGGAGGTATTCCCATCTGCAGTAGGAGTTGCGTATTATATCGTTCGCACAGACCTGAAGCTCTCCATTGTAGAAGAGCTCATTGGGAATCTTCAGAATGGCGGGATGGGACCTGACGTAGGGGGGGGCGCAAACAGAAATGATGAGTCCAAGAAAATCATGTTAAGGAGGTGACCTTTAACTGCCCTCTGCCGCACCTGTAGTTGCGCAGCAGTTTGGTGACGAAGCGGTTGTTGAACGTGCCCTCGTTCCTCTGGTACAGAGAGAAATCCTTCATCATCCGCTCCAAGAAGGAAACTCCTGCAGAGTAGAGCCATTTTAACTCTGAAAACCTGTCAAATAACAGTATGCAGTATACTGGATACAAGTAGGGCAAGGCTACTTTTTTTAGGTCTCGGTCTAAGAACAGAATTGCAGAATAGTGTATCTGCATTTATCCAAACTACAGCGAAGCCGAGTTGTGTGTGTCTGTACCTACCCATGCCATATTTCAGCGCAAAAGGTGATCTGAGAATAGGCCCAAGCTGCTTGGGGTCCCCTGCCAGAACCACCTGACCGGCCTCTGCACAGAGCAGCCCTTTGTTTCACAGGAGCGGAAAAAAAAACAAAAATCAAACAAACGCAGCAAGCGAGGGTATAACAACCACAGGAGGCACATCGCCGTTACGTTTTTCTTCACCTGCCAGCGGGATGATGCACTCGGTCTCCAAGGCGTGCCCCGCCTCGTCCACGAACACGTGAGTGAAATGACCCGTGGGAATGTTTCCCGAGACCAGCCTGATCAGAGAGAACACGCATGTCTGAAAGTTCAGCTGTAGAAGTGGCTGATTTTTGGCTAGTACATGTCATGGGACAATGCTGAATATCAACACTTTGATATGGGCTCATGTAAAGCTGTCCGTCCTTAGTTGTCTTGGACATGGAGTTCACTAGAGCTTCACAGGTTGCTATGGAAACCTCTTGCACACTCCACGATGCCATCATGGAGCCGGCGGAGGTTAGACACCTCAGCTGCGTGCTGAATTACTTTGAGGGATTAACGAACTTACACTTTTATTCGAGCTGCACACTGAGTACTTTACATCTTTGCATTGTATGGAGGTGTCATAAATTCAGTAAAATGTGACGGGCGTGAGATAATATACTACATGTGGGTGAAGGCTGAGCACCGTGAGCGTTGTTCACTACCTTCCAGCAGTTATGAGGGTGGTAACCAGGATCCTGTACTCCATCAGCTGCTCTTTAGCCGGAAAAACATAACAGTTGCCTTCCAGGTTAGAGCATGCCTGTGGAAGAACAACAATATAAAAAAACAGAGCAGGAAGTACAGCAGTAATGCAGAAAGAAAGTGGGGGATTGGTCCAATTCAATGTCTTGAAACGCTGCTATGCACCCTAACGTCCACTAGAGGTAGACGCTGTCCCTGAAAATGTCTGACACCGATCGTGATAGTTTCTTGGTCAAAGAGGTGTTTCACGTTACATGAGTGTCCAGCGCTGACCTTTAACCCTGCGGGGACGCACTTGGGGTCCCTGCTGCTGGCGTACATGCGGTACACCCTGCGCGCGTCCACGTGCTCCAGGATCTTCTCGCAGAGCAGATCGGCGGCGCTGTTGGAGGGAGTGCAGGCCAGGATGCGGCAGGAGGTCCGCGTCCTCTCTATCTGCTTGATGGCTTCCACCAGAGTCACGGTTTTTCCTGAACACGGGTCAGAGTAAAGTCGAGGGATTGTCGGTGACCTTATAGGGACAAAGGGAGAATAGCTGGTACGTGTCGTACCTGTGCCGGGAGGGCCAAACACCAGGTAAGGAGCAGGTCTGGACGAGCCAGCTACAATATGTTGCACGGCCTTGTACTGTTCCGGGTTTCCCTCCAGCTGAGAGTCACACAGCCTGTAGACAGACACAGGAAGAAACGTGTGTCAGCAGAGAAACATAAATACTCATCCCTTAATTTAAGCTCTTGGTCTATAAAGGGTGTGTTACATAGTCTTAATAGACAAATCGTATATTGGGTTTAACAATCTACATAGTTGTTTCCAGTACAGTGTAACAATCCAGGCATGTTACTGTTAAATGTGTTTATACATAAATGAACTTTAGGCCCAGATTCTGTTGTGTTGAGTGATAGCACTGGGGGAATAAAGTATCAGCTAAACCGGCTGATGTCTTAGCTTGAGTTCTTTTTTTTTTTTTTTTTTTGTGAGACGTCGCAATACTTTTGTTGCATTGGCTGTGCAGAAAGAAACTGTATGATGGAAAGTGCTGCTGCAGGAGAGTGCTTTGGAATGTAATTCCTAGGATTTCAGCTTCAATTGGTATCAATGAGGTTTTGAATATGTGTAAAAAAAAAAAAAAACACAGTAAAGGACATCTGTTGTTGTGACTTTTTGCCTATCCTGTTATATCTCCGTACGTTATTCCTACTACTGCAATACTACTCACACCAATCCACTGGAAGAGGCGAAGTCATGAAGGATCACAGATGAGACAGGGTCAGCTGGTTCACGATCCAACACTGGTTTATTGCAAAGTTATAATTCACCATGCATGAGAAGTAGCACGGGCTAAGTCTGAAATCCCCTTGACAATTCCCATCTTTTATACAATTGGTGACTTTCCATGGTTTTTCCACTATTACGATTTATTCTATGATCTTTACCCGAAGCAGGTGCCATTGTTTATTCTTTTTTTAAACATTCACCACCTACTCCTTTAAAGGAGGGGTTTCCCAATCTTCCATGTTACATATTCACCACCACCTGCTCCCGAACAAAGATATCTTCCTGCTGATCATTTATTTACCTTTTTTTAGGGTTATTGCTTGGTTTCTATTGCGCCTTAGTATGAATGGAATGTCACTGTAGTTTGGAAGGAATGTCACTTTAGTTTGAAATGGAATGTCGCTTACCTTTACTACATTCAACAATACTACATTGAATAAAATGTCACTACACTGTACCATTGTGGATCTACAGTGTACTGGCTCTCTAACCTGAGTGCGGGCAGGTCAGCTTGCTGAGATGGGGATGCCATGGCAGCAGGAAACAACACGTGTCTCAGTCCGCCTGAAGCCGCCAGCTCCGCCGCTCTGTGCTGGACGCGCGTCGGCAGGCGGTTGACCGTGAACTCCACGTTGAACTTCATCCCGTCCACAAAGCGATCCAGCAACCTGCAGACAGCCCAGTTCACAGTGAACATTTCCTTTTAACCCGGCCGAAGAATGTCGCTTTGTTTTATTTGTGTTTTTCTCCGTTGTTTTTTAATCTTACTCCGAGGCGAAGCCCAGTCTGACGCTGTCCAGCTCCACGCTGTGGACGTAGCCGCGGTACTTCACCGCCATGTCTCCCGCCGGAAACACCAGCAGCTGATCGCCCCGGAGCACAGACGGGCGGTTCTCAGACACGCCGGGTACCTGTGAGGGGATGGAAACAGTTTTTTTATAAAACGTTATATTTGCCTCGCTCTGTTCTTCTCTTCTTTTTGACGCGGAAGGAGCGTCCGTGCGATTCGGCCTTGACTCTCTGGAGCTCTAACGCAGGAATGAAAACAAGACAGATATGTCGCACACATGATTCCATCAATAATGCTGTGGGAAAGTAGCTCAAACTACAAAATCTGTTCTATTGTGTTTTTATGATTATTACTTAGGAAAACAGAGAGTCAGTTTTATTTTTTTTTAATAAGAGAAACAATTTATTTTTACTGGAAACTTTCCACAATAGTGAACAAGACTGTCAGCTGATTTTATTTTTATATTGATCATTTGGTTCTGCATTTGGCTTTTTAGGCTTAGTCATCTATTTCAAGGATCAATACAGTTAGGCCAGTGATAATCCAGGTCCATATATATGCAGTGATAGTACATACTTTTTAATACAGTGTATGTCAGCAATCAGTTATTCGACATGTTCTGTGTCATAATAAACCTTCATGCTTTAACATGCATAACAGGAAGGAAGGCGTCACACCTCCAGAACCAGAAGCTTCTTGTCGCGCCGATCTTTGACCATGGTGGCGGGTTCCTGATCCTTGTTGGGGATGTTGTATCTCCTTATGTCCACCTCCATCTGATGCTCCTCCAGATACAGCATCAGCTGGAACTTCTCTGAGTAGTTCTCCCAGCTCAAAGGTTCTGACAGCAAGGCGGTTCTAACCAGGAGAAAAAAAAAAATGTTACACCACAACCAGCGACCTGCAGTATAGCTGCAAATGACAAAAAAATGGAACTAAATTCACCTTCTTTCAGAGCAGTGAGTGCCCGGTGCCAGAGAGTGGAGGAGCTTGTTCATGTCCTTTGGTATCGTGTACGGTTTTAGCGCGACTTCATTTTTTAGCTTCATCACGGAGAGTCTGGTAAGAGGAGACAAGTTGGGAAGCATCGCGATGAGAGAACAACCATTTCACAGCATATTAACAACAGCGCTTTGAGGAAACTTTGGTACCCTTCGGGTCGCTGCCCATCCACAATCGTGTAAGGAGTTGCAGGGATAAAGGCAGGAAGCGAGCGGGGTTTGTAAGGGGCCACGGGCGCCAGCTCCTTTCCCAACGAGGTCATATACTGAGCCTCGATATAGCGCACGATGTGGAAAACGGCATCTGACTGCAGCTCTGGTTGAAACTCGAAGGCCAGCGTGGCTGGGTAGAAACCGACCAAACTGCAGCGGAATTGAACCTGGATTTCATAGGCATCGCCTGAGAATAGAAAGTAGAACGTTTCCTATACTCATTGAGCTCAGTTTGTAGTATTCGTAGCATCTCACTGTCAAATAATAGAACCGTCTGTTTCATGTTGCATCACCTGGGTTTAGTTTGAGGGGATTCGCCCTGGTCACGTTGCGCTTGTCCTTAAAAGTGAAGTCTCTGAGCCAGTGCAGCGGAGTGTAGTAGGTGAAATACACAGGTTCGGTTCCTGTGTTTTCCACTGTCAGATTCACCACATACTGTTAGGAAAAAAAAGATAAAAACAGATAAATGATGGATGGATCTCACTAGTGAGCTATTAGACCTAAGCTATTCATCACTGAATTTATATATATGTATGACCACTGAGGGTCTGTAAGTCCAACACTGTATAATTCATGTTGCTGTCAAAACAAGCGGCGCCATGTGACTTGGTACGAGCCGTATGTCTGCAGACCAAGGCACATGGATCAACCAGTTTAAAAAAATGTGTCATGCACGTCTTCAGGTAGAAATGACAAGTGAGGTATAACTGTGGAAAACTATGGAAATCCTACCAAAAAGCAGGAGGTGCATGGGGAGGAGCCCCAGGCCTCAAAACTGTATAAAAGCTGGGCATTTATACAGTTATTCAACACATGACATTTTGGTCTAGGTATTAGATCTTACTATTTGAATATAGTTTAGGTTTTTGGACCCCGGACACAGGTCACAAAAAGGTTCACACTCGTACCACAGCCGTGAATATGTTCATAAATACCTCGTATTCGCCTTCTACGCAGAAGCAAAGTTTTCCGTCTTCAAACTCACGATCAGAGTTGACGCTGACACCATGTTTGTCAGAGATGAACTGAGCCCTGTGGGTGTGAAGGTAGCCATACATTTATTCTGACCATTTACAAAGTTTTTATTTGGTTTATTTAATAGATTCTAATGTGCTATTGAATTATAACTATACCTTTTTTACCAACTCTAAAATGTACTGCCGTTCCATAAAACAAGGTATCTTAACTTAATAAAAAGTAACTAGAACCTAGAAAATCTAAATTGAGTATGTTTTAAAATTAGAAAAATAAAATATTTGGTTCGGTTCATTTCTCTGAATTGTGGATTTTTTTTCTAAATACAGCAACATAGCCAAAACTTTTAATTAGATTGAATTTAACTCAAATTTGTAAGAGTTAAACTATTACATTGACTTAATCTGCATAATTCAAGTACTATATAAGTAATTCCATTCTAATGTAGTTAAGTCAAAATCTATTAGAAACTTAAGTAAATTCACCATAAAATAACTATTCTGCATGAACTGTAAAATGTAACAAAAAAAAAAAAAAAGTTTGCCTGTCTGTCTGGAGTCTGTTCATCAGTAAACCGGCCAATTTCCTCCTCGCTCGAACCCCCGTCGACGCTTCTTCTGCTGAGGTGGTGGGCTGCCCTGGCCCGGGACCGGCTGCTCCATTACGGCTCGACCCCGGCTGACGAGTCCTCGCTGAGTGCCACTGGTCCACATACAGGGCTCTGACCTGGGCAGGAGACCTGATGTCAGTCTTGGCTCGGGATAGAAAATACCTCCATCAAGGTACCTGTCTCAAGAATCCACATTATATCCACATTATATATATATATATATATATATATATATATATATATATATATATATATATATATATATATATATATATATATATATATATATATATACACTCATGGTGAGATCTCCCCACAGTGGCTTAATGATATTGAGGTCAGGAGACACAACCTGGCTTCGGGTTTGGTATCATCTGATGAAAGAAATATCCAAGTACGACCCATGTGCAGCTTTTAGGCTGATAAGGGCAAGTTCTCCTCTGGCATTTTTGATAACATGCTGCATTCATCTTGCCATAAATGTCCAAGTGTCAGAGTAGGACCTTTCACCACACTGTAGGCCTCGTCGACTCCTCTTTAACTGTAACATTTATGACTGTGGCTAAAAAAGTTCAATTTTGATTAGTTTTGAGTGTCTCTGTACTTTTTGGCATTTCTTTCGCTTTGCACCTTGGACTCAGAATCCAAAAAAGTCATTGATCGGGTTTGTCAGGACTCACTGAACCTTTATACGGCACTAGTTACAAGCAGACAGAGCACAGGCACAGACAGAACACCCGTTTGTTTCAAAGTCCACATTCCAACATCTCAAAGGAATGTAAACTTTCCGTCAGGGTCTTCTGTGCTGTTTTCTGTGTTATCATTCCTATTATTTGAAAAATAATACATTCTGCCAGGGCATGTGAACTTATGAGCATGCCTGTTGTTGACTGAACACATTTCAGCATTGACAATGCTTCGCTTCAAAACTTCACTTCTTCCGTCTAACGGGTCAGTCTCAGTCATGTTGAGTACTACCCAGTCAATAAACTAAGGCTGTTTACCAATTCTTAACCTATTGACGTAATCACACCGGCCGCTCCTTTACACCCTCAGTAGAAATCACATGACTCAATGATAATCATTACTACTTCTTCTTTTCAGTTGATTGTCTTTATCACAGCGTTTAGCATGGGCACATTATCAATCATCACATTTTTAATCACTTGATAATAATTTGTACTAATACATTTTAAACAAAAGCCCCATCTTAGCTTTCCTCATGTAGATAATGTGGACGTTTTAGCTAAGAATTTCTCGAGAGAAAGAGCGGCCAGTCTTACGGCCTGTAGCTGACCTCTTTCACTAGGTCACGTCCTGGGTCAGTGAGGCGTGTCCTCTATACAGACGCCACGCCACTGCCTTCAGTCCTGATTCTGGGGTGAACACACACTTATGTTCCACATTGTAATCCTCAGATAATGGAAACCTAACCTATTTCTTCATCCATCTCTTACCTCCTCCTATTACCCCATATTATAAGCTGGGTGTATGCCCCATACTTTACAGGTTGTGTCCTCACGGTGCTTTGTCAATCTTTGTGCAATCATGTTACATAATACTGAATCGTCCCTTTAACACTCCCTTACATACAATAATAATTATTATAATTATTCATCTCTTGATTACATTTCTGAATTATCTTCCCAGTTTTAGCATAGCTCTTTCTGCAATCCCACTATAATCATGTTATCTCCATTTTCCCTGAAAATAATAAAGATGAGTTTCTATTTCCAAAAAATATAAATAAATCCAGTGTTATAATCATGACTTTTAGCAATTAGCTGAACTTTAAATAAATTAATCATGATTTAATATGATTTTTTTTCCATTATTACATTTTTAATTTGTTGTTTTAGTCTCAAAAAGAAAAAAAGCGTAGACTGCTGTATATACTTTTAATTCATGTCTACACAATGGAGCTTCCCAGCTAAAGTATTCCAAATGATTGCAAGTGACTCGTAGAAAAGTTTTGACAAATAACATCTCAACTCAACTCAATTACTACACATAACTATCGAATAATGTCAAGGGGGAAAAAAAGGCTAAATCTGTTGTAACATTGCACCTACTGTGGATTTGAAGCGGATCGTGTCCTTTCTGCGTGTTATCTTGTTGGACACTTTGAGCGCATAGAGGACTGAGCCGAAGTTTGGATCTCTGGTCGCTGCGTTCCTGGGATAAACACAGACAAAGCTGGTTTAGGAACGTGCTGGGGTCCGTGTGTGAGCAGCTGCGTCTGTCTCACCTGCTCCTGAACTCGCTGTTGTAGACGTCTCTGAGCGCCTTCCTGTCGCTGACGGACGCGCGGCCGCTTTCCTTCAGGAACTCGAAGAAGTCCAGTCCGATTTGGCAGCGCGAGGCCAAGTTCATGTTAACCATGGTCCCGACCGATCCGTCTTCAAACGGGACCGATCATCGAAACCTGGGCTGTGTGTGTGTGTGTGTGTGTGTGTGTGTGTGTGGGTGTGTGTGTCTCTCTCGGCATTAATGCGGATGCGTCCTCACAGTCAGCCCGATCCAGGGAGAAACGAAACCTAACGCGAAGTAAGACGAGGAAACGAAACCAAAAGCATAAAAAAAAACATAATAATTATAATAAAAAATAAACAAGTTAAACCACTTCTAGGCTGTAGATCTATAAAGATCACCTCCTCATCAGTGTTATGCATCAAAATCCTGCACATGAATACCTAGTTAAACTGCTTTTCTGAAATGGAAGCACCCTTTTATTATTATTATTTTTTTATTTTACCTTAAGCACACAGTTCATTTGCATTAGTCATTCGAACGAAGCTCAGCAGAAAGTGTAAAATGTCCCCTTTCAAAGGATCGCACGTGCTTACATTTTAACAGCTGTACACAAAATGCATAGATGATTTATATTATAAGACTGACGATCAATAAGGTTTTCAGTGTATTTTTTACAAACCTGTATAATCAATAATTTGTCACACGTGATTATGTGAAATGTGTTGCCGCCAGTTGCTTCAATTGTGCGATGACACATTATAATAATGCTAAATTAGTAGTAATAAAAACTTAAATTGAAAAAAGTGTACTGAGGTGTATTTCTTTGACTCTAACTTCGCTCACGTGTCACAGATCTCCCTGCATGTGTCTGTATCACAGCTGCAGATTCCACAGTTCCTATAGTCATTTCCTTATTTGGAGGGAATGCAGAGAATGTATATGCTTACTGCAAGCGTAGGAGGTGTCTATATGCTGTGTTCGAAGAAGGGACATATACGGTAATGTTGAATCTGAACAACGACGTGGCTCTGTCCACTTGAGAGTTTGTGGGGTTTATAAACCGCTCCCAAATAGAGCGAGAGGGGATTTTTTCTGACCTCTGCACATCATCTTCCGAGGGTTCTCTCTGCCTGAAGCAGAGGCCTAATTCGACTGGGAAAATCCTGGACTGCCTGCAGCCAGTCCATTTGTGATGCTTAACTTTCAATAAATTCCCTGAAAATGCATCAAAAGTGTTTCTGAAGATCTTCACTCTTGACTCGGGTAGATTATTCAACAGTACTGATACAAGTATTTGAATATATAGGCTATACACTGTTTAGAAATGTGACCCATTTGGAGAATTTTTTTTTTTTAATACATTTTGTCTGATATGATCTCACTCGTGTGATTTGAAGAAATCAATCATGTCAGCAAAGTACTTTCATTCTTTTATTTGTTACATATTACAAAACAAGTTATATTAAAACATGATCCGTACATCAAGGGCGGTAGGAGAATACTGATAAAACACTCCCCTTCATACAACATATTGTACTGCATTTACTACATTAAAAAAAAGAGAGAGAGAAAGAGAGAGAAAAACTTTTGATCCCACAATGGGAAATTTGTCTGTTACTGCAGCTTACGAGAGCTGCGTAACCGGCTGCCTACCGTGGCGCCATTTTGGAAACAGAGATTAGAACAAGCAGAGCAGTACAAAAAAACAACAACAAACTGACACGACAGTAGAAACATTAGAAACATTTGTGCCCAGGATGTGCATGGTAACTTTAACACGGTTTACATTAGGGAGGGAGGAAAAGCTCTGAGTGTGGAAGTTGTTGACGTTCGGTGAAGGCCAACCAGTGATAAGCGACCCAGATGTCTGCCCTTGAGATTCCGATTCCGAGACGGGGGTGGTAGCGTGATGATTTGTTACATATTAAAATACATGTTATATTAAAACATGATCCGTACATCGAGGGCAGTAGGAGAATACTGATAAAACACTCCCCTTCATACAACATATTGTACTGCATTTACTACATAAAAACGGCTTCTCTTTACATCCTGATTAGTCCTGCCCCCAGCCAAAAAAGAAAAATATGAAACACTGAACATGATATAACAATATGTTGAAATGTAACACCTGGTCTTGCTCATGTGACAGCAAATATTCACTCTTCACAAAACCTCAAGTAACTTCCAGAAATCCACAGATTGACTTTCTGGAACAGATCGGACAGATAAGGGAGCATGGCCTCAAAGTAACGCCTGTTGAGATTATCTACCATCTCCTGACATTTCTGCTCATCATATGTCACATCCAGCAGATATGACTCTCTTGGCGGCTTCTGATAGACGAGCAGCTTACAGGCTCTCAGCCCCGTGCAGAACATGCTGAGCTGCACCTGGTTGTAGAAACCCCGAGCGCCGTTGCTCTTCAGGACGACCCTCCCCTCCTCTCTCTGCAGGTCGTACCTGGGGGTTCCCATCAGCGTGTCCAGAGGATTGTAAGGACATTTGATCTCCAGCAGTTCCCCCGTGTTTAAAATCCCGTCAGGGCTCGCCGACAGCCACGGCCTGTTCTCGCACACAACCGTGCCGCTGCGGCGGATGGTGTACCCGCGTTCCTCCAGCCACCGGTAGGCCAACGCCTCCGATTGGATACCGTGTTCGGTTTCCTTATTCCCATGGAACCTGGGCCTGACGTGCTCCTTGATGTAGTTGTAGGGATTCCTGCAGCGCAGCAGCTTCGTCGCCATGCTCGCCGTTATCCGAATCCTACGGGAGTCGAACCACAGTTGCGATTTCCTCTGCCTGACGGTGCTGCTCTCCAGTGCTCTGAGTTTGGGTGCCGGCAGAGCCACGAGAAGGTTGTAGAACAGCATGCACGTCTGGCAGACGGTGGACTCGTGGTTGGCGTGCAGCAAGGGCGGCGGGGGTTCCGAGTGGTAGGCGTCAATGTAGCGCACGATGTGGAAGGCGGCGTCTGACTGCAGGTCTCGCTGAAACTCAAATGCCAGCGTGGCTCGAGAGGAGTGAAGCAAACTGCATTGGAACCGGACCTGCACGACGTAGGTTTCACCTGAGAGTAGAAAAGGAACAAAGGTTTCATATATTCAGCGGCTTTTGTTGTAGTGATTATAGCGTCTCGCATTCGAACAGCAGACACTTCGGTTCAGTCGCTGCAACACCTGGGTTTAGTAGGAGAGGATTCGCCCTGGTCACGTTCAGCTCGTCCGTTAGAGTGAAGTCTCTGAGCCAAAACAGCATGGTGTAGTAGGTGAAATACACTGGTCTGGTTCCTGTGTTTTCCATTGTCAGATTCACTATGCACTGTAACAAAAAAAACGCTTGTACGTTATGCTTGTACCGCAACCATACAAAATACTTCCGATAATAATATCTATACCTTAGATGCGCCGTCCACACAGCAGAAAATGACCCCGTCTTCAAACTGACGGTCGGCCTTGATGCTGACACCATGTTTGTCAGAGATTACATGAGCCCTGTGGGTGGCAAAGGGTGTTATAATAATAATATTAATGATAATAATAAGGATACACTATTACACTCAATTGTATAGCCACCTTAAAAACTACATTTGAAAAGGTGCTTTACATGTTGTCTAATGTAAAAAAAAAGAGGTACACATGTTGGCTTCTCAGGTCAAAGTGGTGTTGTGACTTATTGCCTATCCTGTTATATCTCTATACGTTATTCCTAATACTACGATACTACTCACACCAATTCACTGGAAGAAGCGAAGTCACGAAGGATCACAGATGAGACAGGGTCAGCTGGTTCACGATCCAACACTGGTTTATTGCAAAGTTACGATTCACCATGCATGAGAAGTAGCCCGGGCTAAGTCTGAAATCCCCTTGACAATTCCCATCATTTATACAATTGGTGACTTTCCATGGTTTTTCCACTATTATAATTTATTTTATGATCTTTACCCGAGGCTGTTTCCAGGGGAGGGGTTTCCCAATCTTCCATGTTACATATTCACCACCATCTGATAGAGAGATTTTCCCTCTGTTTTCCTGCTGGTCATTTATTTACCTCTTTTAGGGTTATTGCTTGGTTCCTGTTGTGCCTTAGTTTGAATGGAATGTCACTTACTTTTACTACATTGAATAAAATGTCACTACAGTGACCTATCCTTTAATATTATCAGGGGAGGTACTCAAGACAAAAGATAAAATGTGGCGATTCCTTACAGTCCTTCAGGGGCATACACCCCCCCACAAGTGTCTGATAAGGAGCTGCGTAATTCACAACTCTGAGTTGCGTTTCTGTGCTACACTCTGTATACGAGCAAATTAACCCTGTTGTCGTGTCTGGAGCCGTAGAAGAAGAAGAAAAAGTAAAAAACATATTACAGTTGCCTAGAAAAACTATTGAACGCACTTGACTTGCATTTTAGGAGAAAAACATAACGGACTGCGCTCAAAACAAACACTGTGGCAGGAAACAAATCCTGTTTGACCATCTTGCCTGTCCATTTGGAGTTCTTCTTTCAATCGTTTGGCCAAGTTCCTCTTGACAAGGACCCCGATTGGTTGGTTCCGGGTCGGCCACGGGTCCAGATAGAGATCCGTGAACTGTGCGGGAAATCACCTCAGGTCAGCCTTGTTTTAGGATTGGAACATTGGTGGCTGTCTCTTTCACAATAAAGCACAGGTGCCTTTCTGTAGTTTTATTTCAGCATTCATAAATGATCCTTTTATACGTACTGCTCCAATGCTGCGATTCTTCAAATACCTGAGTCTAAACATAGCAGGGCTCCAACCTGTCTAGAGCCCTAGATTATGAATTCTGTGTTAGGATGACACTTTATTGGCCTTATGGCCTAATTGTCTAGGCCAGAGCCAACTAAGGTGAACTACAAGTTATCAATCCTATAGGAAAGGATTCACGCAGTTACTAAAAGTAGAAGTATAATGTTTATTATAGGAAAAAACACAATACGTTGCAGGTCTTTAAGACCATCATCTTTTTTATTATTTCATTTTTTTTTCCTTTTCCTTGTTTTTAATAGGCAATGTCAGCCAAAGCTTTACACCTAGTTTTGCTTTATCACAATTCAAACACTTCAAATTTCTTGATGCATAAGCTTGAACCTAAACAGGCTTGTGTGCAAAAAGTATGATGGAGAAGTGCACGTACCGTCCTATTGAAGACAACCACGTCCCCTCTCGTTGATAACTTCCCATAGGCTGACAGGGCGAAAAGGACTGAACTAAAGCTCGGATCTTTGCTAAATACACACACACACACACACACACACACACACACACACACACACACACACACACACACACAGAAACGCATACACAGACACAATGATTTTACAAATGCATGAAATATAATTTGATGTGTTTTGACTAACCCGATTAATTTTCAAATTGACTTTATTAGTTCAGAAATTAATTTCAATTAACCTGAAATGGAATCTCATATTGGGACATTTAATTCAGTTGTTATTAAACGATATTTGTAAAACTATTCAATTACCTCTAATTGGATATGTCCCATTCTCTGCTGGGTTCTGTTTTGCCTGTGTCTGAATAAAATGTCACTACACTTTCCCAGTCCAGGTCCCAGGTCAAAGACTTATATTCCAAATTATAATCCTCAGAAAATAGCAATAGTCAGTTTTTTCAGATTTTTTTTATGCTCTCCTCATGCCTTAACATCCTGTATCACCTCATTTACATGTGACATCCAAATGACCACATCCTGACAGCTGGGCCGATTTCTGCACTCTCTGCAGTTAGTAACAAACACTGTAGGACATTTTGGGGAAGTGAAATCATGTTTCATAATACTGATCTGTTTTTTCTTCCCCACTTTCTCACACTTTCCTCATACAAAATGATACAGTTTGATACTATTTATCTCTATTCATTTCATTTCTGGTGATGTAGTGACAGGTTACCCAGTCATCAATATGTTGAGTGAAACCACTGAACTGATCATAGCCTTTTGTCCATCCTATACACATATCCTCATCTCTTATTTCTTACACAGGCAAGTCTGGGCTTGTTTGAACCGGTTCCTGCCTTTTTGAGGTTACTTCTTCATAACTTTACACCAATAGCTCCTTAATTTTCTTGAACCTTTTTTTTAAGTTATTATTTCCTGTTTTACACCGTTACCTAACGCAGTTATTATTAAGCTGAGCACAAAAAAAACACACACATGATTAAAGTGACATATTCCTCCGATCTAACGGTGTGAGGCGGATCAACTCACCTCGTCTTGAACTCATTTTTGTAAATGTCTTGAAGTTCACTTCGTCGCCTGATGGATTCTCGACCAGTTTCCTTCAAAAACTCATAGAAGTCCGATCCAGTCCATTTGTTCGATAGCAACGAAGGCTTACCCATGATCGATAGTCGGGATGTTCACGACGATTCAAACATCACGTAGGGGAATTCCGGCTGCGGCTCGTTTTATATCGCCGGACAGGCCCCGTGGGCGGGGTTTAACGGCGACGCGGAAAACTGCGAAATAAATAAAGTATACCCGCACCAGCCGGAGCGATCACCTTCACCTATCGTTGCTGCACATTTATAAGCCATTTATAAGTTGTCACAACCAATGTACCAAACACCAACTACACTATTCCAAATATGGAATAAAGCTATATAAATACATAATAATAGTATATATATATATATATATATATATGGATTTTATTTTACATGGTTATTAAGAAATGTATTTATAGAGCACATTTAAAAACAAGTTGAAATTGATCAAAGTGAATCACATATCCAAATGAAACAAGACATAAAAATAGTAATAAAGTATTGAAAACATCAAAAATAAAAATGCAAATATAACAAAAAAAACAAAGCTGTTAACCATTAAATCGATTGCCTGGAGGCCCCATCTGCATAGGGGAGGGGGCTTTGCTGCACTTTGCTAAGTCCAAAAAAAATGTGTAATGTCCTGCATGTCTTCAAGTAAAAATAATAGAGTAAAGTCATGTATAACTGTGGAAATATAGTAAAGGAGGGAGGGTCCTAGGGAAAAGCCCCAGGATAAAAGCTGTATAAAAGCTGAGCATTTTTCAGTTAGTTCTCAGGTTTAACCCAGGCTACTTCTTATTTATGGTCATATTGTAACTCTGCCATAAACCCCTGTTGGACCAAATCAAATTTATGCGGTAGAAATTGTATCCAGATTTTTTTTGTTCTTTCTGAGGACAATAATCTTAAACACAGCATGCAGAGACATGACCAAATTTACAGCATTTACTTCTTCTTTATTAAACATTTACTGTTACAAGTTAGCTTTTCCTTGTAAAAAGGGCCATTAGGCACACGCACACACACACACACACACATACACACTTCTCACTCACTAGACCATAAACCGCATCTTGCCATCCTGCATGACCCCTAAACCAGACCACAGACCCTGACACTAATAGGGGATTAAAGGTCAAACAGACAATGGCAGAAACAGGAAAATAAACATACAAGGATGAAAAACTGACTGGCCAGCAGTGGAAAAGAGAGTTACCAAGTGTACTTATTTTTTGTGGTGTCCCTAAGGAGCCCCTCTATCCTAGTTTTAGGTCTGTGGTGGAAATATTTGGATAACTCTTCAGAGAGCAAATGAAATAAAGGAGTTTGTTCTTTTCAAAATAGGAGAATTGTTTTTTATTCTGCGCAGCCATTCTAGTTGAACACAGGTGTTTGTCTTCATGTCTGTACACATAGAACTGGAGCTTTCCTGAGAAAACAGAATAAATCATTTGGTTATTGTTCAATTTGTGGTTGGCAAGATGAGAAAGTAAAAAAAAAAAAGAAAACAAAGTTTTAAGAACCATTCATCATGTGTCTCAAAATTAAAATAAAAGTTTATTTGCATCATTTCTTTTTAGAAAAAAATCACATTGTGTAATTGTTTTGACACAAAATGTCAAATGGTGTAATTAAAAATACGTTTCAATCAATTTTAAATATTTAATCCACCTAGAGTATAAAACTAGTTGATATCGTGTGTATTTTTTTTAACATTTGTAACATTGTGAGAGTTAAATTAGCTTAGTTATACTCAAGATTTTAGGGTTGCACCACATGACAGTTTTGCTATTGTCCATTATACAGCATGGAGGAGAATAACTACTTTACATGAGTAAATTCAGTATATATATTATATATATATATATATATATATACTGAATATGATGGTGATATATATATATATATATATATATATATATATATATATATATATACTGAATATGATGGTGATATATATATATATATATATATATATATATATATATATATATATATATATATATATATATATATATCACCATCATATACGTCATCACCAGAACGCTTGACTGTGTTTTTGATATAAACTTTAAATTATGATCCTATCTTTAGAATGACTGAAGGTTTAGCAGCTTGTGTAATGGACTTAGACACATTAAGTTGCGTTCACGAAAACAAAAACGCTGTTGACATAATCTGATAGATTCTTAAATAACTGAATTTGTGTATATGTTCTTCATCATGCAAGTTTCCTTATTACAGTCACCATGTTTTCATACACTATTGATTTGAATTAATTTCACATAGTGATTACATAAAATCGGATGTCTGTTCAGGGTGTGTGCAATTCTAACTCTAACAGAAAACTCATCATGCTAACTGTAACAAAAATAATATTTAAAAAAGAGGGCACATTTTTGGGCCATATACAGTTTGTTTACATTTAGTTCAGGCAGTTTTACCTTATTTCTGTATGTAGTGAAAATATGAAATATGTTACTTCACACTTAATTTTCAGTTTCTCCTCCAGTTATTTTAAATGTATTGTTTTTTTTTATTTTATATATTACTCTCTGTTGTGTAGTGGAGATCAAAGGAACAGAGAGGAAGAGAAAAGACAACCAAAACAGCTATTACTCTTCAAGGCAATTTCTGACAAAATAAAGACAGTAGAGTGTAAATATGTTGGAATGTGCTTGTTACCGGATACTCAGTGAATCATTCTCTCTGCATCAGAGACTGTAATGCCACAGTAACCCCCTGCTTCAAAGCAGTAATATATGAACCTGAAACGAGAGGTCAGCATTTTGTAAAATTAAGGGATAAGGTGTATCTAGAAATAAAGATTGTGCTATCTGTTATTTTGTGAATGTGTGTGTAGTATGTGTCGTAAACGGGGAGGAGAAAAAGACAGCTGAGATCCCCCCCAAGACAATCTCTAAAGTGTCTGTTGCATGAATTGTAAAAAGCCTCTTTTGTTTTGTTATACTATATTCTTTATCACAGTGTTTGTTCAGAGAGAGATGAGTGGCCTTACTTATTCCAGGTTCGGTCTGTTATCAAGACTCTGGGGTCTCCCACCACAACCAGTAGCGCCTTGGCCCGGGTTATTGCCACATTGAACCTCTGATGAGATAATCAGTTTTTGCTCTATCAATGCTACCATGTCATTTGACATAAATAGTTTAATCATTATTATGCATCTGATGTACTTTAAAAAAAAAAGTGGTCTTGAGTTTTTCAACTGTTTTCCCACCTTCTCATCGTTAACAAAGCCCAGTGTGAATTGATGGTCATTGGCTGTCAGTTTCCGATTGCTACGCACTGTAGACACCAGTATAATGTTGAACTCTTTACCTTGAAACATTTCCACTGAACCAACCTATCAAAAACATTAATATTAGATGTGTTTAGATCCAAAATCTCTCCTTTGAATGTTCAACAACAAACATACAATCACTTGTATTTCCATACAAATATCTTTTCATTCCTGAGGTCTTTGTCCTTCTGAAGGATGGTCTGGATTTTTTCCACCTGTTAGCACAAATATAGGACAATATGAAGCAGATTACCTTTCCCAAAGGGGGAGAAAAAGACAAAAGACAAAAGGCAATTATTGTAAGACACAACTTACTTGTTTTCTATATGGTGCAATGATACCAATTTCCCCAGGTCCCATTTGTGATGCACTCTTTTTGTGAAAATATTTAACAAGAGCTTTTAAGTATTTCTCTAACACCTCCACCTCTGCCATGTTGTAAAGAGAGGCGCAGTTGGTGTCACGTTCTTCAATACCTGCCACTCCGTGGAAGAGCAAAGGAAAACCCTGATACACGGAAAGAGGAATAAGAGAGGTCGACAGAGAGCCAGAGCATTGTGTGTGTGTGTGTGTGTGTGTGTGTGTGTATGGGTGTGTGTCTGTATTACTTTCTTAGGCAAGCCTTCCCATTCACAGTAAACACCACATTTCTCTTCAGCAGCATGAGGCAGAAGTTGTCCACTATAAAAGAGCTCATTGGGAATTTTTAGAATTGCAGGATGGGATCTGAAACAGAGTAAAGGGAGAAAGAAGACCCCTTTAAAAAATGTGAACCAGGGCTTGGGCAGATGGAGGTACCTAAGAGTAGTTTAAAAGTCACATCGATGAAAGATTAAAAAAAAAAAAAAAAAGTGAAGGCATCACCACTGCCACACCTGTAGTTCCTCAGTAACTTTGTGACAAAGCGGGTGTTGAATCCATGTGTCTCATGTGGCTTGTACAGATCGATGTCCCTCATCAGACGCTCCAACAGGGACACACCTGCACAGAGTGAAGGCTTTAAACTTTCACAAGTCAGGGCAATAATAAGCAGCATTCAGCACTAAAGAACATTTAGTGATCATTTAACAACTTCACATACCCAAATCTAATTTGGCTGTATTTTTTTAAGTTACACACAGTACTCACCCAATCCATGTTTCTTTGCAAACTTGGATATGATGAGGCAGCCTAACTGATTAGGGTCTCCAGCCAGAACAACCTGGCATTTACGTGGTTTTACTAACCCTTTGGAGCAAACACAGAAACAATGAAAGGAAATGCTCATATACAAATTCACATACTGTAATCAAGCTGAACTTATTTATCACCTGCTAAAGGAATGATACACTCTGCTTCTGCAGCCCTGCATACTTCATCCACAATGATGTAAGTGTAATGACCTGGAGGAATCCCAATTGACACCAACCTAGAGAGATAGAGAGTGGGGGATAGAGTATTTAGTTTCCTATTGTTGTGACTTGATCTCGATGTGTAATTGCCAATAAACTATACTTTGTAATAAGTCTCTACTTATATCAATAATTTGAAGATGAGAAGTCACAAAGAATCAACGATGAGACAGGATCAGCTGGTACATTGTCCAATGATGGTTTATTGCAGAGTTACAATGTAGTGACATTTTATTCAGACAGAGGCAAAATAAATTGTAATAGTGGAAAAACCAAGGAAAAATCACCAAATGAAAGAAGGAGCCCAGGGAGGAGTAACCTCAGTCCCCGAATTGGATAAAAGGTGGAAATTATCAAGGGAATTTCAGACTTAGCCGGGGCTACTTCTCATGCGTGGTGAATTGTAACTCTACAATAAAACATTGTTGGACCATGAACCATCTGACCCTGTCTCATCTTTGATTCTCCCTGACTTCGCCTCTTCAGTTTTGTTAGTATAAATATAACTCTAGCTTTAGAATAAGGATATATAAGGATTGGCAACAAGTCACAACAACAATTCACCATACATGAGAAGTAGCCCAGGCTAAGTCAGAAATCTCCAGCTTTCCAGATTTTATAAATTTCGTGGCCTTAGGTTGCTTCTCCCCAGGCCCCTCCTGCCATTTGGTATATTTTCTATGGTTTTCCACCTTTATACATTACATATTAGGCCTAGGATTAGCCCCTTGTACCTTGCTGCAGTTATCAGCGTTGTAACTACGATCTGGTACTTCATCAGCTGCTGTTTAGAGGGCATCAAGAGTGCGTTTGTCTTTTGGTCCAGGTTGCAGTTGTGCTACAAAAATAATTTAAAAAAAAAGCCAGAATTAAATTTGCTAGCATCAATGAGATTAAATAGAGCTTTAATAGAATCTGAATTTTTCATAAATGTATTGGAAGTATGTACTGGTTAAAATGTGTATTTTTATGTTGTGGTACAAATTTGAAATAACTTAATTCAAATGGATGTCTATAAAAACTTTCTTAATCATTTTGACATATGTGACCATGCTTTTTAGGTTTGTTTTTGTATGAGGAAATCAGTCCACAAAAAAACAGGCAGACCTTTACAAATTGGGGTATACTGCTCACAGAGGTGTTCAGGGCGTATAAGCGATACAACTTGTCGCTGCTTATCTTTCCATCGATTAACTTTTCAAAGAGGTGATCTGTTGAGGTGTTGGAGGGAGTGCATGCAAGGATTTTGCACATCTGAGATTTCTCTATCTGCTTGATGGCTTCCACCAAAGTCAAGGTTTTGCCTAACCAATACATGTAAAAAAATACATTATTGTAGATGTTATGACAAATAATTAAGCATCATTTACACATACATGCACAGTACCTGTGCCGGGGGGACCAAATACTATGTAAGGGGCAGGTTTTGCAGAAGCAGCCACAATGTGTTTAATGGCCATGCGTTGCTCCGGGTTGGTCTCCAGTAGTGGCAGACTAGAGACAGGGATGTAATATCAGGGCTGAATCACCATTTAAAGAGGCCTTACATGAACAGACTGAACAGAATATTGTGTAACGACTAAAGGCTTAAACTGCATCACATTAGCATGTTTTTCCTAGATTCATGATCTTGTAATATTCTGACCTGTGCAGACTTAAATGATGGGAAGAAAAGTCTCCAGTAGGGAACAGCAGCTCTTTCAGTCCTTGCTTGTACACTGTCACTGCTGCTCTATGCTGGATACGCAGGGGCAACCGGTGTAAAATGAATTTCACCTTGAACCTCCTACCCTCCTTAAAATGCTTCCAGAACCTGCAATAAAATTCACAAGTGGTGCATTTTTTTTTTTTGGACAGCATAACGTGAACATATTTAATTCCGTCCTTAAACTGGTAGTAGGTAAGTAAATTAGCTTTAAACTTGCAGTGCAATTTTCCAGGTTCAAAGAAAGTCATATCCGTTATATCATATCTATAATTCAGTATTGTTGTTTCCTTTCAGACACCTGATTGTTGAAAAGTAGATATTTCTGCCACTTGTCGTGGATTTCCTGATGTTTAATTATGTTTCTTCTTAGTGGATTCTCTCCACACAATGGAGTGTACTTACTTTTCGCAAAACTGCATGTAGACCTGTTCTGAATAATCATATTGGATCCAGCCTTTGTACATTGCAGGTTCTGAAACTCCTGACTTGTCTAAAGGAGTCAACTGCACTTCATGGCCACACAGCAAAGATGGACAGAGTCCAGAGGCACCTTCAATCTGATGGCAAATTAGGTTTGCGTGTCACTTACACAGTTGTTTAGGTGAAATATCCAATCGACTGTATTCAGTTTTGTGTTGCTATTTGTGCGCTGGAAACACGTCACCGGCAGAACGAGAAGTTTCTTGTTGCTTTGGTCTCTGAACATGGCCACATCTTCCCGGTTGAACATCCTGATGTCCTCTTTCAGCTGGATCTCCTCAAGATACAGCAGCATCTGTAATCTCCTGGTGTAGTTTCTCCAGGTCAGATGTGTCTTCTTCAAGTACCTGAAGAGATTCCAGTGACATGAAGTCAGTTTGGGGATCCGATTAGGGCATCACGTTTCCTATCCTCAAAGAATATATTTTACTTTCACATATTGTTTGTTGACATCGCTATAGGAATAAGCCTGGGTTTGATTTTATTTTTCAAATAATTAGTGTGTTAAATAGCTTAAGATGTAGTATTTTCTCCTAGTAAGCTTCTTGCTTATGGTGAGGCTATTTCAAACACAAACATTTAATTTAACATTTAACATACTAAAGTATTCTATATATTGCCCTGATTTTTACCTTTATAGATGTAAATAAATCTAGTACTGAGTAAACTCACCTTCTCATTCCCAAGTGTGCACATGAAAATACAAACCTGTCACAATTTTGTATATAGTCTTTTGATCTATTGGGAAGTGGATAGAGCCACAAAGGCACCGCAGACTTTGGCAAGGCCACTTTAGCACTGGATAAACACAACAAAATAAAGGACTAAGCAGTAATTTAGAATACTCAAAAAACAATGACCAGTGAATACATGTAGCAATCTGCAGAACATGAATTGAGATGGTTGACACATTTCTGAATGCAATGGAAATAATAAGAGGTATATAGATATAGTAATTCAAGCCATCAATAATTCAGTCTTACATAGTAAAAATGTGTGAAAAAAGCCTATGGGAGAAACATTGGTTTATCTAAAGAGCAGTGTTGCACACCATAATCTATAACATGAGTGTTTTGTGATATTAACTTGTCATACCATTTGGTAGTTGTCAACTCCTCAGTTTGGAGGTTGCAACTTGAGCATGAGGCTGTGGGGAGGAGCTCTTCCACACAAGACGTACAATGCGTGATTTCCAAGAGGCGCATAATCTGAAATTTATCTGACGGCTGCTGGCGTGTCTCAAATTTGAAGTCCAGCAACTGTTCATAGAAGCCTGCGTGGTCAGCATGGAAATGGACGCTGATGTTACATGCCTCTCCTAAGAACAGCATTGGGATAAAAATCAGCTTTTATATAATTTAATAAAAAAATATTACATGTATCTTGTACCACATGATGTCACAATACCAGTATTTTTTCCTCTCTTACATATTGAATTCAAGCCGTTTATTTGTATTGTTCTACGTGTGCAAAGTCTATCTCCCACTGTACTGACAATTTACCTAAATGGAGGCAAACAGGATCCAGGTAACAAATGGATGGCCTAAGTGATAATGGCAGGAAACTGCACTTGTGTAAAACCGTTGAGAGGAGGGGAAAATGGTTGAATGTTTAAAAAAAGAAAGAAAGTTGCAGTTAGCCTCGGGTAAGTACACAAAATAAACTGCATTAGTGGAAAAACCATAGAAAATCACCCAATGAAAGGAGGAGCCTGGGGAGGAGCAACCTCAGGCCCTGAATTGTATAAAAGGTGGAAACTCTCAAGGGAATTTCAGACTTAGCCCGGGCTACTTCTCACGCATGGTGAATTGTAACTCTACAATAATCCTGTCTCATCTTTGATTCTCTGTAACTTTGCATCTTCAGTTTTGCTAGTATAAGTATAACTCTTGTTTTAGGAATAGTACATAGGTTAAGGCGTCAAGTCACAACACCACACGACATTATTGATTAAGTGTGCACCTTCTAATAAATCTCATACTCAACTCTTTTCCTTTTTTAAATGCACTGTATTCCATCCTGTGCACAAAATATCTATTGCAAACATGTCCTCCCTCTATTCTTCTTCTTAAGGTTTATTTCCTCTTTTTTTAAGAATTTTTTTCTTGTATCATGTGATGGTCTAAGGACAGGGGCTGTTGTGTTGCTGTTGCACAAATAGTGAAGCCCATCAATGTGAATCTGTTATTTGGGATTTTGGGCTATGCAAATGAAATTGACTCAGAAGTGTTTTGACCTGACTGGAATACACAGTCACAACCCATGCTGCAGTAATTAAAGACTAATGTGTCTGCAGTTTTTTTTCTTTTACTGAAGTGAGAAATAGAGAAATTGATTATGTAACTGACTGCAAGAAAAGAACATTTATTAAACAGATTAAAAGTCTGTTACCTGAGAAATTCATACGAGGAGATAGACACACCAGTCTTTATAGTCATGCACAAACAAGAACAAGGTGGGAATGCTAGAGCGATACATGAATCAACTACTATCTACTGACAGCACATTCTGCTCAAGGCTATGGAGCAGTGTTCCCACACAATGGTTGAAATGTAGCTAAAACTATTGTTCTGAGCACACGTGATATATGTAGTAAATACAATATCACAAACAGTATCACCTGCACATTATATTCTAACCTATTCAAAAGATTTGAAAAAAAATGGTTTGCACATTTCTAAAGCAATTAGCAAAAAGTTTCAAAATTCCATTTTAATTTAAATAATTCCGTACTGCAAAGAGCCCTACTTTCATATCTGGTTATCGGCTACAACCAGCAGCCAGTTATGTATCAGGTCTTAGCTGATTATATGGGCTGTAAACCAATATGTTCAGCGATTTCAAAATTCATCTCCCCAGTACCTAATGATCACAAGAGGCTTGTTCTGAGTCTCTGCTGGTTTCCTGGCTCAGATTAACTAACACAGCATATTTATGCTATATATTTCATTTTCACACTTACAGATACAAGAGTGCTTTCATTCGTCTAATCTCACTTCACACACCAGCAAAGCATATAACGAAAAATGCCACTAATTCCAATATCCGACAACAAATAAACAACTGCGGAGACCCTCTTTCTGGTGGGGCCTGTGACTGTGTGAATCTTCTTCATACCTGGTTCAAGGGTGAGTCCCTTGATCGTTTTAATTCTGTTCCTATCAGAATCTTTGATGGTGAAAATATTTCCTACAAGGTCAAATGTCCCAAAACTCATGCAAACAGCTTTGAATCCAGAATTCTTCACAGTCAATGACACAACTTCCTGTTGGACAGAAAATATGTCATATTATTATCATACACAATTCATACAAGCTCACACAATGGAAGACATGAGGATGATGTATTATTGTAACCTGATTTTATTCAACTATATTTGTACTTCTATAGTTATTTACTGCTAAATTCATTATCTTACAGGCTAAATAGCTTTAGCTTGATAAAAAGGCATGACTACTAAGTATAGATAGCTTGGCTTACTTGATTTTCATATACAGTGAAGCAGATCTTATCTTCTTTTGATGCAGGGTCTGAAGTTATGGTCACACCATATTTATTAGGAACTATCTTAGACCTGTGTGGTTGAATCACATTAAATAAAACACAGTTTATTTGAATATTATATTAAATGAAGTGGACTGACATATTCTTACCTGTATTGCTGAAATTTCTTTGCCATGTTCAGTCGCATTTTAATGTGGTGGTGGGCCTGCTGACGCATCTGATCTTCAACACTGGATGTATTTTGTGGCTCATTCAGGTAACCAGATGTACCTGGTTCTGTATTTTGGACGGACGGTGCTGCAGGCGACAGCTGTAACCTCCGCCGCTTCTCCCGAGGTTCACTCATTTTTTGTCTTAATGGAACTGGTTTTAAAAGAAGATTATTTTAGTATCTTTCCATTTCAGGCTCACAATTTCTTGAAAAGCGACAAAAAGAAAAGACAAAGAGGTAAAAATACATCTGCTGTACTATAAGAAACACACTCGGACTGTAGTGTCAGACTCAGTGTGTCTGAAGTTCTTAGAAGTATAGTTCTAGTAGTTCTAGGTAGTCTATGATTATTGTAAAATCCCACAGTTTTATCTGCTCATCATTCACGTGATTCTTAACACTCTTGTGTTAGTTATTCACCAAGGTAAAATCTCACCTTGTTCTAGATGATATGGTCTGTTTAAAAGTGAAGAACTTCAAGCAACAAACGCAGTCACTCAAGCATAGATGTGTCTGACCTTGTCAGAATAATGGCCGGTGGACAGTCAAACAAAATGATTTATTGTAGCCTTCCTTATCTATTAATTAATTGATAACATCAATCTTGTTTATAATATCTCATTTTTAAAAGTGTTTTCGCATTTCTACAACTTTCACTTTTACTCCAATACCTTTCTCTAAGCATTTCTTTTCTTTCTTTTTTTTTTTTTTTTTTTTACTAAATTTAGAATAAAAAATTTGTGGAAACGGACTGCAAATGACCTGATATGAGCATGACTTGCAAGATTAAAATTAGTGTTCTGGTTCAATATTCAGCTACACAAGTAAATTATTTACTGCATTTACTGGTATATACCATACCACATACTTAAGTATAATAAATATTAAATACTTCTGAAAGTCATTTTCTGCTAAATATGTACTTTTTTTAGAAGTGGCGTTCACGTACAGTAGTTCAAAAACATTAGGGTTGTTTTAGGCTTTTATTAGTGCTTATATTGTTGCTACATTTATCCGCTAGATGGCAGTGAAAGAACAAAGAAGATACACTTATAATACTTAATCAAAAACATATACAAATATATCACATATATAAATATAAATAGATAAAAACAGTTATAAATTATTAAATAAATTAATAGATAAATACACTTTGAAAAATACATTATTGTAAGTAAACTTGTATTTCTTCCCCTAAGTTTATTTATTTTATGATTCGTCGTGCTCCTTGGACACAGTGCTGCTACTGGCAGCTAATGCTAGCACACGTTAGCTTAAATGCTGCTGCGTTTAAGATGAAGGAGAAACTAGGCGGATGTAAGTCAAACTGATAATTTAACAGTGTTGTAGCTGAAAAAAACAAAACAACGAAGCATAAGCAACATAAATAACAGGATGTCGTGGTAAGTAGCTCTACAACTAGCCCGTGTTTCCAGTTCAACAGTATAAATGTAACGTTACCATTTAATTAATATTTGTAATTAGCATGCTAACTTTGTCAACTGTCTTTCTCAAACACGAGAACAGCAAATTGGAGAACAGTTATTTAGTTAACTTACGTGTTTCAGAGCCTTTATTTTTTCTAAAACCTGACAAACTTAATTTATAAGTAAGATAATGGATGCTCAATTCAGTATCCTAGCAACCGGATAAATTGTTATCATTAAAAGAATGTTATTGGCCCGTATCCATGGAAACTCAAGTAACGTACTGTATTAAAATGCACCAGTTTTTCTTGAGTATTCATTATTTTTTTGCTACTTCATTGTTCCACTCCACAAAATTTTAAAGGTGAATACGGTGCTTTATTCTATAACGATTTTAACTAATGGATAATAAAACAAGCTTATACAACACATTATTAAAGACAGTTGGCCTTTTAGGTTTGGATCATTATTTTTAAACTTTCACACCTTGGCCACTAGGGGTCAACACAGACTAATGTTTTTTACTTTTGCCTGTCCTCGCTGCTCAATCTAATGAACTATGGTGCTGGTGTTTTTCATGCTTGACGTTATTGTAGCTTGTATTTCTTTTGTCATTCATTTGATTAGGTACTTTGTAACCTTGAGAGATAAAATTTGATCTCCTTGTGGAGTAGCAATCCACAATAGATGATTATTGATTGCAATGTTTAGGGATTAGTAAGATGCCACTAACATTTTATTAGAGCGTCATCAGAGTTTCACATTCTTGTGCTGAAAGGGATGGTTTTACTTTTTACTTTTTATTGCGTTTTGAGGAAGGTGTCTCATGATTCTAAATGCTCAACAGAGAAATGCACACAGTTTGTATGCAGCACTTTAGAGAAGTCGTGATGTCACAAATAAACCCCTTTCACAGCTGTTCCAATCAGCAAATCAAAAGAGAGGCTCATTAATAATAATAATTATATATATAGTATATATATATATATAATCATAATAATGAATAATATTGACTAAAAAAATGAAAATGATTTTGGCAAAGTGTTTTTAGTGATATCACAACTTTAAATAAAACCCAAGAAAAGTGTGGAATATAGAACCTTCAAATCTCAGGTTACATGTATGAGCAGAATGTGTGACATTACAACTTGTCAGGCAGCCAATCCTGATGTGGACATTCACAGAAAATTGACTTTTCGGTCGGGTAGGACACATCTTTATGTCCAGTAGGTAATCTTTTAGAATGATTAGTGACTATGAGTGGACTTTTTTGTAGAAAAAAAAGAATGATTAATTCAGAGTATCTTTTAGAAGTCTTATGGGATGTCCAGAGTATCTTTACGTGTTTGGTGGTGAGACATATTACTATCTATCAAGTTTTTCAGCATTTTAGACGTCACAGAAATAAAAAATAATGATAATATTAATTTTTGTAACCTGACAAATCTGGTGTTCCATGTTTACCAATGACTCAGAAGAGGTTTGCAAGTGGCCAAATGAGGACTAGAAAGATAAGGGGTTGGGTTTGTTTGACACAGAATCTTCAGAACAACCAGAGGTGTTTGTTTATCCTGATCAGTGTTAGTGCTGTGCATGTGTCTGTTTGTGTTTGTGTTTCTGTCGGCCACCTATCTGTCTGGTTATCCGTGTTTGTGTTTGCGCCTGAATCCTGTCAGACCCAACGATGACTCAGCTGACCAGAGTCTTTCTACAGTAAGATCTGTCATATCTCACAGTCCTGCTGCTCTGACAGCGTCGCGGGTTTATTGTCTCGCTGTCCCGGCGGCCATGACCCTACATGAGCCAGGATCACATGCAGACCGAGGAGCTTGTGTGTTCCAGCATGTCTTGAGTGTATGTGAGAGAAACAGAGAGAGTGTGCCCCTGACAGCAGTGTGCATGTGTAACTGTTTATCGGGTGACATGTCGTTGCATTGTGTGCTTATGCATGAGTGTGTGCTTGTGTGTGTGTGTGTGTGTGTGTGTGTGTGTGTGTGTGTGTGTCAATGACCCAGGGAGGCAGCAGGGCCAAGAAATGACTTAAACGGCCGCAGCTGCATTTCCATGGCAACAGGGTGTTTTAATGGAGGGACATTATGGGCTAGAGAGCAGGGTAATGACCGCTCTGGTCTGTCGGAATGCCTTGATCTTATCACCATGGTGAGAGGGGATGCTCCCACTTTCTGATGGTCTAATAGCCCCCCGCTCTAATAGACAGGCAGCCCAGGCCACTGAGGTCACCCGGAAACACAGGAAGACCCCTCATACACACACACACACACACACAAACCTATAGCACTGCTTCACTACTGACACTCACCACAATCGTATTCAGTTTTCTGGCAATGTCCACTGCCTTTTCTGTGAAATAGGTAGCATGTTGCAAATATATGTGTGATGTAACCAGATGGCATCTCTACAAGGAGAGGGGAGGAGAGGAGAGAACAAGAGAAAAGATGAGGAGAGAGCAGATGAGAGATAAGGGCTTGTTGAAAACCTGTTTGCAGAAGAATGTCCTGTCACTCTTTTGGCACCCTCACACACTCTCATACTCGCTTACCCTCCTGAATCTCACACAGCACGGCAGAGTGTATACACAGACAAATCCTATAAGTCCATTTGAATACCACAACAGTCTTCTTCTAATCTGTTTGTTTGAAATTTGTGATTAATCTGCAATTTTCTGCAGACCTAACGCAGGCCTTATCCCCACCTATTTGTCCATGTTAAGGGTTGAGTTATCTCTCAACACGATTGGTGGGATGCCAGTGGAGGAGTGTGCGTTTGTGTGTACTTGTGTGTGTGCCACATACGTGCGTGTGTGCATGTGCGTGGTTGCGTGTGTCTGTGTGTGTGTCTGTGTGTGTGTTGCTCTTTATCTCACTCAATGAGTGAATGGAGGTTGGCTGTAAGGCTATCTGTCCCTCTCAGACACCCAATCTGTCTCTGTCACTGTCCCTGTAGCCTGGACCTGTACACACACACACACACACACACACACACACACACACACACACCACACACACACATACACAGAGTTTGGACTGAATACATTTTGTTATGCTTCAGGTAGTCTTAGTGGAAACCAAGTTAATACGTCTGATTTAGAATCTATTTATTATAGCTTCACACTCTTTCTCTCAATCTCTCTTTCTCTCTCTCTCTTTCATGACAGGCAAACAGACATTGCTCAGCGTGAGAGCTGCGCCTGTGCTAAAGTGTCCCATTGAGTTTGCTGAAGTGGACTTATCTCCTACCATCCCTTCTCACATCTCACCCTCTCCTGGAACCAGACAGGGCTGAGCGCCACATTCTGCCCTCTTCCATGAGAGAGGCCTCGCTCTCCTGTGCTCGGCCTGACGCCCTCAACTGCACATTCTCCTCACAGTTGGCAAAGTGGTAACGCGAGGTAACGATCTTGTACATGAGTACCTGGACAGTTGATGGCGATGGCGATGATGTTCACAGAAATGTTGATGACGGTACTGAAAATGCAGCTAATTCTTGGTTGACAGTAAAGACAGGCAGACATCCTGAACAGTTACTGTTATAACACTCTATTTTTACATACTGCGCGCATTTAAAACAGTGTATCAGTGAGTGTCTATGCGCACTGCTGCAGTGATTCTTGGTTGGGGGGGATGTATTAATTAATACGTATTAATAAGTATTTATGTAGTTCCCAGAGGTACATCTAAAGATAACTTTGTTTTTCCACGATAATCATTATTATATAAGTATCAGTAACTCAGAGGTCAGGGCTTATTTGAGAAAACCCTAATTGTCAACCTCATTTTTTGCACCAATGGATCCCCATGGAAATCCATGATGATCTGTAAAATAGTTGCTGAGATATTTCATTGTGAATGTGGTGGCTCAAGTATCATATCGAATGATAAAACAACCTGCCATCCTTAGAACTATGTGGCTAAAAAGAAATAAAAAGACACATTTTAAACAATTCCAGTATAAATACTGCATATGCTATTTTATATAATAATTCATTTTGGATCAATGGTAACTTTTGTATTACTAATATTATCAAATATCATCTTGAAATTTCATCATGAACTGTTGAAGATCTTCAATTTCATCCAACCCAACTTTATTTGTAAAAAACTTAAAACAAGACAGAGGACCATGCTCTTTCTTGCAAATGCTAGTAAAATATGTGCAGTGGAGTTTTTACCCTCTAATGATAGACTTTTCAAGCAAACACAGCTTTCTCTCCCCATCTCTGACTCTAAACTATAGGGTAAGTGAGTGCATTGCAGCAGCTGGATGGCCATGTGTATGGTGACCATATTATCGGATTCCCCCGACCAATCCAAGACAAACCCCCTTCAACCATCGCCACCCTTACACCGCGGAACCTCATCAGATTACATGTTCCTCGTGCTGTTGTTGTTGTATGCGGTTTGGCTTTCTGTTAGGTAAACAGCTGTTGGTGTGTGCTCTAGTGCCTGATAAACACATTAGACCGTTGTTTATTCTCCCCCAAACTATCTGAGTTCAAACACTTGATAGAGACGGAGCTCCAAGCCAATGATAAAGATGCAAGCATTGTTAAGAGCACTGTGACTAGAGAGTACATAATCATGCTGCCCACTCATACTTATACTAGGGCTGGGCGATATGGCTTAAAAAAAAAATCCCCGATTTTTTCACAAAATATCCGATTAACGATTTAAATCGATTTTCTCAACAGCCCCCAAATTTTTCATTCCGCTGCGCGCAACATTTCTCCCATTCGACGGGATGCTTTTGTTTAAGGTGCTGCAGTAAATTTGTCGTACTGCTGCCTTTACTAGCAACAGACTTCATACATACTTTGCAGCGGGGTGTTTTCTGGTCTAAGTCTGACCTCGCGAACGCAAACCAATTACAAATAACGGATGACACGGTGCCTTTCTTCGGAACAAGTTCTTCCCTGCTTGTCGCCATGTTGTCACTCACTCACTACTATCTCTACTTGGTAAATGCGCGCTCTGTGCGAGGGGAGGGAGGGGCGAGCTCATTATACGGGAGGCCAGAGAGAAGCGTTAGCTGATGTTAAAGAGAGAACCGATTTTCATTCAAACAAGTCGACGTGAACTATACACTCGAGTTAATCGATAAAATCGGTTTATCGCCCAGCCCTAACTTATACTATATTATATATATATACATATACACAGTATATATACATTCTATATGTTTCTGACTAAAAATAATTTTCCCAAGTCTCCTATATGCAGGAATTGTCATCATCTATTAAACCATCTCTCCATCTTTCTGCATCTTTGCGTGAAGGCATTTGTCATGTAGAGGATCTAAATAGCATTCAAGGGCTATGTTTAGTGTTTGTCCGCAGTGCTGTATACAAACTGTATGCATGTGTATTATGGAGCTTGTCTAAAGTCTAAAGTAATTCCAATCACATTTCCCTGGACCAGGAATTTTGTGGGACCATTATCTCTATGTTAATGGTGCGCATGCACAGCATATATGTGTGTGTTGGCAGTGCACCGTTAAGTGCCTGTGTTCTATGTGTGACGTGTAACACACACACACACACACACACACACACACACACACACACACACACACACACACACACACACACACACACCTAGTGCAGTGAAGGTGGTAATGTCGCCCGCCCACACAGTCACTGCAGCGTCTGAGGTCGGTTCCTTAACCACAATTCCTTTAGGCATTGGGACACCAGTGCAATGCAAGTGTTTTTCTTACCTCCTGAGCTTTTCATAGTGTTCTGCGTAACATATAATTATTTTTTGGGGAACATTAGAGTGTGCTTTCAGGATTGTGTTACACTGAAGTGTTAAATTTTTATATATATATATATATATATATATATATATATATATATATATATATATATATATATATATATATATGAACTTGTTTTTTTCTAGTTTACCAGTTGATGTCATCTACTGACTTGAAAAAGTATAAAATTCTAGTTATATGAGATCAAGCTCCAGATGTGGGTCCTGCAGCCTCCATGTTAAAGCTGGGTTAAGCCTGTGTGAAAGCTCTATTACACTTGATTGAATTATCCCCTTACAGCGAGTGGGAGGCCGAAGCATAAACAAGTCATTCTGAACGGGGCAGTGGGACAGATGAGTTTCCTTGTGTTGTTTCTGTTCCAGTCGCACTTTATTGTAAAATTGAAATGCTATTGTTCCCGTGGCAGGTCTGTGTAAATGTTTCGTGCGCAGTATTCCACCATTTCATGCTGAGCGCTTGCTCTGTTTACCAGTGTTTACTGAGAGACTGAGGCTACTGTACTGTGTCTTTGCTCTCGATCAGTTGTGCTGGTAGAAGGTGAAGATCTTCTCTCAGGACTATTGTGGAGGCTTCTTGCAGGCAGATTTTTTTTTTCATGAAAACTTCTATAATTCTATGTATAGCCTTTGAGAAGTGCTAATGAGAATATATATTCCAGGAAGTAGAACAGGGGAAAGGACTAGTGGAGAAAGCCCCACCTTAAAACACAAGCCAAACAGTCTTCCACATTCCGCACGCAGAGTGTTTGTTTGTGTGGTGTGAGTTTAGGATTTCATTTTACGAGTAAATTTGTGTGCATCTTTTCTGGTTTGTGTTTTTAAAAGTGAGGGGTCCAGGCGACTCGGAGCGGGACATTGGCTCCAGTGATGTGGTAAACACATCTACTCCACTCTAAGCAACAATAAACACACAGTTGTGAACATGTTTGAGTACAGGTAGACACTCTAGTAGATGCTTTCACATTTCACCCATTTACCACTTAAGAGTCTCTGGATTTATGTTATCTTGTCTGCTCAGTGTTTAGTCTCTTTAACATTTGGTCCACACTGAAATATCTCAACAACTGTTTGATAGATTGCTATGGAATTCTGAAGACCTTCGTGGTTTCCAGAGGATGCATCTCACTGTCACTGGTGAACCCTTGAATTTTTCCGCTAGTGCAAATCATGAGGTTGACATAGAAAGAGTGAAAATAAATCACCAACTATAAGTTGGATTGCCAGGAAGTGTTTGACAGATATTCAAGATTTATGGAGGATATATTTTAAAGAATCTGGTGATCTTCTCATTTTGGTTTCAGTACCGCTAGCTGGATAGTCATCACATATGTTGTAATTTTTTTTATACAGATATGTACAACATGGTTTGCAGATGCTGTACTCTAATGACTTTGGTGATTCGTTTGACTTTTAGGACCAAATACCTGCAAAATATGACATTCCCATCAGCCTCAGTTGTACTATTTAGTGCTAACCAGCAAATGTTTCTGTGCTAACATGCTAAACCATCAGTACAAACATCATGGTTTAATGTCCCTTGTAACTGCTGAATATCAACAGCCAAGCATTATCATTTGTGAGTATATTAGCAGGCTGATCTGAGCATTTATCTAGCATGACTGTAGTCTCTTAGTTTTGTTTCCCAGCAGCAGAGGTCTGGTAGCACGTCCCTTTGGCCCATTGTATACTGATTAAAAGTCACAGAAAGTAGAGTTTTGCTTTGAATGTGCGTGCATGCAGAGGATAGCTCAGCGCTATCTATCAATGTCACTCACGTAGCCACGGTATCACTGTTAGTGTCAGCATCAGTGTGTGTCAGCTGCTATCACTCACTGGTATCTATGTCTGTGAGGCCTACACAATTTGACCCTGACCCTGTATCTCCCCTGTTTCCCACACCTCTGTCTCTCGTTGGGTGCGTGTATCAGTGTGTATTGTCAGCCCCGAACCCCCAGATTTGCTGGTATGTTGGTGGAATTTCGACTATTTTTCCAGGTCACCGTTGTTTGTGCCTTGCGAGGTGTGTCTGTAAATTCCACACTGGGAGGGAGATAAACACACTCACACTGTCACACACATATACAAATCCTCGTCACATCGTGGCCCACACCTTGTACGGTGAAGAATCCAACACGACTATCTGACTATGCGGGAGGAGGCTCAGCTATGGCGTCCGTTGTCCTTTAACCTCCGTTGTAACTTTCGCCCGATGGAAGCTGCCGTATATTCTGCTGTCCAAGACTCAACCTGATTGAGTCATATCACCAATAAATTAGGGATGACAAATTGGTGCCATGTCAGGTCACGCTGCTCTACTCATGGAAAATTTATTGAGGTCCACCTGCATGAATGTGTCAATAGTTGGAGCAATTATAGACGCACCGGAAATGTTTTACATGAAGTGGTGAGTGAGTGCTCAAACGCTGCTCTGCCAATGGGGTGGAATTGTTTGGAAAATTCCAGTTTTATTCTTTTTCTCTTGCCAGATCAAATAATTGATCTGCCAACTAGATGTGTTTTGTAATAATATTTAAAGTTACTCTGAGCTAACTACAATATCCTAGGATTACTGCTATAATGACTACCGAAATGTGTGGCTGTGGGGCATTATAGGAAATGACAGAGCGAAAGGTACAGGGGAACGGGTTGAGGGTGGTGGGGGGCTGGACATTCTTTGCTATCGGTCTCAGCAGATAAGTGTTTTGTGTCGTAATTCCCCTTTTTTCCCTCGCCGCAATTCATACCCGTACTTTCTCTACCTCCCGGTCTCAACACCCCTCGGGTCCTGGCAGGTCATGTAAATATTAGTCTGAGCTCCCTAATAAATCTGCAACTCCTACTGCTCCCACAGCCGTCCAAACCCAAACCTGTTCCCAACAAAGCTACATCACCTCATACCTAATGGTTGACACCCGCCCGTAACCCCAGGGGGAGAGTAAAGGGATGAGAGATGGATGGAAGAGTTAACACGGCAGGCGGCTTACACTGTAGGGTTTAATCTAGCAGGGCAGGTGTTCCGAATAAGTCGGCCACATTGCCGAGCAGCCAGAGAAGAGCTTAGATACATGAGCGAGTCGTTAATGTTTAGGAGGTGTCAACAGGCGACGGATCAGCGGTGGTCGTTCATGCTGAAGGTTCTCTGTTGATACACCTAAACTTTATGACCCCTGACCCCACCAGACTCCCTCCCCATCCTCTGGGAAAAAAAAAAAATGTCTACTTGCCCAGAGGGGTAAACCCATCCCATCCAAGCACACACACACACACACACACACGCACACACACACACAAACTTGTATGTTTGCATGCACTTTCTGGCCGCGCACAGTGAGTGACAGGGTAGAAAGGCTTGCTAACATACTGACAGTCTTACCAGACAGGTGATAGGTGAGCTCAGGGGGCACTAAGGGAGTCCTATCCTCGCCTGCAGGTATGCACATGTGAATATGTGTGCGAAACAGATCGCATGGCTGACACCCGGACCACCCCAAGGTGAATGTTATTGGGGGGAAAACGCTGGCGAGGTTGCTGGCTAGATTCCCACCGAAAGGAGCCTCCATTAGAGGCGGGAGGGAGGCTTCAGGGGGATGTGGCAGGTGGGGCGGGTAATGATGATGAATTGCGGGGAACGCGGTTCTTTCTGCTCAGATTAAGATCTGCTGATAAACATGCCCGCCAGGTCTTAAGTAACCCAATACGTTTCTCTCTCCCCTCCATTTATCCGTTTGACTTGTTGTCTTCCTCTCTCGCGCTGTCACACCTCTTTGTTTTTTTTTTTCTATCACTCAATAGAAACTGTGGTTTTGAGCTCCCACAGTCTTGGTGGAGGGCTCTGGTCTGCATGTGTGTAATCAGAGTACAATTCATCCTCATCCTCTATTCTCTGGGTTGTTGTCATCCCGCAACCAGAGTTCACAACCAGAGTTGCTAAATCTACATAACAGCCAGTACTCAAGACTGAGAGGGAGTCAAGAGTGAGAGCGAGAGAACATAGTCCAAATGTAAAAATGATCACACAGATGATGAATATTTAAAAATCAGTGGGACCACAGTTAAACCGAAAAAAGCTAAATCTGTGCTTGTGATTTTGCCACACCACCTGGCAAGCAAAGATCCTGGTCAGGATTTGGGTTTATTACAACATGAGTCGTTTTTATAGGTTTAGCCATCATTTTTTTGTTGTTAATTGCTGTCAATAGGATCATGATTTTCTGAACCACTTCCTTTTCTGAGGTTAAGCCGAAAGCAAACGCATTTCAAACATTAACTGTTTGCATACACAGCTGCTGCAAGTACTACAGATTGTGTGATGGGTGCTTGCAAGAACTGAGAGACACCTTTTATGTTTAGTTAACTCAGAGGATTGTTTGAAACTGACAGCAGTTTCTTCCCTGTCTGACTTCTATTGGACTTCAGATGTTTCACCACATTCACAAATTCCATATTTGCAAAGTACAATGTTATCATGCATGCACCTTCCATTTTGCATTGATGCCTTCTGTGTTCCCTCTGTCAGTACAACCTTGCTCTTCTCTACCTAACTCACGCACTGCCAGCTGGGACGACTAAAGGTTTATCTCTGATACTCCTACAACAGGATTGCCCTCAGCCTGGCATCCAGGACACAGACTATGCCACAGGACAGTTGGCACTAGAATAGTCTCTGTGACTGGAACGGCTTGAAAATATTATCCTGGAGGACAACAAAGCTTATTTTATCTAACGACAAGGGTTCTCCATGGCTATTAAAAGACCACTTCTCAGATGATAAGGGCTCTTTTTGGAGCAGATTATAATTGTAGACGGAAAGTTGACTCACAAGTGGTCTAACACTTTTGCATTATGATTCAGATTGTCAGGCAGTCATTAGAATGAGCTTGTAATGAAGGAAGAAAAACCATGAGAGAGGTTCTGTATTTTGCTTTACGTTTTTTTCTGAGTAGATGCATTGCATTTCCTGCACATGCTTGAGCATGGCCACATCCTGTCTTAGGTTTGGGCAAAGAGAGACTTTCTTATCACCAGGACACATTGACCAGCTGTAACAGTATATTATTGTCGTTGACAAAGAAGGCAGGCATCCACCTTTTGTCTTTTGTCATTTAGCTCTTGTGAGTGACATCTTGTCGAATTCACATTATCAGAAGCCTCTTGACTCTAATACTAATATAAACGAGTCTGGACCGGCCTGAGAGGCTTTGGAGCAAAGGGGGCTGAGGCAGAGAAGATTGCTGGAAAGTATTCCCTTTGATAAGCCGGCCAAGAAGCCTTTGATTAAATGTGGTTCCAGCAGGAGCCCACACTAGGTCCTCTGTGGCACGACCATGTCCAATCACCAGCTATCAACAGCCCCGGGTAATTACAGCCATCTAGTCATTAGCCTGGGACCCACCTGGAATTCCACATAGCGAGGGGTGGGCCGAGGCCAGCAGGGGTTGGGGTTGAGGTTGGCCCTTTAATCAAACACTTCCCTCCCCTTGTCTGATATAACACAACTGACCCCAACTCACACAGAATCAGCCTTTGTTGCTGACATAGATTGTATTCTAACTGTCCCAGTCTCTCTCAACCCATGCTGGTGAGGAACAGTTGGCAATGTGCATGTGTATGTCTGTCTGTGTCTGTGTGTGTCTGTATGTGTCTGTGTGTGTCTGCGTGTGTCTGTGTGTGCGTGAGAGAAATAACATGACAACAATTGCAACAGATCTCCAAGCACTATCCTGATCAATCACAGTGACTGCACTATTTAGTCTCTTTCTTGCTCTCAACTTCTATGTTTTTTTTCTCTGCCAAACAAAAAACAACGATACCAGTGTCATACTAATGCACCATATATTTCATATGAACATCTGTTTAGATAAGGCAATATACACAATGTTATACAAGCAAGCTGGAGAGCAGAGAAGTGAAATCTGTCTGAGGTTGTGGTTACGTGTGACCATCCAGGCCATCTTCTTTTTCTTCATCTTTCTTATTCTTCTTTTTCTTGTTCTCGTTCTTGTTCTTGTTTGTTTTCTTCGTTATTTCAATGGCAGTTTGTTGTCTCATACGCTGAAAACTAGAGTACACTGTATAATCACAATAATAGGAGTGCTCTTCTCTCTCCTCGTGTCAGTCAATGTAGTGCAGTCTCATCCAAAGATGAGAAGTGAAACATTTTACAAATTTAAATAAATCACTTTAAACAGCTTTCTTTCTTTCTTTCTTTCTTTTTTTCTTTTTTTTGTCTTACAGTTGCATTCAAAGTTCCAATGACGCATCCGTCCATTTATTCATCTGGTGTCCCATCTCCCTGTCCTCTGGTAGTCCTCTGCCTGGACTTCGGTTTGACCGCACAGAGCCAAACTTATAGTTAGATTTCCACTTCTCAAAGTGCACTTGTCAAGCTACTTCCCAAAGTCCAAGCAAGCATTTGTTTTTGGTAGATTAAAGTGTATACCCCTCCCTCAAAATGAAAGAAAATTATGTGAGTATATGATGTTGTTGTAATAATACTGGATATGTTTAAGGCTCAGTTAACGTAAAAAAATGTGTCTTTAAAGCATCATGAAAGCAGCAAACCATTTTTAACCCAGAACCACACGCTAGAAAAAAAAAGTCCTTATGGACCGAATCTTTGATAAAAGCACAATCCATCCGAACCCCAGAGTTTTCACTTGTTGCACTGTTCATCATCTGATCCCAGCAGCTCAGTCTCACAAACAGGGGCTAATGGGTATTTATTCATATTGATGGGTACTGAATTCTAGTGCTTTCACAGAAACAGGTAGAAAAGCCATGCAATGATGAACCGGTACGGGGGACAGGGGAGGGCAGAGATGCAGAGCACTTTCGGACAAACTTTCCCAGAATGCCACGTTCCACAGGATGACCTGCAAAGGGGAAAAAAAGGGGTGGGGTCGCATTACAGGGGGGTGGAAGGGGCGTGTCCTCAGGTCTGGTCCAACCATTCGGCTCGCTTGGGGGCCTTGCACGTGTGTATGTCCACCGCCTCCTCGCAGTCCTTACACTCCACGGCGCAGCACCATTTGAACTTGCATTCACACTTGGTGATTTGCTTGACCCGGGTGGTGTCGTAGCCCCGCCCACAGCACATGACCTCGCAGCCGTCGGTGCCACGTGACGATTTGTTGCAGACCCGCCCAGCCGTGCCCAGGGAACCTGCACAGGGAGTTCAAGAGTTAGCCCATAATAGTTTTTACTAATATTACTAATGATTTGATTAGTTAATTTCAATGAGATATCACATTGAGGTTTTCTTTCAAAGAGGCATTAAACTACAACTTTCCCAATTGTGCATAATGGACCTTATCATTACTTTCCTTTAATACTTTAAAGGACCGGTGTGTAGGATGTAGGGAATGAAAATGCAATATAATATTCATATGTGTGTCTTAATTAGTGTATAATGACCTAATATTAAGGATGTTGTTTTTGTTTGCTTAGAATGACTCCTTATGTACCTGTAGTATGGTCCTTTACCATAGATCCCACCACGTTGAGCTAAATCCACATTGAATGAGCCTTTTTGTGCAGTGTTACACCTTGATTTTACAGGTCATGATCGGGCTCTGACAAAGCTTTGCTCCGTCTTCCCTGCCATGTCCTGCCCCCCCCAGGAGCATTTCAGAAGCGAAGAGCTCGTGGAGGGCAGAGATCACAATATTCCGCAATAATAATCTATGTAACCATGGATATAAAGAGAACTACAAACACCCAAAAAAGTGGAGCGGAGCTTCTGGGATGCTTCTGAAATGTGGCGCCTATTCGGATTCACAGGATCTGGCATTGCAGGCACCTTCACTGGTTTGTTTGGAGGTGTGTGGGTGTGCGTATTTGTGATAACAGCTATGATAACATCCACAAAATAAGTTGTAGTTCTCTCAATCATCATCTTTCTCACCACCACAGCTGGCTATCTTCATGTCTTCTTGCATTTTTGCAATAGCTGATTCAGTTTCAACTTTTTGTCGGATTGGCCGTGTGGTCCAGCCTCCCACAGCCAAAACACACCACCCCCATTTATGAATGGGACGATTTTTTTCCACACATTGCCTGATCCTGTGTGAATACAGCCTTACATGTTTGGAGCAGTTTGTGCATTTTGAGAGCCACAGGTGTAAAAGCCAATAAATTCACACTATATTGCTTTTTTAGAACTTTGAATTGATTCTTTATTTATTTAGAATGTGATGGTGGATTTGCAGACATTTTGCTACATGATTGATAACACTTTTGTAATTCTTTTCACCAAGTGAGAGAGATTGTGTCTGTCAAAATAACAACTTGGAGACTGATGTGTGGCTTTTATGGCTCGGCTACTCCAAATTACGGGAACACCAACACCAAGAATGTGACAGCCTTGGGCTTATGGGAAATGGTGTTTGTTATTGGCGAACAGAAACAACAGAAATTTTAACAACTTTCACAGTTTCTTTTCAAAATTTACCATCCCTGTCTAGACAAATGGGGTGAACAGCAGGAGGATCAGCAGGTTTATGTTCCAGGGCTGGACTTTTTATTTATTTGCATTGTTTCCATCAATGTGGTTTTGAATGAGGTTTTCTCAGAATATTGAGTTTCACTTTGGCTCCCTGTCTGATTCACTGTCTAATCTACAGTAGCCTGCTAGCCACCAGTACAGGGTGTATCATGGTGTTATGCAGTCTGGCTGTTACCTAATGTAGAGGCATATTGTCTGTGTCTTGTGTGAATGTCATCCCCACAGAGATTAGTGCTGGTGTTTGGTGTGAGAAGCTCCCTGTTTGAACTGCTACCTATCACAACAAGCTGCCCATAGAACAACAGACCCACACACACAACTATGCAGTGTTGGTAGAGTGGCCTATAGTTGCACTGCCTTTCCCAAGCCACTGCTCCTTTTGAAGCGTGTGTGTGTGTGTGTGTGTGTGTGTGTGTGTGTGTGTGTGTGTGTGTGTGTGTGTGTTTGTGTGTGTGTGTGCGTGTCTGTGTTTGGTGTGTGTGTGTGTGTGTGAGGGTTAAATGGACAGTGGAGCGTGACAGACAGACAGGCTCTCACACTCTGAGGCCCACTCTGCCCTCCAGCTACGCTTAGTTCAGACAGACAGAGAGCGAGAGAGACTGTGACAGACAGAAAGAAGTGACTTTTTTTTTTAATTAGATGCTTGTGTCCCTAGGCTGTGGATTCCACTGGAGAGGTGAGAAAGAGGGGGGAGGATGGAACGAAGGTGGTAGGCAGACAAAGACTGCGACGAGGAGGTTGAAGTGGACATAGCTTCGGTTTCTGAGTGATGGAGGTGTTGATCCCGAAAGTCTATCTGAGCAATTTTACCCATCATCATCATTTCCGCCATTCAGTAACAATCATAACCGATTAGGCGCAAGGCGTTTTGGTCTATCAACGTATCCTCTGGCCATGAAGTGTGTGTATGTGTATATGTGTGTATGTGTGTTGACAGAGACTGACAGAGGTCAGGTGGTCACAGAACGACCATGTCCCCGGGGTACAAGGATATTAGCTTCCATAGACATCACACGGAGGCCTGCTGTGTTATCTGTATACCATTACACACACACACACACATTGACATTTACACACACAAACATACTAGTCATGCTTAACCATACACACAACATACACCTAACACCCCTAAAACATTGCACAGTCGGGGCAATCCATCAACATCCATTCCATGAGAACTACTCTGATCTACCTTCTTCTCCTGTTCTTATTGTGTCTTACCGGCTGCTTTGTCTTGCAGACAGTAGTCCGGAGAGTTCTCAAAGTAGACCAGGTCGTTCTTGGTGGCCTTCCTGAAGGCTTTATTAGCCACCGTGAAGCCCGTCCCGTCCTGATTCATCGTCACCTCGATGGCCCCGTTGTATTTCCTCCTCAGGTAGTCGCCGGTCTTCCTGAAGTCTGACATGGCCATCCAACATGTCCGCAGCGTGCACGAGCCGCTCACGCCGTGACACTTACACTCCAGCTTCATGAACCGCTTCACTGCCTGAATGCATAGAGAGAAGTCAGGATTGTGTGTGTGTTTGTTGTTTGAGCATTTATGACTTTTTGGGAGGGGGTAACATGGTAATGTTAAAATATAATATAGGCAAGTTTCTTAATGGTTTTGGTCAAATTCAGGAAAATATTTCCTCACTTACAGTAACTAGTGGTATATTGTCAGACATAGTTTAATTTGTTCAAACCATTTAACAATTTTACTAAAACTTAATTGTCAACATAAAAAGTAGTTACAGTCAGATCTGTTGGTAACACATGGTTGTTTCCAATTACCTCAACTATATTTGGATTCATGACTCAATTTACAGTTTGTATTAACATTTGATCCATATCTCAGAGTCATATTTGTTAATAAATCTTCTTATATAGGCAAAAAGCATTTAATGGCAATGTGTAAAATGCAATAGGACTTTTACTTAAAACATTAAGTTCAAACCAGTCTCCCAGTGGTGCTAGTGAATATCAAGTACAATATGTCAATTTCCATTCTTTGGTAATTTTTAAAATTTATTTTTTATCTAAAAACTTCCACAACTCCAGAGATAAAAAACTAGTACAAAGCTTAGCATTTGGCCAATGGTTCTGCCTCTCTGCAGCTCCCCACATACACGGATATTCACTTGGAAGTAACCTAAGAAACCATAGCCTGCTCACACATGAGTGGTCAACAATGCCTAATTTAACTGCCTGGTCATTTTTTATAGTCAATTAAAGTCAGTTTTATTTGTAAAGCCCAAAATCACAGAACACAGACCTATAAGGAAAAGGGTGAGACAATTAAGGTTCAGGTCGAAATTGGAAATTCAAATTCAGGCCTGACACATAAAATAGCAAAACCCTCCAATGTCCAGCCAGTTTAATATTATTATAATAGCTTTAAAAGCCACAGACAACCCTTTCCTCTGCAAAGGAAAAATAATGTGAACCCTTACAGCCCTCATGCTTCCTTTGGACTGGGATGAGCTCTGATTGTTGTCAATCTGCCAGCTCCACCTACCCAATTTCCATATCCAATAACAAGAAGGCTTATTACATTGTTACCTGGTATAAATGCAGAGGCGTGTGATCAGTTGTCATTTTTCCAGACAACACATCCAGATACAAACCAAATCCACATGCATAGCTGGATATACCACTAGATGTAAGTGAGCAAATGTTTTCTTTTTTGTTTTCTTGGGGGAATAGATCATTGAAACGCGCTCCACTGTGATCAACACACTTACCGTTCTGCCACAGCGATTGTTGTGTAGATTCATGAGTGCCCGTGCGTCTCGCATGGTCCTCTCTTTAGCGTCTATGAATGCTTTGGCGAACTTTATCCCGTAGTTGATATCATCGCTGCAACCGCCCCAGTCAAATTCTCCTCTGGCATCGCTGGCCCGTCCACGCTTCAGTGGGTCACAGTTGCACGTCTTCAGCTCACCTTGGCTGCAGGCGCGAGTCAGCGCGTAGACCACTCCCGCTGAGGAGATGGCGTAGACGAACGCCGCCTCACGACTGCCTGAGATGCCGAGATGGGGAGAAAGGGCAGAAAGAAATGTGGCACTGAGGTTGAATTTAGAAGAACACGTTCCATTTCTGAATGCTCAATTTGCAGTGAGTGTAAACATATCATGCTATACAACAGGTTCTCCAAGACCTAAAGACTTAGAGCTTGTTAACATGCATACATAGATACACATAATTCAATGGCCAGGCCTGAGTGTGAACCAACAAGACATGAAGGTGTAGCCGATGGCAGCAGATCAGGCCTGATGTAGAGTATAGGACTGGTCTGTTTAAATATTATCATGGAAATAATCCTAGCAGCGGGGCTCTCCTCCGCTCGCATAAATTGTTTAAATACAGACACACAGGGATTAATGTTCTCCGTCGCTACAGCGGATTTCCGTCATTTGGAATCCATGGAGTGTAGGTCCAAGGAAAAAAAAGGGTGAGACAGAGAACTTCCGATTCATTTTCTATTTTGTTGATGGTGAAAAATAAAACTACATCCAAACAGATGTGAACATAAATGAAGAACAGATTGAAATTACAAACTACTATAAGCTCACATGCATTTTATCATTAAAATGCCAAGACGCATTATAACAAACTGACTCTACTTTGACCTCATTACTAGAACTGGTGTGTCGGCAACTAAATGCAATGCGCCATTGTTGAAACCTGAAAAGTTACATATAGCCTGCCTGTCACCGAAGTGAGCAGCCCATCCTCTGATTATAATACTGCCTCCCATGTCGTCATGCTTTGGCTTGTTTTTTGTTATCCCAAAATGAAGTTTAGTCGGGCCTACAGAAGAGTATTATTCTTTCATGTTTCAAAAATTAGCCTTTTTTCTATTTTTACCCTGAAATGGGTATCAGGTGTAGCCAAGCTTCAGGCAAATATTACCACTGCCAAAAAGCAGAAAAGTGAGAAGCACTCTAGAGACTTAAAAAAAAGGTTTAATTTCACTTATTTTTGTAATGTCCGCACTGTTTATTGAAGTTGTTGTGTTTTTCTATCAGGGGATAAGAGGCTCACTTTTTTGGTTTAGTGTTATAATATGATAAATACAAACATATGTACTGGGAAGTTATGTAGCTGGAAGAGTAATTGGAAGAAGAAAAACTGAGATGAGCTTTGGAAAAAAAAACCCATCGGTTTCATTTCATAGATTGAAAGTGGCATTGAAATAACATAAAAAAGGAAAACTGGCAGCTTTTCAAAAGCATCTTCTTTCCTAAAACACTGTTGGTGTAGAGTAGTTACACTTGATGGCTGCAGCAATTACTACATGTGGAGTGGTGCTGAAATCTCATCGTTATACATAATATGTCATGTGTTTAGGAGGCTCTCAGTAATGTAACCTGTAACATGTTTTACAAATCACATATGGAGAATATGACATGGCTTGCAAAAAAAAAAAAAAAGAAGAAAATGCTTGAATCCCGTGACACTGGGATACCACATTAATCTGCACCAGGGTGATGTCATGACAGTATTATTTACCAGTGTGCTCATCTGTTCTTTTCTGGTCTCTTTGGGTCCTTACAATATGACTCATCTATTGTGTGGCCAAAGACACATAGAGAATTAGATATAGTGTTTGGTCACAGTTGCAGCACCTGTGGGAGCGAATGCCCCGAAAAACAACATGGTAGCACGAACTTGTTCGTCTTAAATCACTTGGTCAGCCTAACACACATGTGGTTTTCACTCAGCAAAACTCTGCTATCAAAGCCAAAAAAGGAAAAGCTGTACCTGGAATGATAATAATTTCTCCAGTTATTAAATACGTGTTCTGCATGGAGTCGGCTCCTTTTCGAGTACAAGCAAGCGGAGCTATATCCTGTCCATTTTCAGTGCCAGCATTATGCCTTTTAAGCTCATGTCAGTCAGTTGGTCAGTGAAAAACAGCAAGATGCAGTATATGAAGAACGATTAGACATAAAATTTGCTAAATATATTGATGGCTCCTAATTGTAGAAGTCACACATTGACTGTAAAACTATCAAGAGATAATGCTCTCATCCACGATGAGTCTCAGAAGCACAATTACATTTGCTGGGGATATTCGTGGTTCCAAGAGGATGAATCTTGATGATTCTGGTGACCATGGAATTAAAAAAAACCCATTTTATTAAGCATCAGCCTAGTGTAAACGTTGCATTAACAATAGGTCATGTAACAGGTAGCTGTGTATTTTGCTAATGACTTTTGCTTTCCAGGAGGTTAAACCACTCTCTATTATGACTTCCAAGTCCTTTTCTATAGGACCACCCACAATACTTGGGTATGCTGCTGTAAAGCATTAAGAATGTTAATATTGCAGATTATTGTTTGGCCATCGCTGTCATATTGTGGTGTGTAAATAACTTAGCATTCCATAGGGACATGTTAGGCTTTTATTGTTGTTGTGAGATTCTTTTTTAAGATTACCACAAAGCTTAGTTATAATGCAGTTTAAAAATTGTTAAAGGTGGGACATGTAGACATTTGACTACAAGGCACCCAAACCAGTCCTAGCCAAAAGAGTTTGTGTGATCCAACCTTATTGTTCTGTATTCACTGGAATGTCTCATTTCATCCGTGGGGTGAGTAGACGGGGGCAGTGGGTGCTGAAGGGGGAGTGTGTGTGGGAGGATGGAGGAGGGCATTGCTGGTCATCATTCAAACCTGCGCTGTTTGTCTGACAGTGAGAATATCTCTCTAAATATTTACATCTACATTACTGTTTATTCCTCTCCACCGCGCACACACACACACACACACACACACACACACATAGCCTGTGTCTCCACATCTGCTGCTTTTTTCCCATACATACGCAGACCCCCACGCATGCTGTTGGAAACTGGAAGAGGGACAATAACGAGCCAGGGAGAGTCAGTGATGTCGCACACACCTTATTTTGTGCAACCTGTATCAAGATATGAGCTGCTTTAAATGAAGCATTTTCCATGCTTTGCCTCAAAAGGCAACAAGGTAAAGAGTCAGGATAATCCAAGATTCCCTGGTCTGACTTTACATAGTGATTTATATGTACATCACTGTACCATCTGCTGTCATAAACCTTTTATATGGTGGAATCATACGGGCCTTAGCTACGCAGACGAGGGATATATACGTTAACATGCGTGTGCACCTGTGTGTATGTTTGTGTATATGCAGGAATCCGTTACAAATCGGAGGGGTCTGGCAGGAGTGGAAAAACAAAACGGCAAGCCCACGTCCTGAAGCCTGTGTGTTTATTGACGAGGCATAAGGCATTACAACAGTCCATTAGTGACTATAAACATGGAGCAGCAACAGTATATGTAAGGATGAGAAGGGGAGGGCCGGAGACAGAACAGAGCGGAAGGAGCTGGGAGAATGGAAGGCTGTTATAGGGAAGAAGAGAGGTGAGATGGAGGAGTATGGAAATGGGAGACCAGGTTCGAGCTCAGTTTCCCTGTTTTCTGGACAAGCAATTAGACACACACGCACACACACGTGGACTCACTCCGTAGCAAAACACGTCCAAACACGGTGTGGTCGCGTTCCAGCGTGCTACAGTTCCAGCGGTGGTGTCTGAACTGGTGCTGGCACTCTCTGATCCACTCCTTGGTGCCCTCGCCGATGGCCTGCATGATGTCTGGGTGGCGTTGGCAGAGTTGCCGCTGTTTGTACACCAGGGCCGGGATGTTGTCACAGATCACACGGGCGCCCAGTGCACCAATGTACCTGAGGATGGAAAAAAAAAACAAAGCAAATTGTAGGCTGTTGAATGAATTCCTATGCATAATCTGAATACATTGTTTTTCTGGGATTTATCATATAGTGATTAGTATGCATCTTTGTCCTCATGTGTTTGTTGCTTACACACACTTGTAGGGGGTGAATGGTGTGAAGAAGAGCTTCAGTCACAGTCCTCTGTGAGTCAGAGTTCACTACACTTAACAGTTTAAGGTTTGCGAGTAGGAGGGGAGTGGAAACCATTTACTCTGCTCTCCAAATAAATAAGCACTTAACCTCTCCCCACAAGACCTGCATGTGTATGCGTGCTTAAATGCTTCCCAATGGGATAGTTGAAATCATGTCGTCACAAATCAGAGCGAGAAGTCCAGGGCCTCTAATAACCCTGTCAAACTGAGACCCCATTTACTCGCGTTACTCCTCGCTGTCGTTTGCTCGCTCACTCTCATTCTCATCTTACTCACAGTTCTCCCACAGGCTTCTTCCAGTTGTTCTCCCTGTCCTAATAAAACTGACTTTTACAGTATCCCATCAAGATAAATGCTGTGTTTCAGCCCGTCCAAGATAAACTCCGTTTTAGTGTGCACCTAATCGTGACATGCCTGTGTATGTGTGTGTGTATCTGTGTGTGTGCGCACGAGACCCCTCGCAGCTTGGTGGCTGCAGGGCTCTGCAGGTCAGTTAGACGGGGTCAGGGAGCCTGTAGCTGTGTGGTCGTGTTTTTTACGAGGCCGGGCGAGAGGATGGAGACTGGAGGCTCTCTACTCCCCAGAGTGGGATTAGAGAAGAGGAATAAGAACAGAGTGCTCATCAAAGGAAAGAGCCAGAGCAGCAATTCACACTTAAGAGTCAGGAGGAGTTGTGGATTTAATAGGATAGTAAATCATTGTCCGCAGGTTTAAAAAACATGCTGTAAAGCTCTGTGTCTATACTCGAGATCACAGGAGAAAGACAAGTGAGAGACGGATGACGGCCTTTATTGGCTTCTGGTGAAAGCCACAATTCATCCTATATCTTCTCAAGATTTTTGGGTTATACAAGGAACGCTTGAAAATCTGGACTCAAAAGAGATCAATTTCTGTCTGTGTTATCAATAAGAAAGACTAGTCGTAAAATTGAGTTTTCTCTATACATTTGTTAAGATTGTGCATATGAATTGTCAGTCAAAACAGAACCTGGTGCTGTCATGCACACACAACACGATAGAAGGCAGGAATTCCACATTTAACACATTGGCCCACTGTTTAGGCTATATGTCTTGATTAATAATCATCTTTAGAAATGTATGCATTGTAAACATTATATATTTATATAATAGAGTTCTCAAATGGCCCTGACATCCCCCCTGGGATTTTAAAGGCCCAGATCTGTCCATATCATCACTTACACCCACAGAAATTTGATAAACAGTTAGATACTGTATCTCCTACACTAAATTCCCCTTAAAGCCAATAATAGCCAGCCAAAGCCTTTACACACACTCTTCCAACTACTCCCCATAACTGCTTTTAATCTACACAAACTATTAGGCATTCCATCACCCCTACACCCGCCCACACACAGACACTTCTCCTGTAAACACACTCACACACATGGACATTTTCACGTATGTTATTGTGCAGGCAATGAGATATTTTTTCACCCCTCACCTATGCTCTACATGGCTGGTTTTGGGGTATTTTTTTCGTGTGTGTTCGTGCGTGTTCATGTGTGTGTGTGAATGTGTGTGTGTGTGGTACCTGGTGAATTAATGACTGTTCTGCCTTGTCGAATGAAGGCTCCAGCTGAGCTGAACAAGAGCTCAGCCAGCAGCGCCCACATAAATTACATTTATCGCTCTATTATTATTGCTGAATATGGCAGGCCAACAAAATGACATGAAGAAAATGCATTTAAGGACGAAAAAAAAAAGAGAGATTCCTTAAAAGCTTGAGTATCACTCATAAACTTATAATTTAGGCTGTTAAAGCTCCATCATGGTTCTTTCCTCTTTTTTTTCAGGAGCAATCAATTGGACCTAAACTAAATGATGACAGAGAAACACATTTAAAGAATTTCTTTGCAGTCATTTAGTCCATAAAAATTGCAAGGCGGTGCACTTATTTGTGATAATGAATAGACCCTGAAACTCATTTTAATGAACTTGCGTGCGTTTAAAATATATTAATATTTGTAGGGAAAGTGCAGGGAAAGTGCACGAATGAGCACAAAGTTCACGTTTTTGCCAGCGACTGACTGCAGCAACATTGATGAGAAAAGCATTGCCGGCTTTGTGTCCGCTATAATAAATTAGGCAAAAGCACTGCACCCCGACTAATTGGGATGCAGGTTTCGCGTTTGCATTTTTTTGGAGAAAGGGTGATTCAAATAGTCACAAGTTCGATTTATTTTGCAATTCGAACACACGGCATGAAAATCATCTGGCTTTCTTTTCCTTTAGCAGTTAGACGCTTGAGTTAATAATAATATATACAGTCATGAACGCGCTTCCTTACTTTCTTTCAAAAGAAAACATATAAATATATAAAGTCAGCTTCCATGGATGCTTTTTTTTTATTGGCAGGCAGGTATAGGAGTTGTAGGTGTGATGGATGCAGACAGAACTCACCACCATGAGGAGTCCACCCGCGGGGTGACGAGCAGCAGCAGCAACACACACGCACAGTAAATCCTCGAGCTGGCACCGGGGTTCTGGCACGACGCGGACCGGGATGAGAGCCTGACTCCCGGTGAACCGCAGCTGCGAATCCGGGCTGCCCGGAGGCTCACAATCCTCTTTAAACCCAGCATGACCCTCTTGCTTTTTTTTTTTTTTTTGGCAACCAAATGTCCCCCTTAAAAAAAAGAGTCTGCAAGAAGAAAATGTCCCAACTTTTAATTAGGGTTTTGACGTGTGAAGTAGGTTACGCACACATGCAGCAGGCCTCGTTATCCAGTGTGTGTGGCTCCATGTTGCGCGTCTGTCAGGAGTGCGAGGAGCGCTTTTTCGGTGCCATGTGCGCACCAGACTCTCCACGGAGCACTTTCTGCCTGCCGACAGGAGTTTTTTTTTTTTCTTTTTCTTTTTTTTACCTGACCAAGACAAGTGTGGGCTGCTTCACCTCTCCAGTCAGCTGCCCCCCAACCAGACACTTATCCTCGGTCCTCGCTCACTTCAGGGGGCAGAAATAAAGGTCCGCAAAGATCGCATTTGGAGTTTCGAAGTTGATGAAAATGCGTGACTGGATGAGGTTCTGTCGGCTCCGTTGTTGGATCCGATCCTGGTACCGGACCTCTCCTTTATCAGAGCGAGCGGGACAGAATCAGAGCTGAGAGAGAGAGAGAGAGAGAGAGAGAGAGGGAGGGAGGGGGAGTCGGGGAGGCGAGAGAAAGACATGAGGGAGGGCTCGCTGCTGACAGATCCTCTCGCCCATTGGGCAGATAGGGGTTATAGAGTTTGACTAGGAAGGGGATGGAGGGATGGATGGAGAGAGGTGCGTTCGTTGCGTCTGTCTTTGTTCGTTGCGCACGTGTGTGTGTGTGTGTGTGTGTGTGTTGGTGCTGGGTTGAGGGGTGATGATGCTGTTGAGGGTGAGTTGCTCCTAATGTGAGGAGCTCACCTGTAACCACAGACAGAAATGATTATTAGTCATTTTGCAACCCACTAAAACTGGATAATTATGATCCCCTATCCTATATATTCTTTTATGTAAAATGTGGAAATCTGCAAACGTTTTTATGTTGGCATAATTGTTAAATACAATTTCTCATATCAGTAATTGCAGATAGGTTATAGTTGATAGTATAATGCATATTAACAGATATTCATTTTTGTAGAGTATATTATTGTAGGCAAATATTTGTATTTATTATCATGATTATTCTCTGTTGTAATAATGCTGTTTCATACTGTTCTTATAATGTAACGTCAACCTACCAATGACTGCTCATAAATTTGGCCACATTTTTGCACATTAAAAATCACACGGACAAGAACTAATATGCGCCGTCTCTGACAAATGAACACGGGAATAAAAGAAAGCGAACGACCCATCGACAGATTCCGAATTTATTATCACAATTACTTATTTAAGCAACGCCTGCAGCCTCACACCACCTAAAGCACAGCAGAGTGAGAGTCCGAGAAAAAAGCTGGGAATGTGGAACTGGGAGAACAGAGCCAAATCATCCAGTGGAACAGCACTATGGCTTAAATATGAACCACATGTGTAAGCGAGGGAGAGTGCTGAGACGGCGCTGGAATACAGCGTGCACGGCGCACACACACACACACACACACACGCACGCACACACAAATACTGTACATCAACCGTGGTGTGGCCATCCTTACCTTTCTTCCCATGTGTTTGTGTGTGTATCTTCAGGTTGTCTTCAGAGTTGGCAGGGCGCTGTCATCCATCATCAAATCTCTGATGTTTCTCTTTGTCCTTGAATGGCTCCTGAGTTAAAAAAAAAAAAAGATAAAGTTCTTTCATGAACTCAAAAACCAGCACTTGACTTACATATGCAGCTTTAATCAGCATAGACTTGCACTTGTCTGGGGTGTTTGCAATATTGGATTAAGAATACCACAGTTGATTCAGCTGACCCAGTAATACTAACAAACAAGTAAACAAATCAGGAAATTCCTGTTGGAATTGAAACTATTAGAATTAGCTATAGCTGGCCCAAACTGCCATTTCATCAAAAGCTTGAGAAAACAGTTCGGGTATTTATGCCAAAGCTGCTGTTTAAAGCTAAGCTCCTCTTAAGAGACATTTGTATTTCTGCTTTGCGCGCGGCAGGCAAACTGCTGCTAGAATGGGACACACACACTTAGACAGACACACACACACTTGCAAGTGTTTTCAGATAAGGGCACAAACACAAAGGCCAGCCTGGGTACAGCTTTGTAAGAGGCTTCGAGGTGAGGCGAAAAAAAAAAAAAAAAGCTAAGCTCCGGTGAATATTTGTGCACTGCAGCTTAGCTCACAATTTTCTGCTAAATCAAAAGGAATTAGGGAAGCACAAACACGACTGAGTTATGCTCGCTCTCGTGGGGCTGGAGCTGGAACAGACTTTGCTTCACTCTTTCTCGCTCCCAGCCTGTGAACTTGACCCCAGCGTTCTCTTCATAAACAATAACAAGTCAAGTGCCTTGTCAGTTGGAAGAAAAGTTTGCCCTGATGTACGAGATCCAATCTGGCAACCGTCCCCTCAGAGGAAAAGTACTGACGGGGGGTTGCGATGTTTGAATGCTGTACGGGGGTGACGGAGGGATAAAGGTGAGATTTACAGAGGCAGGGGTTTTTGGACTAATCCAATTGATTTCTGTGTTGATACATTATAATCACTTAGGATTATTTCTGAAAGGAAAGTTGCAGGAAGAGGAGAGAACCGGGGTGAATGAACTAAGAGGCATGCGCTCCAGGTGGAAGAGTTGGACTAATGGCCCAGTAATGTGTCCCCTGTGGGGATTATGCTGTTGGCTGTCACCAGTCAGGCAATTCAGGGATGAGCTCAGCGGTATTCCCATCGCCTGGCAGGCCGGAGCAGGGACCGCAGCCTTGTCGTCAGGCCTGGCTCAGCTCCTGCACTGGAGGGGACACGCGGGTAGGTTCCCACACTCGAAACGGGGCAGGTCCATGAGGGGGATAGTGAAGGACAGGTGGAGGGATGGGAGAGGAAAGCCACAAAGAAGAACTGGTGAAATTTAGGGAAAGATGGGGAGTGTTCTTGTGTCTACCGATATTTCCCAACATTTCATTCTAAGAAGCCGAAATAAACCAGAATACCCGAAACAGAATAAAACGGGTAATTTGTCCCTGTCTCATAAGAACGTTTTAGGATCTGGTGCTCTAGTTAGCAGCAGTCACTGCCTTCCACAGGTTTTCCTCGATTCATGTGGCTTCGATTGGTCACATGATAGAAGAAAGATCACATGCTCACCTTAAATCCGAGTTAAAGACATGCATTTGTGACATCACAATTTGTTTGAACGCTCGTTGTCGTCCAATATGTAACTCGCATACGTTATATTTGAGAATGAGAATGGATGCCTCGCTGATGTAGGAGACAACTTCAGTCCAATAGTTAAACTCTCAAAAGAAATTTGGATGTTACATTGAGGGAGTAGATGTTATTTAAAAGAATTTTTCATTAGATGACTCAACCTTTTTATTTCAAAAAAGCATGTTGAATGCAAACTACAAAAGAAGAGTGTTGCTCGGCAACTAAACTTAGTCAAGATGTAGTAAATATCGCCAATATCGACTGTTTGGTGGGATTTCTCACTTTTGCGCGATTTTGCGTCCCAGACACATCTGTCATTACTGGCCTGACCACAAGAGGTTGCTTATGTGGGAAAAGTTAAACACAGACCACTTTAAGTGTTTGAACGAATGACCATGTTTTCCAGATGAGTGCAGTCTCCATTATAAATGTTTTATTTGAGTCCCCGCAGGATGACTTATTGGAGATGGAATTATAATGCTGACATAATTTCTGCATGTTAAGTATCCATGAGGATAAAAAGACCAGGGCCTGAGTGGCTGCCCAGATATTAATCAACTGCAAATCCTGTAGCATTATCTATAAAGCTAACACAAGGTCAGAATACAACACGGACCCCTAAAAATACCCCATCCTTCAGGGACAAGCTGCCATGCGCGAGTGTATGTGTGAGAGCACCAGATCTGTGATAATTTATTGTCTTGTAAATTTAGATCTGCCGACAGAGATGAACTGCCCCGAACAAACACAGCAGCGATGGAACTCCAGAAGCTTCAGAAATGATTGGCCAGCTCTCTCAGAGGTGTCGGGACCTGTTGTCAACTACTTTCCCTCAGTGCAACTAAAGGCATGTGCATTGACAGAAAGTTTGTGCTTGGAAAGATGCAAAAAAAAACCCTCCCACACACACACACACACATCCATAACTGCTGCGACATTTTGTTTAGTACCCTCACGTTACATCATGGTTGGCCTCTAAAGAGCTAAGCTCTGCATACTTGTGACCCTTTTCTTTCTTTATCCCCAGGATAGCCTGTCAATAATAGATTTCATAGCTGCTGTGTACACACAGTTGATGTGATGGTGATAACTCTATAATAAAATGTTTACTAGGTCATTGAAGGATGCCGTCACGCCGGACGAATCCGGAGCATCTCGCGCACACAAACGCGGGCTGGCACACAGATACTGTTTCTAGACATATGCTCAGACTATGACTGTTGAGCAGGTGATGCAGAGGAGATGAAAGGGATATCCGGGGCCGCGTGGCCTCTTTGACGTTTAACACGTCTCAGACACTTCTTAGGAAAAAACAGGCAAGCCCGACTGGCAATAGATAGTCTAGGACATTGCTACATGCGGACAGAAATAATCAGGCACAGGCTACATCATCCATATTAGATGGAGTAACTAATCCCACTGCTTTGATTTCCATTTGTGCTTGAAACATTTAAAATTTAAAGTGGTCTTTATTTTTTTTTTTAATTAATGCAAATTTAAATTTACATTTACCTCTATGGATGCTGGGCATCGTTTCTCCTTGCTCCCCCTGAGTGAAACTTAGTTGTGCTGACTGATTTCCTGTTTTAGTAGGGAACTGTCTGTGTGACGTACATTGCAGGTCATGGCAACCAGTCACATGGTGGCTAGCTGAGGTAGTGAATCAGTGCATCGAACACTGAAAGAATATGTCCTGTCTGGCTTTTCTGTAATTTTACAGAGTGAGTCAATGTATGGACCCACCACCTGCGGGAGGAGCCATGGGGGGCGGGTGCGGAGAGATTCGGGTGGCAGTCGAAGGCGGGGACCTCGGCGACCGGATCTCCGGACATGGAGACTAGCTCTGGGGACATGGAATGTCACCTCGCTGGGGGGGAAGGAGCCTGAGCTTGTGCGGGAGGTGGAGCGTTACCGGCTAGATATAGTCGGCCTCACCTCCACGCACAGCTTGGGCTCTGGAACCCATCTTCTTGAGAGGGGTTGGACTCTCTATTTCTCTGGCGTTGCCCGCGGGGAGCGGCGGCGAGCTGGTGTGGGCTTGCTCATAGCCCCACAGCTCAGCCGCTGCGTGTTGGGGTTCACTCCGGTGAACGAGGGGGTCGCGTCCCTGCGCCTTCGGGTCGGGGACAGGTCTCTCACTGTTGTGTCGGCCTACGGGCCAAACAGCAGTGCAGAGTACCCGGCCTTCTTGGAGTCCCTAGGAGGGGTACTAGATAGTGCGCCATCCGGGGACTCCGTTGTTCTCCTGGGGGATTTCAACGCCCATGTGGGTAACGACAGTGACACTTGGAGGGGCGTGATTGGGAGGAACGGCCTCCCCGATCTGAACCCGAGCGGTGTTTTGTTATTGGACTTCTGTGCTAGTCACAGCTTGTCCATAACGAACACCATGTTCGAGCACAAGGGTGTCCATCGGTGCACATGGCACCAGGACACTCTAGGCCGGAGGTCGATGATCGACTTTGTCATCGTGTCATCTGACCTCCGACCGCGTGTCTTGGACACTCGGGTGAAGAGAGGGGCTGAGCTGTCAACTGATCACCACCTGGTGGTGAGTTGGATCCGCTGGCGGAGGAGGAAGCCGGACGGACCTGGCAGGCCCAAGCGTATTGTGAGGGTCTGCTGGGAACGTCTGGCGGAGCCCTCTGTCAGGGGGGTCTTCAACTCCCACCTCCGGGAGAGTTTCTCCCTGATCCCGGGGGAGGTTGGAGACATGGACTCCGAGTGGGCCATGTTCTCCACCTCTATTGTTGATGCGGCTGCTCGTAGCTGTGGTCGTAAGGTCCGTGGTGCTTGTTGCGGCGGCAATCCCCGAACCCGGTGGTGGACACCGGAAGTAAGGGATGCCGTCAAGCTGAAGAAGGAGTCCTATCGAGCCTTGTTGGCTCGTGGGACTCCTGAGGCAGCTGATGAGTACCGGCGGGCCAAGCGTGCCGCGGCTCGGGCGGTCGCAGAGGCAAAAACTCGGGTTTGGGAGGAGTTCGGGGAGGCCATGGAGGAGGACTATCGGACGGCCTCAAGGAGATTCTGGCAAACCGTCCGGCGCCTCAGGAGGGGAAAGCAGTGCTTCACCAACACTGTTTACAGTGCGGGTGGAGAGCTGCTGACCTCGACTGGGGATGTTGTCGGGCGGTGGAAGGAGTACTTTGAGGATCTCCTCAATCCCACTGTCACGTCCTCCGAGGAGGAAGCAGAGACTGGGGACCCAGGGGCGGACTCGTCCATCACCCTGGCTGAAGTCACTGAGGTGGTTGGCAAGCTCCTCGGTGGCAAGGCTCCGGGGGTGGATGAGATCCGTCCTGAGTACCTCAAGTCTCTGGATGTTGTGGGACTGTCTTGGCTGACACGTCTCTGCAACATCGCGTGGCGGTCGGGGACAGTACCTGTGGAGTGGCAGACCGGGGTGGTGGTCCCTCTGTATAAGAAGGGGGACCGGAGGGTGTGTTCCAATCACAGGGGAATCACACTCCTCAGCCTTCCCGGTAAGGTCTATTCCAGGGTGCTGGAGAGGAGAATCCGACCGATAGTCGAACCTCGGATCCAGGAGGAGCAGTGTGGTTTTCGTCCCGGTCGTGGAACACTGGACCAGCTCTATACTCTCCATCGGGTCCTCGAGGGCTCATGGGAGTATGCCCAACCAGTCCACATGTGTTTTGTGGATCTGGAGAAGGCATTCGACCGTGTACCTCGTGGTGTCCTTTGGGGGGTGCTCTGGGAGTATGGGGTCCGGGGCTCTTTGCTAAGGGCTGTCCGGTCCCTGTATGACCGGAGCAGGAGCTGTGTTCGCATTGCCGGCAGTAAGTCAGACCTGTTCCCAGTGCATGTTGGACTCCGCCAGGGCTGCCCTTTGTCACCGGTTCTGTTCATTATATTTATGGACAGAATTTCTAGGCGCAGCCAGGGGCCGGAGGGGGCCTGGTTTGGGAACCACAGGATTTCATCTCTGCTGTTTGCAGATGATGTTGTCCTGATGGCTTCTTCGAGCCAGGACCTGCAGCAGGCACTGGGGCGGTTTGCAGCCGAGTGTGAAGCGGCTGGGATGAGAATCAGCTCCTCCAAATCCGAGGCCATGGTTCTCGACCGGAAAAAGGTGGTTTGCTCTCTCCGGGTGGGTGGTGAGTCTCTGCCCCAAGTGGAGGAGTTCAAGTATCTCGGGGTCTTGTTCACGAGTGAGGGAAGGATGGAGCGTGAGATTGACAGGCGGATCGGTGCAGCGTCTGCAGTGATGCGGTCGCTGTATCGGTCCGTTGTGGTGAAGAAGGAGCTGAGCCGGAAGGCGAAGCTCTCGATTTACCGGTCAATCTACGTTCCTACCCTCACCTATGGTCATGAGCTTTGGGTAATGACCGAAAGGACAAGATCGCGTATACAAGTGGCTGAAATGGGCTTCCTCCGCAGAGTGGCCGGGCGCACCCTTAGGGATAGGGTGAGGAGCTCGGTCACACGGGAGGAGCTCGGAGTAGAGCCGCTGCTCCTACACATTGAGAGGAACCAGCTGAGGTGGCTCGGGCATCTGCTCAGGATGCCTCCTGGACGCCTCCCTAGGGAGGTGTTCTGGGCATGTCCCACCGGGAGGAGGCCCCGGGGAAGACCCAGGACACGCTGGAGGGACTATGTCTCTCGGCTGGCCTGGGAACGCCTTGGGGTCCCACCGGAGGAGCTGGAGGACGTGTCTGGGGTGAGGGAAGTCTGGGAGTCCCTGCTTAGACTGCTGCCCCCGCGACCCGGCCCCGGATAAGCGGAAGACAATGGATGGATGGATGGATGGAGTCAATGTCCAAATCAGGATTTAAATCATAGTAGGAGAACAGCTATTCATGTTTCTATGGGCGGAAAGTTGTGTTTTTCATTTACTGTCGGGAGTTGGAAAAACCAGTGTGCGTTGTCCAGTGTAAGTGTCTGTAATGTGTTATACTTACAGTAGTCAAAGCCAGGTCTGCCTCTCAAATTGGAGGCTGCACCAGAACATAGTGTAATCAAGCCTGAAAATAACAGAAATTTAAGCGCACAACTCCCATTTGAGGTCAGAAAGGTCATCCACAAGGTTCACAATTTATTTACGGATTGGAATTTAGGTGCGGATCACACAACGGCAACAGCGGTCTGTGCAGCAAAATATTCCTATAATGTCACACAGATAAAATCTATTACAAATTTTACAATGGAAACAGACAGTGAATGAATATGTATGTGTGTATATATATATATATATATATATATATATATATATATATATAGTACATTTAAATATATATAGTACATTTTGTAAGAGATTTTAACTGTGTGACATGAGAATATTTTGCTGCCCCAACTATTGCTTTTGCGTGATCCTAAATTCCAATCTGAAAATAAATTGTGAACCTTGAGGATCATCAAATAGGAGTTGTGTTTGTGTACTACAAATTGCAGCATTTATTTGATTAATTAGGAGGCTACTTTCCTGACAAAAATCATGCTCAGCAAAAATGGAAAAATGGTCATTTACTTATTATTTTTACCAAACCTCTACCAATATTAAATAAACCAGTACTGTGATTTAATTTTGTTACACAAACAATTAATCAGTATTATTTTTAGAGGGTTTTCTTTAATGTCATTGGAGCCCCACAATGATGTGTCAGGCGACATCATTCACACCACATTTGAGCATGGGGCATTAGAGGCGGGGTGGTAGGTGATATACTTAGTATATATACATATATATATACTGTATATGTGTGTGCGCGTGTGTGTGTGTCTGTTTTTGTGTGTGCGCGTGTGTGTGTTTGTGTGTCTGTTTTTGTGTGTATGTTCTCACCAGTGAGAGTGAACACCAATTGCACCTGAATCACCAAACAGCATATACACAGCAGCCAGTTTAGAAGCCATTAGAAATGAATGGAGACCAATGAAAGTGAATATTGGTGTCCCATTCTTCAGGTAGCCAGAAACACAACTCCAACAGCAATATTCCCTCCCTGTTATCCCCAATGTGTAATAGGCAGCTGTTTGCTAACAACATTACATGTTTTTTATGTTGTGTTTACAGCTTGTTTTATTGCACTCAAATACATCAGAGAGAAAACTGTTTAACTTATGTCCAGTGGGTCAAAGACAAAGAGGCATCCTGGGAAAGAGCCATGTTGGCTGCCGCATCAAAGAGGGCTTCGGGCACAGTAACTGAGAACTGATATTGGTTTTGTCTGCATGTGCATGTTTGTGCTTTGATTACTGAATAAGCCCATAGAAGAAATTGTGGTCCAGATTAAATCCTAAACCTCTTTATTATTTGCTTAGTCTTGCGGACCTTACCATGCTTTCACATTTCTCTCCTTTTATGGCGTATTAAGGCAGACAGTGCTTGAATGAAAATACAGCAGATGTATGTTTTTAATGACAATGGACCGCCTTTCTCATCTCTGAGAGCCACACTGTATTTATTACAAGAAACTATGCTGCAATGCATGGATAAGAATGGTCTGTCACCTTAACAAGCTTGTTAGATGCAAGCCACGGTAACAATTTAAGTCATTTGGATATTTTTGGATAGAAAAAAATGCATTTGAATTTCTCTTTGGAAAAGCATATAAGAAATTTACATTCATCAATTTAATAATTCAATAATAGCTCTCTGATAATTTGAATATATTCGAGGCTCCTTGAAACCTCAGTCTAGACCGTATGGCAGAGGTCATGTGAGCCCTGTGTGACCTGTGTTAAAGGTGGACCCTGTTGTTTAAGCCACAGGAAGTCCTGCCGTGGATGTTCTGTGGACGTTCTGTGAGCGCTCACACTCTCTGATTGACGTTCAGCTCTTGTCGTGAAAGTTGTACGGGCTACCTGGTGGTTTAGGTTGAATTCTTGAGCGCAGGCCATTACGGCCCTTTTCGGCGAAAGGCTGTGTGGTAAGGGCTTCAAGTTGTAGGAGAGGTCCCTCCACGCCCTGAGTGATGAGAGCAGGGTTTAACCGGCTGCAGGTGCGCTCGAGACAGGCGGGTAGGGTCTTTGAAGTGGAAGCCAACTGGGACCACGGCCCATCTCTGACCAGCAGCCAACACAGACACATTCGCTTTCAATTAACACTCTCCCTTCGCTCTCGATCGCTGCTCTTTTTGCTTTTTATCATCCCCGGCTCTCTCTTTTTTCGGTTCTCATCTACAGTATGCATACGTGCGGGGGGAAAATTCAAAAACCCGCGTGGTGCAGTCATTTTAATATCGTGTTTGTCATTCCTAGTGAATGACTGATGACTGCACCGCAATCATGATGCCAGGGTTATTTTTCAGGAGGATTTGGACCATATAAGTGCATGTTATTCGCCTTTGTGTATGTGTGTGTGTGTGTGTGTGTGTGTGTGTGCGTGTGTGTGTGTGTGTGTGTGTTCAGCTCTTACTTCACCTCTCACTTAGGCTTCATGAATCTTCTTGTCTCTGGGCCAGGCTGAGCGTCCAGAGAACTGCGAGTCCTCAGAGCTCTGACACCCTGATCTATTGTTTCTCATTTATCTTTATGTGATGAAATCATGGATCTCCTCACTCTCACGCTCTGTCATCTGAACAGGACACATCCTGTCTTTGGCACAGCTAAACAAGCAAGCAAACTCATACCAGTTCTGTATAAATAATGCAAATGCTGTTGTGGCTTCTTGTCTGTTTTTACTCAAACGTACTGTATATACACACACAAGTATATATATGTAAGCATGCATGCACACATCTCATTAAAGAGAGCGAAAAAGAGAAATAAATGGCTGTTTTTTGATGGTAAGCTCCCTGGAGGCAGCTACATCTGGCTCCTGTTAGCCACAAGCATATAAAAATCAAATACGGTTTAATCGCAGGCATTCGCAGACACACACTCACACACACATGCACGCACGCACGCACACACACACACACACACACACACACACACTGGGAGGTAGGACTCCAGGATGGTGGTCACCCCCACCGGTCCCAGTCTCTCCAGTACCAACCTTAGTGAACTCAGCAGACATCAAGGGGCTCAGACAGGGACTAGTATCCTTGGCACAAACATTAACAACAACTCATATACAGCCTTTATACAAAATATGAAACCTTTAAAACTTCTTCCAGGCATCTGCTAATACAGTGGTTCCCAAACTTTTTTGGGGATTCAGTAACCCCTTCCTCTGATTTGTGAATCAAATTACCCCCTTTAGCCGACTGCAATATTTTACTTGGAAAACTGTAAGAGAAAACCATAGCATGTGATGCAGTGAATGGATGAATGATAACCCACGTTTTGGAGAATATAACATTATAAATAAGAAATAAGGTGAAGAGTTGCGATTCTGAGTATTTATCTATGTATTTGAACATTGGCCACATTTCAGTCAGTCCAGTTGTGATGTAGCCGTGGTAATATGGGTACTATTTTTCTCATTCTGAATGAAATCATTCATAAGGGAGATTCCCATGCGAGTGTATACATGAGGCCAAGCGTAATGATCATATTAAGATGTGCTTTTACATGCTCGGCGCTGCACAGTATGCAATCACAATAGAAGTTTCTCACATGCACAAAACAGCGAATCAGGCACTCTCACTTGCGCAGGGGGTGGCGAAAGACCGGCGTCGGGTGATTTGCTGTTACATGAAAAACACTTTTAAAGCGAGTTTAGAACGCAGGCCTGCCGCTGCACCAGATATTAAAACGGGAGAAGGCGAGCGAGGAATAATTGTACCGTAGCAGCCAGGTGTCAAAACAATAACATAGCGGCAGACCAGCTGTTTGGCAGCTGCCATGACAGTCACTCTTCAAATCAGCGAGCCCGCACAGTTTAACAGTATAGCATGAAACTATAATCTGTGCATTTATTTTTCCAATTTTTCTATTTTCCCTTTCTTTTCTAAAGTACTCCATGTAGTACCTTTGACAACCCCTAGGGGGAAACACTGTGCTAGAATGTCTAAATGACAACAGAGGGTGTCAATAATAATACCGGTAATAATAAATCTCATAACTCTAACTGAATAAAACACTAGTTATTTATAGTTATAAGCACAATGTATTTTTGGTACCTATATAGTGTGAATTTAGTAGTATGATTCATTTAAATGTACATGTGAAGCCACAGGTCTGTGACAATGAATCAATGTGCAAATATGCTACTGTACAAATGAGGATGCTGAGATGAGTTCATCAACAGGATGTAAGAGATAGTTTATGTGGCATAAACAGACACTCACAGACAAGCACGGGAACAGACTACCTCTACATCCAGACATCCAAACAAATCTCTCTAACACTTGTGAGCACATGGCGGTGCATCGCTTTAACTAAAATGAGTCATGAGTCATCGATCTAGTCGCCATCATTGGCTGGCAGTGGTGGAAAGTAAAAAAACATAGTAGGTACATTTACTGAAGTTCTGTACTTAGTATTGCACTAAATTTGAGGTACTTTAATGCGATGCTACTTTATACTTCCCCTCCACTACATTTATTTGACAGCTTTAGTACTTTTGTCTTGTGCAGTCTTGTAAAGGGCAGTGTGTAGTTGGGTCGCGTTTCAGTTGATTTGTTAACAGCTTCACCAAATAGTGATTTCTTACATGGTTCTGTTTTAATTAATGCTCAAATGAACCAACAAGTCACCAAAAATCAAAGATTAAAGAAAAAGTCCAATTTGTGTATGTTGTTTTTTTGCTTTATTAATCACCTCATAACCCCTCAACTTTATCTGGTGACCATTTGGAGGGGCCTGAACCCTAGGTTGGGAACCACTAAACTAAAATAGTTAATAGTGTATCAAATATACTACTATTAACAGTAGCATGCTGGTTACACACTGATGCTTCTGCTTTAATAAACTAATTATCAAGTCATATAATAATCTATTAGTTACAGGGACGAATCTAATACTTTGACATTTTCCTGTTAATACTTATGCACTTTTACTTAAACAGGAATTTTACTTGTAATTTATTTATAGATTTCTTAAGTAAAGGATCTGAATAGTCGTTTGAAGCATGTGCTCCCAGTGCACAATCAGTGAGTAACTGATGTGTTTTGAGTGAGACAACATCATTAGGCAAAAAAAACGTTTGCCATCCTATAATTCAGAAGTTGAGGAGCGACACACAAACAAGCAAGTGGGGTAAATTCATAGTTTCAGTCGCTGAGGTCAAAGCCGGCCCATCCTGTGTGTTCCACGCCCAGCAGGCATGTCTGAGAGACTCCACAGTGAATCTGTCTCTGGACTTCAATTTCCTGCCATGTTCGGTCGTGGATGAAGCGGCTATCTTGATGTCATCTTGGGTGGGATGGACAGCGCTTCATTAAGGTTTGGTGCCGGTCCAAAGCTTTGACAAAACCAACTCAGAAATGTACACGCCACAGGCAGAGAAAAGTGTCTGTGCTTTTTTTGTCTTCTGTCTCTAAAACTTCTACCCCCGCGTGAAACACATTTACCGGTTTACTAGCTCCATAAGCCGCTGTGTCTGACAGTCTGATGTCAAATAAACGGCGCGAGGCTGTCAGTATTGTAAAAATGAAAACATTTTCTCGGTGAACAACACCAGACTTTATGGCATCTCTTAACAATAGTTGCGTTGTGGCCAGCAAAAGCTGGCACATCCTTGGCAGCGGGCTGGCACCCGTCCTGGACTGTCAGGAGTGAAATGTTGCCCTTGTGTCAGCTCTCGGTAAACTCTGCTATCTCTGACTGTGATGGACGGGCCCTCTTGTGGTCTTTGGAGATCTAACACAGTGAGATACACTTAGATCAGCCTCTGGCTTGTTTTTGAGAACCTGGATACCTCTCCTGAAGTTGTCGCTGCCAGGTTTCGGTCGAGGACTAGTTCTTTCGCCTTGTTTGCAATAGACTATTTGCAGTAGGGGAACCAGTACTCAGCTCCAAGTACAACCATTTAAAACACTTAATTACATGTGAAAGACCTGCATTCAGTCTCCAAGTTGCGTTAAAGTACAAGTGTTATTAATTCAATGTATCTAACGTATCAAAAGTACTCAATCTCCATAAATATGTCCCCTGTGACTGATGTGTACATTACTAGAGAGTTGATATTGATTGGAGATTATGTATAAACCAGCATAAAATGTAAATGAGAAGAGAGAATCTTCTGCTGCATGTCGATTCCTCGCACAAAAAAATGTTGCAATGCCTGGATGTCGAACCATGTGCTTCTAATCGAACTCCAACGTCCTCTTTGGTGGTCCAGTGTGTCTCCATTCTCCAACTCGGAACGCAGACTCCTTAAGCGTCCTGCCCCCCTCCTCTCGTAACCCCCACAATCTTCCCAAGTCCTATGACCCTTATTGCACCTGACACTTATTCATACATTTCCCCCAACACACTTCACCCACATTTACCACAGCTACAGTAAAGTATGATCCTTATAATGGAGCTGCAGCTCCAAACAAAAAAAAGCAGCTTCAGTGCTACTGTGTTGATTGTTATTCTGCAAAATATATGAATTCTGAAATATGCTCACATTTTTTTTGTTTTTTTTTTTTTGCATAGATTCATGAATAGGTTACCTCTTTCATGTTGGGACATTGAATATGAAGCTTTAAATCAGGAGACTATTAGCTTAGCATAAGGAATGGAAACAAATAGCCTTGCTATCCATAAGTAAAAAAAATGTGCTTACCAGCACCTCAAAAGCTTAATAGTTATTAACACATTATACGGATTTCAATGAAAATGAAGTGGTTTTATGCAGAGTGCAGTGGTATATCGGCATAATATTTTCTTCCTAAACAAAAGAGATAAATGTAATGTGAATAATAATTTAACTGCATGGGTTTTACTTTGTTGTTCTGATCCAATTCAGTGGAAAATCTTGCCCTTGTTTTGGTTTATTTTCCATTGGGGGAAAAATATTTTTTTTAATGAATCCCTACAAACTGCGTTGTCGCTGCACTCATTAGTCATGTGAGTTTTGTACAGGAGCAAGAACATATATAGAGGAAGGAGGTCCTATTCTGCCAAAAATCTAAAATGCAATGTTCTTTGGTGCATGATGAACTGTGTTGTACAGTATGTAAAGCAAACCTGGCTAGGATGACGGGTCAGATCCATGTCAGATCCTATTCCAGATGGCTACCATCCTTTTTTGGTACTGGTTTGGGTCAGTACTGGAGTAACTTATGATGACAAAGTTCATAACTGTGTTTGTATTGCTCTTCATTCCTGGCAAAATGCAGCCAGAAATAATGTTATATGTTAAAAAGTAGTCACATGGAAACGGATGACACCCGCAACATGCTGAATCTTTTGCAAATCAACCTGACACTAATTAGCTGCAATGACAGCATTGCACCTAATGTTGAATTGCTAGTCAACTGGTAAAATGGAAGAAGCACCTGTTAGTTAAAATAGTAATCCAGTGTTGGAATCTATGTCGAAATCAGTTGGAAATGCTCTAGTTTTCTCGTTAAAGGAGGTCCCGTGAGATTACATTATGATTTGTTCAATGTCTGGTCATTAAATTGAGTGTTAGGCAACATCATCATGATGTGTTCAAATGTAACATTATTTTTGCTTTTGGCGAGAAACATGAATAAATACAGATGTTATTTGTTTTCTCAGTAATATAAAAAAAAGTGCTGTTTAACAAAAATTATAGAAAAGTATTGATACAAATTCAGATCATTAAGGGGTCTAACTAAATTAAAATCAAAACTAATGAAATTGTCATACTGATACAGGATTGACAAATGAAGGTCTTGTGAACCCAGACCGCCTTTAGAAGCGGTGGGATTTGAAACAGACGTCCTCGTCCCCAATCAGCGTGGATGTGTGCTTACGTGCCCTGTAGCAGAAAGTTAGCCGGGGGAACACATGTCCACATTAAGTGTTTTCACTGATCATGCTGATATGATCAGTGAGGAGATGAAAGAACCGAGCGGCTCTGCTGCTGCTGCTGCTGCTGCTGCTGCTGCTGCTGCTGCTGCTGCTGCTGCTGCTGCAACGTGTCAGCAACAATACTCACCAGGACGGCTCATGTTATCATCAAGACTGGAGGTCAGTCTAACACAGCTGCATACGAGGCAGAGTGAAATACAAGGGGGAAGATAATTACAGTAGATATCATTGATTTGGATGCGGGTTTCGACACGAGGAGCTTCACAGGGTTTTGTAAGCATCTCCAGAATGGAAACAATGAACAGGAAAGGAAAAGGGGAAGGAGGAGAGCCGAGGAGTGACTGATTGCAGGGCATCGGACCAAATGGGAACCAGAGACTGTGAGATGTCAGAATGGCTATAGATTTATACTTTACCTGCTCCCCTGAGATCTGCCACACATACACCCACTCCGAGCAGAACAAAAAGAGAGAGGGGGGGAGGGAGATGTGAAAAAAGTACGGGCACGGAGTCAAAGTTCAAACAGTGCGAGAATTTAGTGAAAGAGGCCTGCAAAGATGAGTGAGAGACAGAGGGCCGGAGAGCGAGGAGGGCCGGGGCCGAGGAGAAAACAGCAACATCAGCTGGGTCTTATTTAGACCAACCTTTTGTACTCTGAAAGGAGCCCTGTACACCCGCCTGTACATCTGCCCTCCGCATGTTCGACTCCAATGGGTGGGCTGCCCTTTCCTGCTGCGCCCTCTCCTCGCGCTGCCCTATAGCTCCCTATGCGACAGCACAGGCCCCCATCGGACGACTCTATAGCGAAACTAAAAATGGTATATTTATTCTGACTCATCCAGAAGGATTAAATTATGATTTCCTTTCAGAGTTGTGTTCTGAAACATCAGGGAAGCTCTGGGAGACATACAAAAAAACCCTGTATAAATTAATAAAATGTGCACATAAAACTCAATTTTCTCTTTGTTCAATAGCTCCTCCACTACTTTGAGGTGAGCAACACGCCAGTATGTATTTATATCAATATACTGTATTTATATTGTGCTGGCTGTAGTTACTGTATCCAGATCCAAATGATCAGTGATGCAACTTACCCTTCAGGTAGAAGACAAACACAAGCTGTGGGCTGATTGACGCGGTCTGTCCCTCCACTGACAGCTTGTTGAGAACGCGGCGTGAAACCAAACGAGTGTAGCCGACATGCACACATGACGTAACATGCCAGCTAACAGGCCGCGGAGCTGCTAACCGTTACTTTGACTGGGGGCTGGTCTGAATTAGAGAGGGAGAATTAAAGCCCCTCCGTGGACCGATTCAAGTCAAGTCCTTTTTATTTATATAGCACCAAATCATAAAAGAAGTTATCTCAGGGCACTTTTCGTATAGATCAGGTCTAGACCGCACTCTTTACAATATTATTTACAGAGACCCTACCATTCCCCCATGAGGAGGAAACCTGGAACAGGATCCAGGCTCTGGGTGGGCGGCCATCTGCCTCGGCTGGTTGGGAAAGAGAGAGAGAGAGCAGGAGGAAAGAGAACATAGCACAGTGCAAGTTCCACACAGAGATGTATAGTAATAATAATAATAAGAGTGATAATATTAATTGTAGTGTGAGTTTTGAGCAGGTGGCTAGCAGACATCAGATCCAGATTCAGAACGAGAGGCAGAAATACTTGCAGAGAAAGAGAGAGAGGACAGATGAGAGAAATCTCAAAACCAGGGGTGAGAGAAAAAGCTGAGTTAGTAACATGTATTAATGGGACATGAACGTGTACAGATGGAGGCAGAAAGGAGAGAGGAGCTCAGTGCATCATGGGAAGTCCTCTGTGGTGCCTGTACGCTTTATAAAAAAAAAAACTGCAAGACGGTTCCACAGGAACGTCAGACCCTGACCCAAACCTAACTCCTGTATAAATCACGGCCGGCCGGGTGAGTTTTTGAGATTTGTTTCTTTTCAGTGGCCAACCCAGACTCTCTCTCTCTCTTCCTCCTCTTCCTCCTTATCGCCGCCTCTTCCCGCACTCTCGTTTCAATGCGTTAACTCTATGAATTAACTCACTTTTTAAAAAGTGGGTTGTGCAGAGTTAACAGAGTTAACCTTCCTGAGCAAAACTGCTAAATAAAGACTTCAGACAAGGTCTCTCCAAACCAGAGCTGTAAAATCTTTATGGATGTATGGTTCAAACTTGGACATCAAGCCCATTTCTACAGTAGGCTGCATTGATACTGCTTTTCTTCCTCTGTTAACAGCTAGTATATCAGCTATAAACAGAGCCATTACCTCCTATACAATCTATGCTTGCTTAATATTATCTGTACATCTCTGCAGTTACTAAGCACATAAATATATTATGTCTGTTGTAAAAAAAGAATTGTGGACATAAAGCATGCAAGCAGGGTGATATGCTCTAAGCAGGTGGCAGATGTGTGTGTGTGTGTGTGTGTGTGTGTGTGTGCAGATATCGCTCACTGTTACAGTGGTATATACTAGATGAAAGGTCTAACTAGCTTTATCTAAAAGTGCTTAGTTGGTATTAAAAGGTCACATGGACCACCAGACTGTATGTAGGTATGGCTGTTCAAGGGGAAGCACATCCAGATGTGTGTTAATATGCATGCGTGCGGAGGCCTAATGGCCCACAGTGGCTTTGTCTGATCACAATACACACACACATGCACACACACAGAATAGGAATAGAACATATACAAGCTCTGTCAAAAGAAACTCCTCGGGCCCCCTCACAGGAAGACCCCATTACAGCGCTTGCATCGATAAAAACGGTCCCCCCATCTGCCCCGTGGCTGCTGATAGCCATCTCCTCCCCTCAGTGGGTGCCTACTCAGGCTGTGCAGGTCCGACTGTATAACTGGCCCCTGGAGAAATGCCGTAATGGAGTTAAGGACCATGCTTATGCTCCAGATAAAATAAATTTACCATAACTCAATGCCAGATTGCCCGTATTGCTGGTGGGCACAAATGTATTAGCATGCCTTGTTTTAAATGTGTAATTGTGGAGCAGTCTGTGTTCATAATGTATTTGTCTGTGCGAGGGGGGACATTTGAAGGTACAGTGTACAATGAGTTTTAGTTTAAAACATTTAAAAACTGTAATTATCAACAGAATTTGCTGACGTAACCACTCTGATGGCATGTCACAGACCTATATGTATTGTGTAATACCACTTCTCACCTTCAATAATGAGGTTTTGTAGCGTCCACTCTGCCCTCAGTTCAAAATGAGATGAATAAGTGGTGCTTCCCCGAGACACTGGGAGTAATAGCTGAAAGCTTCAGGACCAAAATGTCACTTTATAAGTTTTAATGTGTGTGAGAAAAAACATTTACATACACCAATATGTGATCAGTTTTTCCAGATACCGGCTGTTTGTTTAATATTTTCCTATTATCAAGAACAACAGCATCAGGTATTACACTATTCTTTTTTTCATTTAAGGTGAGAGACACTATATTCAATACCAATTTGATTCAACACAATGTTATGTGAATAGACTAGAAATTTTCATATAAAAATAACAGAACCGAGATTAACTAAAACTTTTATTCATCCCAAATTAAATTGTTATGCCCAGGATTGCACATATAAAAATACTTACAGAATATTGCATAGAAACACATACAAAATCCAGGGAGGTGCAGACAACCACATAAATGAAAATATGGAGTCAATTTAATAATACAGAACGTGAGAACGAGAGAATAAAAATCCAGTCCAATTAAATACAGAAATAATTATGAGGATCAAAAGAGAATGATTACAAATGCAGAATAGAATAAATACAATTTGAATAAAATCATAAAACATCAGTAATGTACAGAGAATAAATAAGAAACTCTATGTTACAATATTAGTATTGTAAAATATAGTATGAGGTACAACACTGCAAGGTTTATTGCCACACAATATAATAAAAAATACAACATATCAGACTTTATTAGGGCTACAATTTTACAATCCTGCACTTGTTTGCAGCATTTGTCCCTGGTGTTTTGCCAGTCCATCAACCATGTATTAAGATGGAGAATGGCTGACATGAAGAGCAATTACAAAATAAACACAATATGGATAGTGAGGCATATGAAGTGCACATTGGTGACTCTATAGTCTGAGCAGCAGGAAGTGCTGAAACTTGAATGGTCTCTTTCTGCCCTCGAAAATCATTTTAACTTTAAGAAGAGGCTTGAGTGTAACATGCAGCCTCTCTGCATTTTACACTGCATCCACCACATAAGGATGCAATACTATGATGTCTTGTTACCCTGGGAGTTGAACTGGGAGCCTGTTCTTTCCCTTGCAGTTGGAGCAATCTCATCATGACATTATAATGTAGATGAATAGCCCTGACCTGGCAGACTCTGCTCCATCAAAGCTAATGGAAGAGAAAAGTCGTATTTCACGGCTTGTGCAATTCTGCTGGCAATCAGTCTGAATTACAAGGTTGTTGTTTTTTTTTTATTGATCGGCCTAAATGCAATACCCATATGACAGTGATACACCAGCGGATAATGGACACAATGTGCCCTATGGGTCAGCGCCACAAGTGGCGGACTGATACTTTCTGCCCTCTTTGGAATGGTCTCGTTTCAGTGGCTGTAATCAGCCTCGGGATCAGCAATGATCCCCACTTGACCTGGAAACCTCAATAAATCAAAGTCCTCTTAGACTGGCAGCTCGTTGGTACAGTACAGTGTTCGCCAAACGGCCCAGACACCTCACAACACAGCACATCCCTCCCATCTATGATCACTGCCGGCTCGGGCAAGAATGTAAAGCTGTTGTTTGGTTTGGGCTATTTTGGCTCGGGCTTCACATTGCATTTCTGCACAGGAACGCGACGCGGTGGAGGCGTTTTATGACCCTCTGGTTTATCTAGTCCATCTACGCTGACGAGTGTGGAAACCACTTGAGGATTTAGCCTCTGCCTTCACGCTGAGTTTACATAGTGAAGGCCGAGCCTGTTGTCAGTGTCTCTCACTGTAAACAACAAAACAGGCTGGAGGGAGTAGAACCAGGATTACATAAAGTGCTCGACACATACTCACACATGTAGGCACGGACAGATTCATGCGCGATGGTCCCTCTCTCTTCCAGGGATAAACACCGCGTAGTGTGGCCCGATCTGTTTACGAGTTATCCTCTGGCCGGGCCAGGGTCGCGGAGGTTGTGCGTGCATGCGTCTGTGTGTGTGTGTGAGAGTGTTAGGGAATGTGTGATAGAGGGATTACAAGCGAGCTGACCGCCCTTTCACAAGGGAAAAAACAAACACAAACCCAGGCCAAAATATTAGACGAGCTCAATGTTTTTTTTTTTTTGATGGGCGAATAGGATTCCTTAAAAGTTCCGTGCGGTTTATTCCCATTAAGATCATTGCTACTCTATTTAAAGATTAAAAGGTAATTCTGTCAGTCTCTCAGACAGTGAATTGCAGTATTTGCGTTGGGATGGACGTTCTCGCATTGTTCCATTGTGTGATCCTGCTCGCAGTCAGTCCATCTTAATCCTCGTCTAAAAAACATTGTCTCCTTTGTTCTGATTTTCCCCTTTTATCTCCTCTTATTCTATCTGGCATATCTTTCCTTTTTGTTCACCTGTCATACCCCGCTTTCTCCCTGAATGACGCAGGTTGAACCCCTCAAAGAGGAGCAGAGGTTGTACCAGCCCTCCAAGCAGTGCAAAGTCCTGGCCACTGGAGACGCAGCTGTTCCCTGAACCACACTACTGGCAGGTTGCAACGTCCTTCTGGCAAACAGAGAGCGGTCCACGAGCCCTGGGATACACGCTTCTGAACTTACCCACTGGGATGTTTCACAAGAAGCCAGCTGGGAAGTTGTCGGCAGCCAAGAGGAAGGTGAGGGTGTTGAAAGAGAGGGTAGAGGGGATGAGAAGAGATGATATGGGTAACACATGGAGAAAGATTAAAGGCGGGGAGGTTTCGGGGCCTTGTGTGTGAGAACGAGAGGGGAAGGCCGAGAGCTATAGAAAGAGGCCGTGGGGCCGTGTAGGTGGAAGACGCAGACACAGAAGAAGAAAGAAGGGTGTTTGTGAAACTGTAGAAACACGCTCTTTACTGCACTTTTTTCTTATGTTTCGTTCTTTGTACTTTTACTCAAATGTGTTCAGAAGCCCTAGATTTAAGCTTTTTTTGTTGAATTACATTCAATCCATTACATAAATCAAATTGCCGGTACGTTACAATGATATTGTAATTGATGTTCTTTGTGTGTTTTAGTATATATATTTCTGATATATACTGGCTTATGTTTCCATTGCATCTGCTTTAATTAAGCACTAATAATAGTGCCACTTGATTCTGAACATACCCATAAATGCAGAGATTTGGGTCTTTGGCTGACATCATTGGATGGAACACAGACAGAAAATGAAATAAAAAAAAGGCTGATCCTTTCAAAAAGCATCTTGAAGAAAATAAAGTTTGGCTGAACTTGTCAATTGCAAGACAAAAACTCGCTGATCAGGAAAACATGAGTCTCAGTAGTTCAGTTGCATAGAACAGATCTGCTATGAATGCAAATACTAATAATGCAGTTATAGCCATTTGCAAATACTGCAAATGGCTATAAAAGTTTGTTGCTTTTATAGCCAAATGCAAAATTAACAAAAAAATGAATTGCTCTTTTTTCTTTACATGAAGATTTGAGCAGATTTAAATAATAAAAGTTTAACAAAAATAGTACTTTGGGTTACAATGTAAGATCCATTTAATGCAAACACTTGCACAAAACATAATTTACACAACAACAGTTGTTTATTGTGAATTCATCAAAGAAATGTTGCAGTCAAATATCAGGTTTTAAAATATGTTCCATCTCCACTGTTACTGTTTTACTGTTTTATTCATAGGCTGATTTATTCTTGAGCCTTGAAAAGTCCTGCAATGCTCCAGGCTTTAGGTTGATTTAAAAAAATTAAAAAATAACTCAAATTGGGTTACATCACCCAGGCAGTGATACTGACTGCATTACACAGGCTGGCCAAGTTCTGCCATATTTTTGGGGAGTGAGAGACCCCTACTGGAAAGTTATGTAGATTAACAACTCTATTACGAGTGACATTGTCATTCACAATTGCCGACCATATGAGAGCAAAATAATTGTAATATACCTTATATAGGACCCCATTGTAGTGAAAACGTAATCCAGAAGAAGTAAGATGATATTTAAATCCTGGCTTACATGATTGCCCTTTATTTGGTCCAATTTCCCCTCATAGAATTACTGGTTCTGACTCTATCTCCTCGTTGGGTAAAGCTGGGTTAGATTAAGCACTAGTTCACAGTCTTGCCCATGAAAATATGAGGAAGCTGTAAGTCATATCTCCTCACATTTCAGGTTGTTGGGAACTGCAGCCTTTTTTTAGTGCTTTTTTCTCGGTGATGTCACTTTAAAGAGAGACTCCCTTTACTGTAAGATGACCTTGATGATAATAACGGTAATGACAAGTAACTGAGTAGACCCTCGATGCTCCCGAATTAGATCCAGATGCTTCGATGCAGTTGCACTTCTGCGTTATTTTATCACAACATGTTCTGCCCAATTTGGACAACAACCCAAGTGAACCAGTAACTCGTTGTTAGTCATTTTACTGGCATTCATATATGATTTTTTCCTGATGAGGTTTTCATGGCAGTTTCTCGTGACAAAAGAGAAAAGTCATGTTTCACAATTTGATACACGCTAATTAAGAAATGATTAAGGCTGACTCAACTTGAGTTTGTATTTAGGAGAGTATCAGTGTACTCACATACATACACACACAAGGTCAAAGCCCACACAAGGTCAAAGCCCTTTGGTTGTGAAGAGCTTCATCCATCAATCCCAGCAAGCTTTGATTTATTCCAGACTTGTGTTCAAAGTAAGTTTGGGAAAGTAAAGCTTCTTACTAATACCAGTCAAATTGTATTGCTGCTCATTTTAACTGAGGCTTCACAAACCTTTTCATGAACTCCCGGACACATGACGTTCACTTCTCTCTGCCTAATAGCAGAACGTGCATGGTTCTCGTTATCTGGCCGAGTGCTGCAAGTTTATTACCTTTTCTCATCCTTATCAAGGGACAAACAGACCCCATATACGAGGACGGATTACATCTCAGAAGACCCTCTTCCTCTGGGTGTCTGTTTCTCTCTATGTAAAACACACACACACACACAGACACACACACACTAACACTGCGCAACATCAGTAAGGTATTCCTCTGATAGACCTAATGGTTTCTAGTGTTCAAAAGATAGAGCCCTAACTCACACTGACAGGACAGATTAACACGCCGGCCTTAAACATGAGTGGTGCAAGTCAAAGGTCAATACACAGACAGGGTGTGTGTGTGTGTGTGTGTGTGTGTGCGTTTGGGAAAGAATCAAAGTTTTAGATGGTTGTTGCAAGGTATAAAACCACGTTTAAACGTGTTGTGACCTAACAGATATGTGTAAACACATTTCAACTCATATTATGTATCACAGTAACATTCAGTTTTTTCCTGGGCGAGGACGGACAAGTACTGGCGATACATATAAAAATTGACTTCAGTTAGGAGGTTAGAATACGTTTTTGCACCAAATATTGTAGAGCAAAAATCATCTTTACTGAGAAAGTGTGGAACAATAGCACACACATCTTTACAATCACCTACTCACACTTAATGTTAAATCTGTTGAACCAAATGAACCAAATTTTCTCACAATCATCTTGGCCTTTGTCTCCACCTGCTGGAAATCAGGAGTAGTAGATCTATCTATCTATCTATCTATCTATCTATCTATCTATCTATCTATCTATCTATCTATCTATCTATCTATCTATCTATCTGTCTATCTGTCTATCTGTCTATCTGTCTATCTGTCTGTCTGTCTGTCTGTCTGTCTGTCTGTCTGTCTGTCTGTAAATCTCACACTTGGAAATGAGTGCACAATAGGTAATGTTACTCGTCAAATCAGCGGCTATAGTTTACATTAATATGACTATGTTTTTAATATTTTTACATTTATATGTTATGATATTGTAGGTAGATGACTGTGGATGATGTTGCCTCGTGGAAAAGAGGAAGACATGTGGAGCATTCAATCAGGAATGTTTGCAACCTCGACAAGATCTGTGGTGGATTTGGGATTTACTGTCCCAAGAACAATAAATCAGGGATGTCAGGGAACATGTCCGGAGGAATGAGAAGGTGGATGTGTTGCCTAAGACGGCATTAAAGGAAGGAAGTATTGAAATGCAAGCAGAAGCAGAAGTTAAATGTGTCAAAGTAGAATTGTGGGAAGAAAGTTGCGACAGAGGAGACAAACGAAGACATCTGTCAACATGTGTTGAGAGAGAGAGAGAGAGAGAGACCGAGAGAGAGAGAGAGAGACTGTGTTAACCATGTTAAGACTGGGCCACTGTAATATAGCAGGTCTGGAAGCAGGGATTTTTTGAAGCACTGCAGAGTTGTTTTTTATTTTATATGTTCTTTTTATTCCTTTAATTACTTTATTGCATTTCATTCTGAATTCAATAGAATTCTGAATGAAAATTTTCACAATATTTTCATGTCATTCCTTCTATTTTACACATCCAGTAAATTAAAAACAGATTTAAAAAGGAAAAGAATGTGGTGGTGATAATAATAATAATAATAATAATAATAATAATAATAATAATAATATTTGAATCGGTTGCTTGTCTCCTGTATGAACCACACTCCCGAGCAGAAGGTGGCGCTAATGCATCATGAAGCTGTTAACCGCCGTAAAAAAGAGTCGAAGAAGAAAAAAAACAGGAAAGGTGGGGTGTAAAAATAAAAAAGCGAAGAAGAAGAAATGCCGCTCGTTTGTTCATATTTGAACTCTCTTGTTAATAATTAGTTATTAATAGATGGAACGCGTTGTCCTGAATATTGTTCCTGTTGCGTGAGGTAAGATGGAGGCTTTTACGTTACGTACATCATCTGGAGCTTTGGGTTGTCACTGTTTGATGCTACCCGAAAACGCTAAAGCCAGTTTTGCTATTAAACTGTTTTAACCAACATAAATAATTTTGGGTATCACGCTAGTTTCCCTATCCTATTAACTTTTACTACTGTTACTTTATATATAACGGGAGCCGTACCATTTATAGTAATTAGAGCTCATTGTCCAAAATGCAGCATTACACTGTTTTTGTGCATGTAATGAAACAAAGAACAGGCCACTAGTGCGATCTTCAACTAAATAGGAAACACCGAGTTTGTTTATGAGTACCAGTGCTGTTTTTGACAGTATGTTTTTCCAGATAATTAACAGTATATAAGACTACATTTAATAATGAAAATAGGCTTCATTGTCATATCCAGGTGTATTAGGGTGCTGGTTATGTTTGTATGCCACTGCTTACATTATTCCAAAGAAGATGATCTCAGTCCCCAACACACGAGACTCCTTGGAACCAGACAATAGTCATATCACTGTAGGAAACTATTATCTACTGTTAATTACAGTTAAAGCATCTAAAAACTATTCACAGCGCTTCACTTTTTTCCCACAAACAGAATCATTCTAAAATGAATTTTGTTTTCTTTAAAATTCTTAACCCAATACCCTGTAATGTATTTAAACTATGTCCTGTTTCATGGCCTGTAGCATGACATTCAAATGGATCTTAGCGCATACTGTTTTCCCTGGTCATCTACAACTTGATCAGTGTCAGTCTGTTAATTTTAGTTGGTTTGGAAAGTTACACACCCGTCTATATAATGTACTACAGTTAACAATGCATCTCAAGACACAGAAAAGCTGTGAAGTCTAAAGTCTTGTCTGTAGACCACAAGACCAGATTGTGTTGAGGTGCAGATCTGGCAAAGGCTACAAAATCCGTTCAAGATGAGCAACCATCTTTGTTATAGTCCACCAAACAGTGCTGTAGGGTGAAATGTGGAAAAAGTGAAGAGCTGTGTATTTTCCAGATGTACTGTATGATCACCTTTTATTCATGTTTTGATGTTTTTTTTGTTTGCTTTCTTACCTCAGTGATGGAGCCCGTTCAACCGCTGGAGCCCCTGCATGCTAACAGTCATCATGACGGTGTTGATGTCACCTCCTGGGTGTCAGTGTGTCCCAGAGGCCTCTGGAGGGTCCAGAAAAAGTGGACACACAAAGCAAATCAACAGGCTAATACTGGAGACAATACACGTATGACGCTTTCCTGATATTACTTTAATTATCAATATACAGGAAATGATTGACTTTTAGTCAATATTTTTATACTAACTATATTTGCTCCTCTAGCACATTCTTCCAGTTCCTGTCCGAGGTTAGGCTCGCTATGTCGTGTCCGGGTGCATCTCAAGGCTGACGTGGATGAAGCAGACCATCCTCTATCTGGGACAGTAGACGTGAAGCCGTTGGACCGACCAGACAAATCAGTCACTGCAGGGACAGAATCGGTGGCCACAGCCTTTCCAAGGTGCCGTGACTCTTTGCTGCAGGTGCCACTGGGTGACTGGACTACGCTGAGACTAGGGGAGGGTCAGTGCGATATCACAGAAGCGTGTGTGGAAGGGATGAGAGCTGGAGAAAACTGCGAGGTAAGAGTTTAGACAGCACAACCCTGTTAAGGCTAATTTAATATAGGTGTATGTCAAGTTTTGGTAACATGATTATGATATGTTGTAAATAAAACGTTCTATTTATGAGAGCTGTGAAGAATTATATTTGAAATTTCATCACATTTACCATGAATGAGATATCTTCATTATTGTGACACATTGACAGTGATGAACACCCTTCATAACACAAGAAAAGACATATTTCTTGTGAGGCTGTTAATCTGACAGAATATCAGATGTAGTGGTGTGGAGTAAAAGCCTGAAAGAAACCACAGCTTTTGCTCTTTGCAAAAAAGCTCACTGGGCAACAGCCCATATTTCCTGTAAACTCTTTAATCTCATTGTTATTCCATCTTGAAAAAGGATATGCTACTCAAACTAATACTATATACATAATATTTTAAGTCCATTTCAAGCATATGAAAATGTACAACAAGTCTAGTTATTGCGTTTTGTCTCTCAGATTCTACTTTCTCCAGTGGGAAAAGGACCAGATATCTCCGTTACCCAACCTACAGGACAAAACCTACCTTTCTCTGCCATAGTTGAACTCCAAGCTTTCACACCAGGCAGAGAATCCTGGGAGATGCCTCCTGCTGAAAAATGGGAGTGGGTGAAGTCACACAAGGAGCGGGGTGGAGTGCGATTCAGGAGCGGGGATGTATGGGGAGCAGCGGACAGCTACAGTCGGGCCCTTAAACTCCTCATCACTCTCCATGGTCATTTCAGAGAGGCAGGGGAGCAAAACGCCTGTGATGAAGTGCAGCAGCTTCCTTCAGCTAACGAATTCAAAACCACCAAAACAGAACTTCACTCAAACCTGTCCCTTTGCCAGATCAAACTGAACCAGCCCGACCGGGCCAAAGCCAACGCTGCTAAGGCCACACAGCTGGACAACGTTGGGGCTAAAGCTTGGTACAGACTGGGCCAGGCCTGCCAGATGTTGAATGAGCTTGAGGAGGCCCGGCAGGCTTTTAGGGAACTGCTGAAGCTCCAGCCAGAATCACCTGCTGCTTTGAAAGCACTTAAAGACATTGCAACTAGAAAGAAAGAGACAAATGCACAGTTGGGACTGAGACTTAGCAAAATGTTTAGCTAGGACCAAATATAGTCAAATATCATAAGGTGAACTATGCTTAATTTTATCATTTCCCCACTTCCAAATCTATTCTGTTTTAAGGAGGATCTGTATCATCTCACCACAGTTACATTTATACATTTTGGTATTAAATGCACAGTTGAAGAAATTTAAATATTTAATTGTGTTTCCCAGGCTTGTTGATTTAAATACACGGGTATGAAAAAAAGAGAGGATGTTAAGAATGTGTTGTGCAAGATTGTATTGAGAAGCCTGTAGCAGCCTTCATGAACATATTGGTGTACAAATTGACTAAATAGAACTTAAAATAATAAAAAAAAAAACGTATAAAGTTTTTTTTTATCAGTGAATAAGTGGACGTAAAATCAAGACACTATTATGAGGAAAATATTAACCGAAATGTATTTCCTATAGTAGACCGCACGGCGTCGTTCTTCAGTCAATAACACATCCACAGCCGTGTCGAGACAAAATGCCGAAACCCGGGATCGAACCAGGGACCTTTAGATCTTCAGTCTAACGCTCTCCCAACTGAGCTATTTCGGCGATATATCGGCTCATTATATCGGTCCGAGGAAGAAAGTGGCACGTGTTTTTGTGCTGGTTTCTTATGTTGTAACTTATTTTGTAAGAAAACAGTTATTCTATTTAACTTGTTTGATGCTTTTCTGACTTTACTTTATTTTTCTCAAAATACTTAAAATGGCCATTTAAAAATATATTTGTAGACTCTATAATTATATTGTCTCATTGTCTCTCCTGCACGTGTAACTGCACCTATACCGATAGTTTATCACCCATCTCCTCCCCCGAAAAAGAACATATCATTTATAGATATTCACAAAGGTTGGCACCCTGTTATCTGATGGCAGTACCCTACATTGCAACAAAAGTTAGTGCTGCTAGACAGATTTCATTTATACAATGATTTATTGTCAACTAGTAGTTGCAGCAGTGCATACTTTTCATTCCTCTATGCTAAAAGTTAAAAAAAAAGAAAGAAAATAATCCTGTAAAAAGGAGCCTCAATGTAATGTATTTGTATAGTACTTTCTCTCTTTGATAAATCATTAATATCTACCTACCACATTACCTACCTTTTCTTGTAAAAAGAAAAGCTATTAATACATTGAGTTGACAAAAAGTCTCACTAGGTTTTGGTTGGACTTTGCATTGATTATTGATTATGTTCATCATCTGTGTCTCCACTGTCCATCACAAAAAAAAGTACACATGTTCTAGTCTGTTCATTTCAGTACTTTGACGAAACATGAATCTTTGGCTGGAGGACATCATAAGCGACTCTCGATTCTCAAAATGATACTGAGATTTAATAATGTGCAAGTATCTATGCTTATAAAAAATGATAAATTACCGAGTTACAGTATAAAAATTTTGTTTTCCTTTTATGACTATTTACATAATATATAACAAAAAGTGTCACACCTTCTTTTTGGCAGCTGAGGTATTGATGCTGGGAGCAGGGCATGGAGGTACAGTAGTAGGGTCAGTTGATGAAGTCACTGGGAACGTTTGGAATTTTTTGGGTGGAATTGGGATGGAATTTCGCTGTTCTCCAGATTGATTTATCTGCTTCTCCTGCTTTTACACTCAGACTTATGTTGCCTTGTATGGGAAAGATGATGCTTACCACTTGTGAAGTGAAACTAATGAGTGTGATGTGTTCAAGTTCTTTTGGTGTTGTAGTGAAGTGAAACATGGGGAATCCAGAATCCTAACATTGTCTGGCATCTGCTCCTGGGAGGCAAAACCAATGTAATGCTGACCATTCACAACACTATCGCTGCTCTCCGCCATGTTGGTGTCTCAGCCTTGAAGCATGATGGGACGACAGATTGCTTCAGTCAGGTGTCAAAATCTTTAGTGAAGACGTCCTTAAGCTCTTCGGCACCCAGCCAGGGATGTTATCTGGACCTGCTGCTTTACAAGTGTTGAAGGTAGAGTGTCCCCTTCACGCTGAGCAGCAGACAGGCTCGGAGTCTGGCCGCTAGGAGGGGGTGGGGGTGCAAATAACATGTTCAGGTGGTTAAACAGACAGGTGGTGCTCTCACTGCTCTGTGGCATGGGGTCATAGTCTGTGATGCCTTAGTCTGTGTAGGAGGCGATCTTTTGTGTGTTGTCTTGTTTTGCCTTCCTGACGCCAGAGGACAGGTCGGCTCTCACTGTTCTCACACCAGGTTGGTCCCCAGCACCACGGCTGGTGTCTCTGGCCTTCAGCAGCATGTGGGCGACTCCTGTCAGCCTCCTGGTTAGCCCATGTGGTGATGTAGGACATCACAGTGTCTGTGTACTCCTCGATGTCTGTGTGGTTGCTGCCTGCCTAAACATTTCCCAGTTTGTTGTGTCAAAGGAGAGCAGAGGAGACGCACCTCTGGCCACACCTGGTTCAACACTGGCAGAGCAACTTTCACTTTCTTTGTGCTTTCTGCGATCGGAATGTGGGGGAGGGGAGGTGGCTTTGTATGCTCCTTGGGGACTTGTGTAGACCAGATCCAGGTTGTTGTCTCCCCTTGTTGGGGCATGGAGATTCTGATGGGTTTTTTTGGAGTATATATAGTTTATAAATAATAAAATGTCTCTAAAATTATTAGTAAACAAACTCATATAATACCTATGCAATCGTACTTACATTGATTATACATTACTATCTGATACAGTACAGTACAGTATTATTACCATTGTTCACACACACACACACACACACACACGCACAAAATAGTGACCCCGTTCATGAACGCTAGTGTAGTCTTTACATTTCTTTTATCACAGCTGATACACGGGTGGCTGATACTTTTAACAACTCACATGTTTCACCATGTTAACTGCTATTGTTTAAACTCATACTAATAATATCACTGTGAAACTCACTTAATGAAATCAATTCAGCAAAATTAGCTAGAAAACAATCTGACTCCATACTCTGCTGGTCTCAACATCGAAGTGTAATATTGCTAAATAATTATTTAAGCGTTCACCCTAATTACTTAACTACAATAACTGTATACATTTATTATACCTGTGGATCAACAAAGGGGGACATGGGATAGTTGCTCATGCTCCTTTATTTCTGAGGCAGGCAGTTACAGTCTGATCCACAGCAGTACTAGAGCACCATCTATTGATGCCATTTCATATTACTTATGCTATATGTGGGTGTATTAAGTGTGACATGACAAAATATATCAAATTCGTTTGCCTTATCAACTGAACAAATTGCACTTTAAATGGAATTCAGAGTATTATATTCAAGTTTTTAAAGACAGGCTCTTAAATCAATAACAGATACATAGTGGCAAACCACACATCATTTCTACCAAAAAAAAGAGTGTGCCCTCTCTCGTCCCTTATGTCTCCTGTAGTCGGTGTCCTACAGTGCCGCGGCTCCTCAGTTCCTCTTCGACTTGTGTGACTTTGTGCTGTCTGTGTGCGTCTGTGCTGCTGACAGCTGTCTCCACGCGTCCACGATCAGCATCAGCGGGATGACGATCCACAGCAGATTCATGAACACGAAGTAGAACCAGAAGTAGACCGGGTGTCCGAGCTCACTGTGAGCATAGCCGTCCCTGTGCTCCGTGAAGAAGTAAAGCACCGCTCCGTACAGCTGTCCTGAGATGAGATGATGGAATAAGGTTTATAATATAGATCAGATAAATGGCTACTTATTGAAATTCTAAGAAGTTTCACTTTTCATAAAAATCTATTGGTGAAAACCACTGTTTTACTGTGAAGTCATGAGATACTCTTCTGTACTAGAATCATTTCCTTCACATAAGAGTTCCACAGTTTTGTAATAATTGCACGTTCTTACCTAAAGAAATAATGAGCTGTAGAACAAATCTGTAGGGCTTGTTGGTCAAGAAGGCAAAAACAGTCCAAAAGCTGAAAGGTCCCCACAACCATGCAGTCACAGTCTCCATACACACAGTGAAGTTATCTGCTCTGAATAGAAAAGAGGTGAATCGACAACTTAATCACTGATTTGTACTTTCTATTTTTTTCTTGCAACACTTAAAATTGATTATGTAGAATGATGAACTCACATGACATATCGACTGTCTCCTTTGGAATACTCCTTCCCTGTGACACAGAAAAAATATGAATTGGCAAGCGAGGGTTTCCAGCATACGGCTTCACAATTCGATATACATTTTTTTCTTATTTATACTTACACAATTGTGAGAGGAAGCTCTGGTCTCCTGGAATAACATCATAATACAGTGTGAACCAGCCTTCTATGACGCCGTGGATAAAGCCACAAACGGCAAACCAGCAGACGGCCAGACGCCTCCACGTCCCCAGCCGGCCGTGGGCTCCTCTCTGGCCGGTGATCAGCCAGGTCACGAGTAGGAAGACCCCAGACACGGAGAACAGGAACACCAGGATCTCTGACATAGATCGATCGTTTGCCACGTAGGTGGGAATCAGAAGGTCCCGTGGCCAGTAGGGGTGAAGAACTCCAGTTGCTGAAGAGGTGTCCATCATCTATCTGTTTCCTGAGAGGACAATCATCACATCAACGGGTTTAGAGTTAGATTACAACAATGTGATAATACAATATGCATAAGTCCCTGCACTATACTGAGATGCATTATGTATTTATCATGCATTATTTGAGGAGCTTAATAACAGGCAAACACTTGTTATCATACTGATGTGTTATATTGTGTGCTTACCAGTGAAGTTACAAAAAAGTGAATCCTCCTGCAAAGTTCTTAGCCTCAGTAAATAAAAAAAGACAAAATGTACTAAAAAAAGAACTTAATGAGTGTAAAATATGTGAGGGTGCACTGCTGTCTAACTGCATGCCATTATCAGTGGTCTTGATGAACTCAAACGCGGAACTCACTGGAGTACAGGGCGGGTACCTGAGATTGCAGTGACCAATCAGACGACAGTATGCATAGAGCTAGCGGCACATGCGATCTGCTGGCTCGTTAATTGGCTCTTCATCTCGGAACATTAACATCGTCACAGGGCAATAACCAATTAAAGTATGTCTCTTACTCCAAATGTCCGTCCCAATTCACACCGTTTCACCCGATTGGTGCAGGTTGAATGGGGAGCATGAAAAAATACATACGGTGTGTGAAGATACAAATCTTTCTATATACAAGCTTATTAAGTAATAATGCAAAAAATGCTTTTGACACCGTGAAGGAAAATATTGATGGATACTTAGAATCCCCGGGGAAGAAAAAAAGATCATCCCAAGCCGTGTCAGGGATTGTTATTCCCTGCCGTGACCCGGATTCGAACCGGGGTTGCTGCGGCCACAACGCAGAGTACTAACCACTATACGATCACGGCGCGCTACTGGGATTCATACCGCTAACCTGGCAGAAGCCTTTATACAGTCAGCAGCAAAGCAGCTTAGTGGCGTTGGCGGGTCAAGGTTTGTTCAACCTCCGATAGAAATACCCTGGGACTGGGTGAACGACGTCAAAATAAAATTAATACATACGTTAGTTTTTTCTTTATTGATAAAGTAATCAATTTCATACTTAATCTATAAAGTTAGTTGATGTTGTGTTATCTAATGCTATTTCACGTATTAACCTCGATTCCACTGGGTTGCTGCACACGTATGTATTTACTAATATCATATCCATTGATTTTGTGCATGTCGGTTTTAACCTGGTTTCAATTTACCAAATACGACATGAGGGTGATTGACGGTTCTGAATGAAATATGGACATACTATACCATAATATACATACTACATATACATGCTATATAACACAATAGGGCATACATATGGACAGGTTGAAGAATGTATTATGAGATACGGAAATCATGTACATCAGTCCCATATGGTCTAGCGGTTAGGATTCCTGGTTTTCACCCAGGCGGCCCGGGTTCGACTCCCGGTATGGGAACTTACTTTTTCTATTTAACATTGTTTAATCACACTTTTTTAATATGTACTAATCGGAATATCTAATACATTTTTTTTCACAGCATAAAGCGACGACTACACGAATTAAGAATTGCCTGTTCGTCAAATTGGTTGCACATCTGTTTTAGGTTTTAATCAGAAATTTCTTTATATGATTTAACGTGATGGTTAAAAAATGTAAACAACATAATATATTATGTTATCATTATTCGTTTCTTATAGTAAAAAAAATCTAATGCCACGTGATAACACGTGACGTGATCACATGATGATACCCGGATGTCGTCTATGCAGTCCATTTTAACGTCGAACGTCTACCTTGTATAAACTATTGCTGTGAAATCTATTTAGAAAAAGCGAAGTCTTCTAGTTCCACAAGCAGACATGGGTGTTGCGGAATTTGAGGAATCTTCTCTAGTTTTGGACGAAAAGCTGCTTGGCTTCATGGAGCAGCTGGAGCTCCTGGAGGAGAAACGAGCCACTCTCAACTCTCTCATAGAAGAGGTAAAACCGCACATATTACAGGAGTTTACCTTTAAAATCTAACTATTTCTGTATTTAAGAATGTCTGAAAGCCTGAAATAGTGAAGAGAAGAATCTGTTTGGAACATACCCATAATCGATTTTCTTTCAAAAAGGGGCTCATACAAGTTCTTTAAATATTCCGCTTCACACACGGAAGGATTTACTGCTTTTTGTAGTTCTATATGGTAGTATGAGCTACTGAATATCTGTAAGTTGTAAGGTGTGTGTGTGTGTGTGTGTGTGTGTGTGTGTGTGTGTGTGTGTGTGTGTGTGTGTGTGTGTGTGTGTGTGTGAGTGATGTCGGCTACTATGTGAAAATAACAGAAGGTTGTGCACTAATGTGAAGTATACTCAGGAAAAAGTCTTTCTATAAAATAAATGTACCATGCTCAAGTTATTTTGAAAATGTATACACATATTATATATAAATGTTGTATAAATTATGTATTCTTAAACAGTAACAGGGTGTTTACTTGAGTCAATGAAGTTTCATTTGCATGTAAATTAAAAGAAACCTATTCTCCATAGTCTGGTTTGATGATTTTTCTGCACCAGAAATATAGGCAAATGATTGTCAAGTCTCTTGACAAAATTATTCTGACTATCATGCTCATTTTATTATATTCTGAAGCCTTATATTGTATCCTGCATCGTCTCCACTCACTGAATCACTTTGTAATTTAAAGTAACCGTTCTGTGTTCTTCACAGGGATGGTTTTCCATGTCTAAGGCACGATATTCCATGGGAAACAAACAGGTCTCAGCCCTTCAGTATGCAAGTGAGATTGAGCCACTTGTCCGTGTTCAAACAAGGTGAAGAAAATACATCTTTACATGGGAATTCACTCTCCCAGGTTACATGTTTGTCAGATTATTATTTTTTGTAACTTGGATATATGCGTTACAGGTCACCAGAAAAGGGACAGATAGAGTTCTACACGGAAAAAGTTCCTCAAAAGTGTAGTGATTCATCTGGAAAAGAGGATCAACTAATAGAAGATATTGGCCCTCAAGAGGAAGGTGAGTGTGCTGGGGGTGTTAAAAATATATGTTGAACAAAAAACAAACAATTGTTGCAGAAATCTTAAAAAATAAATAAGAGTCAAAAAGAAAATAGTCAGGTAATACATGTTAATATATATATTTTATATATGTATTTTACATCTTGAAATATTTACATTCATCACTTCACTTCATTTCACAGGTGTCAGAAGAAGAATAAAATCCCCAAAGGATATCCCAAAAACAGAGGCCAGTGAAAAAGCAGGTAGAGAGAAAGCTCCTGAAGACCCTTCTGTTAGAAAAAGTGATCAGAATCCTCAGCAAGACCCACTAAAGTGGTTCGGGATTTTAGTGCCACAATCCCTCAAACAAGCACAGTCGTCATTCAAGCAAGGTATGATGTTCGATTTCTGAATGAGCCTATACTTTGCAATGAAAAATCTGCTCTGTTTCATCTAATGTGTGATTTCTTTATGATGGCAACACACACACCCTTTCAAAATAAGGGCAAATTGACAACACAAGTGCTACATAATAAACATACTATAAACACAAATGATTACACATTGATTAACTCTGGCTGCATGATTTAAATAATTCTACACATATTTTCTTTACTCCAAGTACCTGAAGCATAGACTGACTACACAGAGTAAATGAGGATAAAGACTATCATATCCTCTATCAGCCTAATTCATTAAACAATTGCATGGGTTAAAAACCATAGCAACATCACGAACTTTAGAGCTATGATAATAACACAGGCAGCAGATTGGTCTATTTCTTGTAATATGTTTATTCTCCTAATATTTTATTTGCATAATATTATGACTTTATTCTCATGATGTTATGACTTTCTTCTTACTTTAGTGATTTTAGTCTTGTAATATTTCTATTTTACTTTCATAATTGAAAGAAAATATTGATTTTCTTTCTCTTAGTGTGACATGAATACTTAGTTTGTTGTCTTTGCCACACATCTGTTATGGTTAATGAGTGTCTGTCAAACTGGTGAAAATGTTTTCTTCATTTTATTCTTTTGTCTAATTTTTTATTCATTTTCAATGAGTTCAAGGGCTGTAGATCTCATAGAGGTGTAAGAACACACATTGTTTTGTCCAGCTTCCTTCATCAGTCACTACAGTAATTCATTGTGGAAAGTACAGCACTTGATTTGAGAGAACAAGTTTAGAAAATGAACAACCTACATATAACATGGCACTCTTAATTAGGTACATAAAAAGAACAGTGACACTTTATAAGTGGCTGATGAAACTGCTGACAGCTCGTAGTGTAGAACTGGTGAATCCCTCACCTCATCCTTCATTTACACTCCTGTTTTCTGTCATGTTACAGTAATAGAGCTGTCCGCTGAGATTGCAACCCTTCAGACTGCCGTTGTGAACACCAGACAGGACCTTATACGCGGCATGAAAGACAAATGCTTTCACCTAGAGAAAACCCAAGCAGCTCAGTCTGACACGGCGGCTGACTGAAACGCTATCGAATGGAGGCCGGATCTGATCTGGGGCCACGGAGAGCGACGGATTGGAGCCAGTGGATTACGCTCCAGGGCCCATCAAACTCCAACTGGTGGATTGTTTTAAGTGAAGCTCACCAACCTATCAGCTCTCACTTGACATGACGACTTGATAAATGTGTAATAAATTATATGTGAACGTGCTGTTTTTACTGCATGACTAATAAATGTGCAGTTGATATATGTGTTTGTGAATGTTGTATCTGAAGATTTTATTATAAGTTAATTGTATACTCTGTAATAGATAAATCAATACATATGAACAGACATGGTTTCAGAATGTATCTATTTTCTAACAATAAAGATTACATCAAAATATTAGAAAAAAATGTTAAAAAAGAAAATATTTAATTCTATTGTGGCTACAGAAAATCTGACCTAAATTATGAAGTCTATTGTACAGGCTGTGTGTGTGTTGGGGGGGCTGCCTGTTAACACGGGGACGCACCGGGTGGGCGGCACCAGGCTGGCTGAGCGCAGCCCCGAAGCTTCACCGGGAACCGTCGAGATTGTGAACGAAAACTCCCCCGTTATTCACTGTGTGTCGGCTACTTCCTGGTCCAATTAGAAGGCTGCCTGTAGCCTCCATGAACCACACCGCCCCCCCACATTCACTGAACGGCGGATGGCAGCGCAGAGAGACGGATGTAGCCTCTATTAGCCGATATTATTGATGTTTCCAGACATCCGCAGCCGCAGCAGCCGCTGATTGTCGTGCGAGCGACGAACTGCTCGGAATTCAATTTGTATTTTTTGTCCGCGCATTTCTATTTTTTTCCTTATTTATTTTTTTGTATTTTAATATTTTTTTTAATGTAATCGGGACGTAAACACGCCGGCCTGCGCTCATGAGAAGAGGCGAGGTGAGACCGATCCCTCAGACACACATTGTCCTTGATCGCAAGTTGATTTCGACTTCGGATGCAGACGAACTGTTTGGCTCCAAATGGCGTCGGTCTCCAAGGTGTCCATCCTGGATTACTTTAACATTGTGTTCGAAGGTGAAAATGGCAAAATCGAGTCCAACTGCAAGGCGTGCGGCACCAGAATCCAGGCGAAGCGGAGCGTCACGTCCAACTTCGTTACGCATCTCAAGGTAATATGTGCTTTCAAAATAAAATGGATCATCCTTTAGAGATCTGTGTCTGCTCTTGGTCTTGTCATATCTCTATCATCATCATCATAATCATCATCATTATCTGTGTAAACCTTGTTGCTTCTCCAAATAGGGAGATTTGCCCATCTGGAACCTCTCCCAAAGCTATTAAGATGATCAAGTGTTCTATCTGTCAATCAATAACATTGTTGTGTCTCTTTCTCTCTATTATCCAGCGTAAGCACCAGGCCATGTATGATGACTTTGTCAAAAGGAAAGACATGAAGAGAGAGGGTTACTCCTCTGGTTCCTTGCACAGTTTCGCCTCAACCAATGGAGGAAATACCCGCTACACTCTCCCCATCAGTGCAGGAGTGGGAGGAGGAGGAGGAGGAGGAGGAGGAGGAGGTGTTGGAGGAATGGGCGCTCTGGAGGGAGGAGGAGGAGGAGGTTCTGGAGGAGGGGTGACCAAGTTTGACAGGCATGACCCACGTCAGGTGTGCTTTATAGTCCATCTTTGCTCCAGATGCAAATAACCATCCCTTACTATTGCAACATGTAATGTGGCATCACAATGAAATCATCCGTCCTTTTTCTTTTTGCCCTCTAGGTTCTGATCTCTGAGGCCATAGCTAAAATGATCGTTCAAGATCTGCAGCCAGTGTCCATAGTGGAGAATCAGGGCTTCAGAGAGCTGCTCCAGCTCCTGGAGCCGCGCTACACCCCGGAGCCCCAGCACTACATCCAGAGCCAGCTCCTCCCGGCCTACGCGTACCAGGCCCAGCTGGCGACTCGTCAGGCCCTTGCCTCTGCGCACGCTCTCAGCCTCAGCTTGAATCTCCAGAGGGGCTTATCTGGAGCCGCCTCAGGGTAAGGAGGTGAAACCGACCAGCAACGGACCACCAACAGCCGGGTTCTGCTCCCTCGCTGACTATTCCACTTCTCTGTTTTTTTCCTTCTCAGGTACCTCGGCGTCACCTGCCACTTCCTCACATCCGACTGGCAGATGCACTCGGCCCTCCTGGCGTGCCTCCCCCTGAGCGGTGGCGGCTCTGGCAGCCGCATCCTCTCGGATTTCGACGAAGTGTGCCACTCCCACGGCGTGTCGGGAAGAGCGTTCCGGGTCGTTGCGGACCCGTTCCCGGCCACGGTCGCAGCCAAGCCATGTTGTCTTCCCGGTTTCCTGGTTTCGCCGCCCCTCAATAACGAGCAAGACGAGGAGGAGGACGACGAGAGGAAGGAGGTCGAAAACGTCAGCGCGGAGGAGGAGGGCATTAGGAACGGCCATGACAGGGGGGAGGAGGGAGCGTGGGAGGACTCGTGGGAGCAGGGTCTGGGCGTTCGGCGCGTGGACTGTTTCTCTCGTTCTCTTGAACGGTGCGTCAGAGAGGGGCTGCGCTCCTGCTCGCAGATCTCCTCCACGCTGACCAAGGCTGCCTGTTTCTACAACTACATTACCTCTGCTGTCCCCCCAGAGAAGCTCAGCCAGGTGTTTGACGTTTCAGGGTTGATGATGGGTGGACCATCCCCTCCTACAGTAAGAGACTGGGCTTCTCAGCTTAAGGTATGTAGTATTACGTATTTTCTATACACTATACGTCCATAAAATTATTAGCATAGACTTGTATTGTAGCTCAGGGGTCAACAACCCTGGTCTTGGAGGGTTAGTGCAGGTTTTTTGTTCCAACAAAGCAGTAACACACCCGGTTCTAGTAATGAAGGTTCTTAGCAGCAGCTATAGTGGTAGAACCAGGTGTGTTGCTGCCTGGTTGGAACAAAAACCTGCACCCACTGTAGCCCTCTACATCCAGGTAGCTGTTTGTTTTGTGAACATAAATAGGAAACTTCCCTTGGTTTGACAGGTGAAATGTTCGACTCCTGTCTGTGTCCATGCAGGTGCTTCGGCGGCTGCTGGACTCGGTGGAGTTCCTGGAGGAGATGAGTGGTCCAGGGGAGCTGGCGCTGGGCGGTGCGGAGAGAGCCCTGCTGAGGGAGCTCACTGACACCCTGGAGCCCTTCACCGAGGCCTGGGACATGGTCCACGGGGACCGCCAGGCAGACGTACACGCCGACAGACACGTGTCCATCAGCCTGGCTCTGCCATGTGTCCTGGGCCTCCGCAAACACCTCGCCGAGACGTCCACCCCGCACTGCCCCTCTCTCCTGGTGGGCCTCAGCCAGGCCGTGGAGCGCGGCCTGGTGCCGATCCTGGACGACCCCCTCTACATCACCACCACCACCCTGGACCCCCAGTTCAAGCTCACATGGAGCAGCAACCCTGACTGGCACAGACAAGTTCTCATAGAGGAGTTATCTAAATATTCCACGGCCTTCAGCCCCACAGACCCCAACACGGACCTACATCCTCATTCCCAGACTCCGCCGGCCCCGTCCCCGTCCCCGGTCTCCTCGCTCTCTCGGCCCTGCAAGCTGTTCTCCTTCATCAAACAGAGACCCCTGACGCAAGTCAAGAGCTTAGAGCAGGAGTTGACCGTCTACCTGCGCGAGGAGCCCACGGACGAGGAGGCCTTGCATTACTGGCGGCGTAAAGCGATCGACTTTCCTCTCCTGGCCCAGGTGGCCAAACGGGCGTTGACCATACCTGCGTGTGGCACCGTGGTGGAGAACATTTTCACCAGTGCTGCCCGCTGCCTGCAGCCGGAGAGAGGCTGTGTCTTACCAAAGAACCTGGAGACTCTCATCTACCTCAAAGCCAACTACAGATTGTTATGGACCTAGAGCTAAGAGTTGAGCATTTCTCTGCCCATAGTAGCAAATGAACTCTCTCTACCTGCAGTAAAGATACTTCTTGGATACTAATGTTTATTTCCTCTCCAGAAATTGAGCTAGCAGCGTAACATAGTCCTCAAAATGCACACCAGTTAGTATGAATTGGAATTGATTACCCGGAGCTCAGAGCAGAGGCTATTGTATTTTGGAGAAGGGTTTTCCAGACTTCAATAGGTGCGGATTGTCTGTTTACCGTGTAGCCTGCATAGGGACTATCATACAACATGCTCTGGAGCAAGGAGGCCAGAAGCGGATCAATACTAAAGCCTTTACTTAGACATTATTTAGCCCGATCAGGAACATTGAGACCACAAAGCCCCAGCATCTCCCAAAGACAGCCTGTGTCTGTATTCTACCAGCCAACAATGAATCCGCTGACAAACCAACAATAATGCATAATGTTTAGTTTAGTTTAATAGTTGATTTAATGGGGGGGGCATGCACAACACAACCATTGGGCCAGATATGGCCAATTTACACCTGCAGCCCCCTTGTGCAGGAAGAAATTAAAGACAATGCAAACAATTCAATGCAAACGATAAAAAACAATACAATTAACATCATTCACAGTACATAACATACAAAACAACATATATTTTATACAATACTGCTCTTCATTTTAAAACAGTTGATTTCCTAAGTAGATTTAGATCAGTGATCACATGATTGGTTTGTCTTGTTATTCGTTTTGTTTTAAAAATACTTTAAAGCTTGTACATTCTCTGATATGGATGTGAATTGAGTTCCACCGATACTGCTGCTCTGACGCTATCATCACATACTGTAGCATATGATTTTTTTTCAGGGATTCACGTTGATCCCGCAGTAATCATTGAAACCGTCTTTTAAACAATTGAGAAATGGAAGGCATCAGCTACACAATGTGACAAGTGCATCAAGTTATTCTTTATTTTCTCTGTATGTATGCCTCCTCACCGGGACATCATAATAAATGAGATTCACTTCCTACTGCAGGACGGTCTGTGCAGAGGTGTGTGCATTCATGCGTGTGTGTGTATGTTACACACTTTTTTTCCTGCTCTCGCTATTGAAGAAAGGCTGGAATTTGCTTCATATGTCTCGCTTCTGCCTTTTTCATTTATTATTTCCTCTGACAGTCCTCTATAACTCCATCTGTCAGAGTGGAGGTCAGTTCAATTTCATTTTTTTATTATCAGCAGTTTTATCCTTTTTCAATTTCATGTCTGTTTCTGCCTGAACTTTGGGGAATTGGAATGGCTTCGACCCCGTTTCTACCCTAGAAAACTAGCGAGAGGATGTGTGCAGGAGGCATGTCAGTGGCGTCTGCTTTTGTCTGACCTCACTGAGATAATTTGGAACCACTTTGCAGGGCATTGCTTTGAAGGAGAAATTGTGAGCATTGCAGTGTGTGCCTGCCTTTATTCAGGGACTCTGTTACTCTGCGCTGGGCCGGTGGGGATGCTGGGTAATTGGAAGTAATTCCATTACAGTTAAATTTGATTCAACAGGCAGGCAGCAGTCACTTCCTACACGCTCCTTTTTCTCACAGCCAAGTACACTCTCAAAACCAAGAGTTGCTGAAAAAAAATCATAGCTACTGTAATGTATTTGCTCTTGTTTAATTATAACCTGCTCGGAAGCATTGATAAATGTTTTGTGATTACTAATGAGCAGTTGACACCAACATCAATCAATCTAAAGATGTTAGATAGATCTGATTACATGGACTGTTGCGCAGATTCTCCCTTTGCCCAACTGTAACACAGCTTCCAACCAAGTTTTTTTTTTTTTCGATGAAAACCAATACAGGTAAAAATCTGGGTGAGACACAAGAGTTCCCTCATAGATTATTATCAAGGGCTGCTGTGATCTTAATGATTAGCACCCAAGGATATCCACGTGGATTCTTGGAGGTGTTGCCAGATATCCTTGTGGATGTGTCCGTGTGCTGTGTGTTTTGGTGCTCAACCCGCGGGTCTGTTGTTGGAGAAGCTTGAAGCGTCTCCGGCTGTGACAGCTCATCCATTCGAGTTAGCCGAGCAGGCCGGGCCGCGGTCCTATCGGTAATTGCCTCTGAAATTAATTACTTGGCAGAGAGCGAGAGTGAGGGAGAGGAGGAAATTGTAATTGAACTGCCCCCCATTCCTTCCCTTCCACACACACACTCCCTTATGCCTCAAGTTATTATATCTGCAGTGCAGAAAGCCATTTTCCATCCACGCACATAGACCCACACACACATGCATAAATATACACACGCTCTTGCAAAACCAATTTTCCCCTCCCCCACACAATGGCCTCGGCGGAGGGGCCCGCATTGATGCACTGTGATTTCATGGATTGATCGGTCACGGGCATGTGCACACTGGGCCACACTAGAAACTTGCGCCGTTATTTAGTTAACGTCCTCCTGCAGCACATTGTCGGTTTTGTGCTGCACTGCTCCGTATCTCGCTCTATTTGGGGGCTGCGGGACATCGGATCTGGCACAAACAAAAGTGGTGTTTATTATCAGGAGAGCCCTGGTTACCCTGTACACACACACACACACACAAACACACACACACACACACAAGAGCTAAGCATCGCTATTAATAACCTGTCTGTTGCTGACCCATTGACAGCTTAAACAGTCTTGTGGCCCAAAGGTCAACTGCTTGTTATGTTGCGCATTGTTATACACAAAATTATACAGTACAGTTTAGCAACTGTATAAACTGTGGAAGAAAGGTATGTTCCTCACTATGCAAACCACGGCACTCAGTTGCTGCATGGAAAGAGGTGGGGGGGTGACTCAATTACCCCCCTGTCCCAGCCAGACATGCACATGCTGTGACTCAGACCCCCGGCACACAATAGGATCTATTTCTGTAAATGCACCGGGGTTATCACTCCACTTACACTCACTCTCACCCATGATCCCTCTCTCTCTTTAACACTCTCATTCACCAACACAACATCATGGCGGACAGAAACAGCCGGCTGAGCGCCGCTAAGAAGAAAGAGAAGAAGGTGGAAACCAAACCGAATGTCGAGAAGGAGAAAGAGAAGGACAAGGGGAAGGAGAAAGCTGTGAAAAAGACTGAGAAACCCGTGAAAAAGCCTGAGAAGGAGGAGGAGGAGAAGAAGAGTGGGGAAGGTGAGGGGGCAACGGCGGCGCAGAACACTGAGGAAAACGGAGAGTTTCAGCCCATCGAACTTCCGCCGTTTGAGATCGTCAAAGGGTTTGTACGATTAAATACATACAGTGTGAAGTTACAGCCAGTAAGTCCCACTCACATACCTGTTTTTGCTCTTTCGCACCTCCATCCCTTGGCTTTGTGGATTTCTGCTGGAATGATAGTTGTTTTTCTTGTCTTTCTGCACACATATATTTCACTTGATTTTAGCGAGAGGGGAAACTAATGACTTGCACCTGCCATCTCTACTAACCCATCGGTAAGAATAGGGATGAGTCACTGAGTCAACACAGACGCCGGCCCCTGCTCTATCCCTCTGTCCAGCATCTGATCCTCAGTCTTTGCCTTTCTGAGTATCAGCAATTTGATATCAAAGCTAGCTGGTACCAAAGATGTTTAATATCAGAGGTCTAAAAAGATCTATCGGTGTTGGTACTATATATATATATATACCAATGAAATAATAAAGACAGGCAGATTTTGTATGTTTTATTTTACATGAACACATCATGAACGGCCTGGCACATCCACAGTTCACGGGATGATTGGAAAGCCAATAATATTTATAGTAACATCCGTTTGCTCAGTGGTAACCTCGTTAATATTCTATTCTCTGTGTGGCCCGTCTATGCCGAAGCCTTGCTGTCATTGCTCTTTTATGATCGTCTTACTGTGTCTTTGGTCGTTGTTGAATTCATCACAAAATATGTGACTGACGCCCGTAATGCTATGCAGGGAAGCCATTCCCCCCTTTCCACCTGGGTAGGCATTTCCGGGTGCGTCGGCATGCATCTTGATAACAGTGAATCCATTGTTGAAAGATGCATCATGCTGGTAATTTTTTGCACTCCGCGCCACTAGCCTAACATTCACATGCAAAAAAAAAAAAAAAAGAACAAACACTGATGATGGTAGCGATAGCGCCAGACAACGCTTGCTTTCACCGCAACTAAAAACAGGCGGCTTAATATTAGATTAATGGAAACTGTCAATGTCACTCTCCACCAGGGAACAGATGAGCCCGTTCTACTTCAAGTTTCAGTTCAGGAATGTGGAGTACTCATCGGGGAGGAACAAGACCCTACTGTGCTACAGAGTGGATGCAGCAGGAGGCAGCACGGAGCCCTTGAAAGGTTATATGGAGGATGAACATGCCACGGCACACGTTGAAGAGGCCTTCTTTCAACAGGTAATAAATGCTCATGCATCACGTAGCACACATGCAAACACCACCGGAGGTCTAGTTTATAACAACCTCTAAACCCCTCCAGGTGCTCCCAAACCTCAACTCCTCTCAGGAGTTGGACGTCACCTGGTACGTGTCGACCAGCCCGTGCGCGGCCTGCGCGGCCAAGCTGGCCACCATCCTGCGGCAGCACAAAAAGATGCGTCTCAGCATGTTCTGCTCCCGTCTCTTTGAGTGGGAAGAGCCCGAGATAATAGCCGGGCTGAAGGCCCTGGTGAGCGCTGGCTGCAAAGTGAGGATGATGAAGCCGTCCGACTTCCTGCTCGTCTGGGAGATTTACGTGGAGAAGACGGAGGACGAGAGCTTCACACCTTGGGAGGATTGTAAGGAGAACTATGAATACTATATGGAGAAACTGGCTGATATCCTCAAGTAGATGTGAGTCCTGCATGTCTGCATTTCTGCATGTCTGCTGTGGGCCTTTTGACTTCAAGATGTGAATAATTATACTTAAATCATCTTTCTTGTGTCTCCTGTCCACTGTCTTGTTACTGTCACAGGTCCATTTGATGGAACCTCCCCACTGACTAAACCACAAATCGACCTACCCGCACTGAACATGTGTTTGTTTCAGTCACATCCGGTGGTGCAGATCAGTGTTAGTTTGACGAGCACACGTGGCAACGTTTTGTATTTTTTATTTTGATAATGTCACATATGGACACATAATGATTTGAATGACATTTCTCAAGCAAATACTTGTGCAATACTACTGCAGATGAATATCTATGTACATGCAACATACATGCAACAAAACTGGTAACTTCAGAAAAACAAAACCAATAACATTCATTGCAAAAACGATTAAATAAGCTTGAGAGAAAGACCAATGTATGTCTACTGACATCTGGTGTTTGTTCAAAGAATTGAAACACTGACAGAAGGAGAAACTCCCACACACCATCACATAGTACATTTATGTACAGTAAATAAAATAACTGATATTGATTTATATGAAAGCTCACAATGTATATGACAGAATGTAATCATATAAATAATGTTTCATATCTGAGCAATGCAGAAAGTCATCAATACAGTGGTGTGGATTAAAAAAATGTACAATTCTATGCAGTATTGTGCAACTAAGAAATGTACACAACAATATACAATAACTGTGCAGTCACATCAAACTTACTGTTTAGCATTTTATCTACAATATTAATAGCTCTACAACTATTTGATAGATTACAAAGAAAATTGGCACAGTTCATTTAAATTTGGACTTTTTCAATGTCTCAAAAGTTCAACTTGTAGTTCAAGAGATGATACCTTTAAAACTCCTGGCTGAGTCTTTGCTAGCATCATCTGCACTTTGACACTAAAACATACATTACTGTACAATTGTTTCCTTAGTTTTAATACATCCAGAAATTCATTTTCTGATGTGCAATGGGCTTTAAAGCCTCAAAGAGCTGTCTCACGTCTAAAGACTCCTTAATAATTGTCTGCTATAATAAAGCAAATAGACCTCGAGTGGGTTATTGTTTAAAGGAAACCATCCCACCGTTGCTTTCCGCTGTGTCGGGGCTCTCAGTCGTCACATCTAGGATCACATAAAGGTGTATCAGTGATACGTTATTGACATGGCAACATAGGCATTATCATAGAGAGTATGTTAAACTGGAAAAGTGCATTTGTAGTATAATTATTACCTTGCACGGTTATTGGTAGAGGCGTTGATTCACTGACAATCATGCCATTCTCATCCCCTTCTTCTGGTCACAAAAAAGCCCCCCCCAAAAAAATAAAAATGAATTGACAGTGAGGAATAGTAATAATAAACTAGTAATAATTTAGTAATTATTTGGATTTCTCATCAATGGATTCTGTACCCTTAGGTGGAGCCTTCAGGGCTTCATCAGTGATGAAATCAACCATTGGACAGGGTGCATCTGCAGGATGGAGGAAGGAAACTCAACAAGAATACCATGTGAAAGTTTCACAAACGGCAGTTTAAAAATATCCCTGAGATAATTCACTGGTTTGGGTGGAGTGGGCTGCATGTGCAACATGTGAGGAAATGGCCACGACTTGTGTCAACATACCACCACGATCCTTCAGTTGAGCCATGGTGAGGAACATATCCGCCTCCTCTGGCTTCTCGTAGTCATGCACTGTGTGATTAGGAAAGAAAGTCAGTCATGCCCTTGCAACTCAAAGAGAGAAATTGGCTTATGTTTGTCACAAATCCGTCCGGACTCCTGAGTTAAAAACCTGGTTTGCGGATGAGTCTATAGACAATGTATCCAACGAAGATGATGATGATGCTAAAGAAGATAATGCCGGAGATAGAAAGAAGCAACCTCCTCTTCAAAACTTGAGAAAAAAAAAAAGGAATGTTAGAGAAAGTACTTTTGATGTAAAAATGTAAAACTCCCAGATCTTGATTGTACTTACGAAGGTTCTTGGTAGGGTAATCGGAGCTGTCTTCTGAATAATACGGCCTTTCCTTGCGAACGCCCCGGCAGACATATGAGCTCTGCGCAGGGTCATCCTGGGGCGTGACTATGTATTTCTCTGAGGCTTTTGAATGATTCATTTCATGGCCTGCTTTGTACCTGTGTAATAATGGTATGTTTTAATTTTTCACGAACGAATCAACGTCACATGCAAATGTAACGGCATAGTTTGAATTACCATTTGTAGTCCCACGTGTCATTGCTTTGTTGCACTATACATTTGAGTGTCAGGCTGTCAGTGGAAAACACCTCCGACCAGCCAGTTAACAGGACTATACTCGCCTTTGGCCGTTCTGCAGAAACACGTTTAAAGCTTTTTAAACACATTCAGCGCTTGTGAAGGAAAACGCGAGAGGGAACTCGGCTTACCAGCGACGACGAGCGTTGATGCCTGAGACTGGCCTGCGGCGAAGACTGTCGTCCCTCTTCTTTGAGCCTGGCATGTGTATGACCCACTGTCTGACGTCCCAAGAGCGTTGATGATATAATTGATTCCAGAGGCAGTTTGCAAGTTGCCATTTTTGTACCACACATAGTCCCATCCAAGAGAGACGTTGTTGTGACAGCTAAAGGTGACGGAATCCCCGGTGTGCATCGTCGTGCTGTCGTCAGGAAACTGCTTCATTTCAGTAATGGGTTTTGTATCTGAGAGATGATAATGATGGAATAATGGTATTGCTGTTAGTATTCTAGCATTTTAATGTAAGAAGCTGGCCTTCTATAGCAGATGCTTTCAGTAGCTTTTTTACTTTCCTCAATGGAAAGAAAGTTTTTCAGTTACTTAAAGGAATAGAAAATGATATTTTGGGGAATATAAATATTACCTTTTTTTTTTATCAACATTCTCATCAGACTATAGGCATGATACTGAAAAATGTATGCAAAATGACTCTCTATTTTTTTTTAATACACATCCCACAAGCCATCAATCTATCAATGTGCAAGTCAAGATTAAAGTCATATGGTTTTAAGTATTCATTGAAAGAAATGTCAAAAAGAAACTCACCGTAGACTTTAAGTGTGACTGCAGGACTTTGGCCACTTTTCACAACCCTGCTCTTGAGCTTTCCTGAGCAGCTGTACTGTCCTCTGTGGGAGGCTGAAGCAGAGCTGATGGACAGCGTGGTTCCGTCCGAGTCGAAAGACACGGCCTCGTCAGCGTGGACCTGATCGCCGTCTCGGTACCACATGTATGTCCATTCAGATCTGGCCTCCATCCCACAGCTCAACTTCACACTCTCCGTGGGAAACACGTCTAACCAGTAACTGCCTCGCTTCAACGCAGGAACAGGAATTTCTAAAAAAAAAATAGAGGCCCCTTTTAAAACCCAATACTCGTAGTGAATAATACACATAACAATGTTACTTCTCCTTTGACTTACGAGATATCTTCAAGTTCTGTTCATCACTATGCTGGGTAATGAATCCTGTTTGTTGTCTTCTGGCCGTGCAGCTGTAGTTTCCATCGTGTGTTGAGGTGGCATCATGAATGGTGAGATTAGGACCGTTCTTAGCGAGGGGGGCTCCATCTCTGTACCAGTTGTACTCCCAACCCCATGAGATTGCAAGCGTACACGTGAAGGACACCGACTCGCCGGCATACACCACGGTATCATCCGGCTCTTTGGTTAATGTGGGCTTAGGCTTTTCTTCTGAACACACACAGAAGCAGACATGCATGTGTATTATTTGATAACGCAAGCTGTTAACCTATTCATTAAAAAATGTTACCCAGCAAGATGGAGTAACAGGAACCAGGGACCAGTCAACAGAATCTTACCTTTAATTTCAAGCTTTATAGGATCGCTAGAGATGGCGAAGTCTGGATTAGTTCCTCTTTTTGCTTTGCAATGATATGATCCACTTTTCGGTTTCACGACAGAGCCGATGGAATACTTTTCTGAGGATTCTCCCTGAAGCTCGCCTCCATCTTTGTACCACAGATACTCCCACCCGCTCGAGGCATTGATATGGCAGCTGAAGGTGACGGATTCCCCCGTGAACATCATGTTGTACGCAGGGGACTGGGTCAGAACGATGCTGGGTTTTGTCGCTGGGGACAGACAAGCATACCATGGTTGTCAATACACTGCATCTAATTTAAAAAGGAAAATCCCAAATCACCCAACATACTTAATTAGACCTATAATTAAGAAAAGCATTCCATATTATCGATTCCCCTCTAGCTCCACCTGCTTTATCTGCAGGTGCTTGATATTAATGATTATTGTTACTTTTATGTTAAAAAAAAAAAAAAAAAGAAAACTTACGGTATACCGTGAGTGTGAATCCAGGACTAGAGGTGCTGCTGACAGATCTGCTGCTGATATCACCTTTGCACGTATATTCTCCTGCGTGGGAAGCTGAAGATGAACTGATAGAAAGAGTCGCTCTGTCTGAGTCAAAGGATGCGGTGGCATCGGCCTGGATCTCCCGTCCCCCTCTGAACCACGTGTACGTCCAGTCGCGGCCACTCGGCATGTCACAGCGCAGCGCCACGTGCTCAGTGGGGAACACATCGGGCCACCGGGTGCTCAGGCTCACAGACGGAACAGGAATTTCTAAAGGGGAAAACGGACACAGCGGCCTATTTTCAAACTCCTATTGAAAACGCGATTGTATTTGATTTTACCACACATTTATTTAAAAGCCTACTGAAGTCAGATTTGATAGATCAACGCTATTGAAACAGTGATGACATTTGAAAATGGCTCACCGCCAACCACCCAGCTTCACATTCCACCCACCAGCCCATAGCCACAACATCCTGTTTCTGCAGAACATGATGCATCTCACACAACTATTTATATATATATATATTTGTTATGTTATGTTATCTTACCAGCAACGTGTTGTGTTATCTCCATGCTACGTTCTGATGTGATTTCACCTCTGACGGCCTGGCACCAATACATTCCCGCATCAGAGAGACCAAGAGGGATGCTGAGGGATGCATTGGTGGAAGTGAGCTGAACGCCGTCTCTGTACCATGTATATTCCCAATTGGAGGCCACGTCAACTTTGCAGGTAAACTCCACTGTTTCCCCAACATACATCGGGTTGAAATCACGATCCTTGCTCAGATTTGGTTTGGGGATGCCGCCTAAAACAGAGAGAGAGGGTTCACACCATATTATTATTTCTCTTAACCTTAAAAGCGGAGAAACAGTCTTAAAGCTGCTGAAATAAAATAAATATCCAGTTTCCCAGTCATAATTAAAGGTCCAAAAAGGACCCTTTTTTAAGTTTTGATTTGCCTTAAGTGACATATTTGCAATTTGAAGTACAAAAATGCAACTCCATGTGGTTTTACAGTGCTCTCTTTATCTCGCTGGTGCTCCAGAAAACACAGGCCGTTTTTGGATTGTCTCATTAATATTTGTTAGTGGGGTGTGACGGTGGGGGCAGGTGGGTGTGACATGAAAGTAGCTATTTTAATATTATGAGGCCTTAAATGTAACTCAAGCTGGCCGTGTATTTTATCAAGCACAACCCTTTTTGGCTGACTTCTGTGACACCTGCATTAATGTTCTCATTTAACTCATGAAGAAGTGAATAAAATATAGAAAATATCTGACATACCAAATGGATGAAGTCATGATTTATGAGAGCTTACCATAAACTGTGATCTGAGCTGTGTTGCTGCTTCTTGTGCTGAAATCCCTGGATGGAAGGTTGGCTCTGCAGGTGTAGTTGCCTTGATGTTCTTTAGTGACTGAACTGATGTTAAGATATGATTCCTCCTTCTCCAGCGATGCATCGTCTTGGAGCAGCTTCCCATCTCTGTACCAGTTGACCTCCCACCAGTCATCATCTCCGCTGTCAAAGTCACATTTCAACTCCACTGACTCATCGGGGAATACGTCGAACCAGGGACCCAGCACGTTCAGCACTGGCATGGGCGGGTCTGAAAACAGACGCCACAAGGATATCTTTGACATGTTTGAATTAAAGATAAAAAGGGCTGTTCATAGGAAGTAAATGTGGTGCAGCAGTGTGACCTTGCTGTGGCGGCGCGCTTACCAGCGACCTGCAGAGTTACTGTTTCACTCGGCTCGGAGTAGTCTGCTCCATTTTCTCTTCTGGCCTTGCAGTGGTACTGGCCACGATTAGAATGACCTACAGAATCTATGACATACTTGTCATTATTAAATCCTTGAATTTCATCTCCATTGTGGTACCACAGATAGTCCCATCCAGAGGGTGTATCCACCGTGCATTGGAGTTTGACAGACTCCCCTGTGAACACCTTGTCAGGCGTCAGAATCACATTTGCCTTGGGCTTTTTTGCTGATTAGGAAATAAAAAAAGAGAAAATGGATGTAATTGAACAACCTACTAGAAACTTTGAGTATCAGTATCCTCAGTGATAAAAGTTGTCATAATACAAGTTGTGATGATACAAGAAATTAGAAATACACATTTATGACAATTTGCATTAGGAGCATTATTCGGGATTGAAAAAAAATGAAGAATGAATTCCATGCTACTACAGATAAAAATAAATATACATTTGATGTTTTCTTTTAGAAACAAGTCATTGATTCAAAAGTATATGATTTTATAAACTATACGAGTATGAACGACAGAGTGCAGCATTTTTCAAATTGGAAACTCCGCCTTGAAATTGAGATTATGTAATACAAATAATGGTGTTGGTATGTAAATTCTAATTTTATTCTAATTGTAGTGGTGACAACACAGCATTTGTGACTACGCCCTTGTTGATTCTATACTTGCTGCTCCGGAAGCATGATTTTCAGATAGTAATTAGTACCTGTCGTATATATATTAGATTCTAAAATCTGTGGTAGCCCATGATATAAATAATGATTCTGGGTAGATTGTCTTTCTTTAGAAAACTTAAGGCAAATGTATGTTTATGGAACAATAACTGATGCCACTGTCTCACCTAAGGCAGTGACATTCACCAGTGTTGCAGCGGTTTCATACACTTCCCTGGCTGGTGGAATAGAGGAGAAGGAAGAGTGTGCAGAATTTAGATCAGAACAGAAAGGTCAGCATTTATGCTTCACAAATATACTTAGTGGATATTCAAACAGCAGTAGTAGAAATAGTCCTAATGTAGAAAGGTTTGATATAAAAAAGGCCAAATGGTGGCTATTTGGTTGCAGTTTAACAAAAGCACAAACTCCTAATTTACAACTTTAATTAAAATATAATTAATTATAATGAGTCAAAGAACTCAAACATCTTATCACGCTGGAAAGACAACAATAACCATGTAAAAACGTCACCGTGCTGCTGCAGAATGCTCGAATTTAAACTTGCGTAAGTAGGCGTTTATGATTATAGGAACAAAGTACTTTGTGTTCCTCATGTTAACCATTCTCAAGTTTTACTTCCTAAACTTTGTTTTACTCAGTTTTTAAATAAAGATAAATACTGTAAAAGAATATTCTGTGATACTGTCAATTCAATATAATTAAGGAAGTATTATAAATAGGATTATATTGTTATTTTAAATCAATGCGATCCATAAAACAAATAAAATCTGTGTAGAAATTGATTCTCACCATCATTGACATCCTGAGCAGCACAAACAGCAGTGAGATCTGCCAAATCAATCAATGATCAGTGTTCAGTAGCAATCGCATGTGAATCAGAAAGACATTTTCAAGTCAAGAAAATATATAAAATGTAAAAAAAAAAAAAAAAAGAGAAAACTTACACATGACACCAAAAACCCAGGGAAGCAACATTTTCCATTGAGCTGCACATGCAGACGCCGTGCTGCCGAGTCGTGTCGTATATCTGCTGTGCTAGTGAAGTTCAGCAGAGGAAACAAGACTGCAGGCGAGATGGGCGTATGTGTGACAAGTTCCTTTGTACTCATCTCAGGACACCAGCTTTTGCTTCTGACATCTGTTTTTTTTTGTTGTTACAGGAAATGTAATATTATGTTGGTCAACCACGTTCATGCATGTCTTCTCGGCAATAATTTGAATTGCTCATTTGTTCCTAAAATTGAGTAGTAGGTTCAGAGAATTGAAACGTTCTTGCAGGCTTGCAGCTGGTTGACAAAAAAGTGTGCCTGTATAAAACACATATAGTGAACATTGTGTACTCTATGTAAAGATGGAGAAGTTGAGTATATCTAAAGACAAGCTCAGCGTATCTTAAGTTTGAAGCAGAGGTCAATCCCCTTTTTTCAGACATTACAAATTATTCTTCACATCAATAGTGACAGTTTGGTAGAACAAAAACAAAGCTTCCAACCTGTCTGACACCTTGTGTTAAGAAACTAGTTTTGAAGTGACATGATTCTGAGCGGAAGTCACAGTTTGTTTGTTTTTTTGTGTGTCACATTTCTGTGAATCTACCATTAACCACAAACCTCACAGTAACATCCTTTTTGCCTTCAGCTGAAACTCACTCCTAGACACAGGTGGATGCACTGTAGTCATAATGTAATTCCCACTGTGACTCTTATGTGCCTACTGTAATATAATCTAAACTTATACATTATCATACATAATGTCAAGTGGTTGCATACAGCTATACGGGGGGGGGGGGGTTATTTGAGTAGAAATGGTGTGCTGCAGCTCTTATTCTCTGTGTTGTAGAGTATGACTTCCCGTTTGGCTGGCGTGTCGTGCTATCATGTGTCACGCGTCTGTCCCTCTGTCAAATGTTCCAGACTCACCATAAGATGTCGGTATAACACAGAAAATCATATTATCCTCACTGTACGCTGTATCTAACTAACTAGATCTGCTCATATGTTGCTTTTGAAAACGAGAAATATTCACATATGAATTATATATACATGCTGTTGACACAGTGATAGTGATGTCATCTTTTTTTTGGCTCATGTTTATATTGAAAAGAAGAAATGGCCTAATAGACCTTTTTCACAGCAGCCACATTGACAAGTCATAGTAGGTAAAAACAGATGTTACCAATGATAATAAAGATTGACACAAATTGCAACAGAGTACATGTGAAAACTGTCTTTCGTATTACTTCTTGGCTGTATATACTGTATAAAGCATATTTATTTTGGAGGTAGTATATAAAGTAAACTTGATGAATTGAATCATGTGGGATATGATGTTGTGTTTGTGTCATTTGCTGTTTTACGTTTCTTAAGAACAGAAAGAGGATGTTTATAATTCAGTCGGTGATGTCACTGTCGTCTTTTTATACTGAGTTTCAACATGTGCGAAGTGTTAAAACTCAGAACTTCACATCGGTTACAAAAAAGCAAAGACAGTGCTGAACTGAATCTATGTGCAAATAGAAACTAACAAATGGGCGTTGTGCAGCTGGTTTATGTGAATGTGTTGTCACAGCAGGTGTTGCAGTGTTTTCTGTGTCCCATCAGATTCTGTGACCTGATCTGAAGTTAAGATCTGCCCTATATGAAAAAATAAAATTGGCTTGACTTGGCATTATAGCACTAACCCTTCACGCATGAGTCAGCCCGACTATTACAGGGTCCATACTCGTTTAAGCAGAGGATGACAATGAAAGTTTATATTTTTGGCATCAATTAAAAATGATTTATTTACAGCGTTTCGCAAGCCTCCAGTTTGTCCATGAAAACGCTTTTTTTCTGTGTTGCTCTAACATCTTTGGAGTAGTATATTCATGAAATTGCATTTACAAAAACGTAAATGACTTGCCAGCTAATGTCATGGGTGTGTTAAAGAACAGCCCTGAGAAAGGCGTTTGACATCTGACTACAGTGAACTGAGCTGCTACAAGGTGTGAATAACTGTGGGCAGGGTGTGAAAGAGCGAGAACTACTTCTCTAACAGCCCTGGTGAATAATCAGCTAATATGAATATAAAACAAGTGTATTATTAATACCATCTTATGGGAAAGACCACGCTATTGATTTTTTCTCACAGCTACTTGTGATTATTTGATTGAATATTCATTTATAAATGGATTAGGTTTTATGTAGTGCTTTGTATAGTTATGATACCAAAGTACTTCACAACTTCACAGTGAAGTAGGGAAAATAAACCTTTAGGTGGTGTCTACCATGCAGAATATTTTGGTTTAGAGACTGATGCTTCTAAATATATTTCTACTTTATTACCTCTTAGTAAAACATATATTGGATATGTCAAATAGTATCTAAAATTATGTATCAAAATCCATATATAAGATACAATAAAATACATATAACACATCCATACTGTCAGTGCAAAGACATGTCCAAGGATTCACTGTTTTATTAGGCAGCACATATATATATATATATATATATATTCACATATATATACTACAACAAACAGAAAATGGACACAGGCAGAAAAAAACATCGTAAATATAGCCTTACATACATGTCACCAACTAAAATAACATACAACATTTGGCAAACTGGGACGGGTGGGGTGGGTCCTCCCTGCATACTGGAGGGAGTGGTTGGGGTGGGGTTGGGGTAGAAATAAAAATGTAGATGTCGGTATGTTGCACTCTGTTGCTTTTCTTCTTTATGTACACACTGCCGTAAAAAGCCAGCCAAACTGCTTCCCTCTCACCTCCTCAGACATTCTGGAGGAGATAGGAGAGATATAAAAAATGTTACAAATTATTATACACGCATGCACGCACACACACACACGCACACACAAAAAAAACCCACCTTAAAACATAAGACCTTGATCTCTGCTTGTCCTTTAACAGCACTGGTGGGACGATAATTAGAACATGTTAATAATCTCCTCAGCCAAGGATGTTTTGGGAGATACTGTGTATGTGCTTGCATGTGTTCAGATATGTACAGAATGTGTGCATGCATGTTTTGTAACAATAATTATCTAGCTCGGTTTCTGCCCTCTTAGCTCATTCTCCCCTCTTCTCGCAGCACTCCGCAGAGGTCTGATAACTCATGTCAACTCATGGTAATGTGAAGAAGTTTGGCTGTGGGTCAGATCATCTGGAGTCATTTTTAGAAACCCAGGAGTGCCGCGCTGACATCATTTGTACCCCACCCCAACACACACACACACACACACACACACACCCTTACCCCCCAAGACCCAAACGCTCCCTAATTCGCTGTTTTACCCTTGAGGGACCCTCCCATGTAAGGTTGTGCCTCACAGAACAGCCTCCTGGCACAAACACGCATGATCTTGACGTCCACTCAGTGATTCTCGACCTAAGCTGTAAGTCCAGGTGTGATCACACCCAAACTACCGAGGATGCACTAAGGGAGTTCATACTATACTATGTGGCTCTAAAAGGAAGGGTCATTCTATACTATGTCGCTCAAAAAAGGTCATACTATACTATGCCGCTCAGAAATGACTTACTATAGTATGTGGCTTAAAAAAGGTCATACAACAGCATGTCGCTCAAGAAAGGTCATACTATACTATGTTGCCCAAAATATGTCATACTATACTATGTGGCTCAAAAAAGGTCATACTATACTATGTTGCCCAAAAAGGTCATACTATACTATGTGGCTAAAAAAAGGTCATACTATACTATGTTGCCCAAAATATGTCATACTATACTATGTGGCTAAAAAAAGGTCATACTATACTATGTGGCTAAAAAAAGGTCATACTATAGTATGTCGCTCAAAAAAGGTCATACTATACTATGTGGCTTAAAAAAGGTCATACTATAGTATGTCGCTCAAAAAAGGTCATACAACAATATGTTACTCAAAAAAGGTCATATTATATACTATGTCGCTCAAAAAACTCATACTATACTATGTGGCTCAAAAAAGGTCATACAACAATATGTGGCTCAAAAAAGGTCATATTATACTATGTCGCTCAAAAAAGGTCATACTATAGTATGTTAGTCACAAAAGGTCATACGATACTATGTCGCTCAAAAAACTCATACTATACTATGTGGCTCAAAAAAGGTCATACTATACTTAAAACAGGAGGCAGAGCCTTCAACTTCCAGGCGCCTCTCCTGTGGAACCGTCTTCCAGTCTCAGTCCGGGGGGCAGACACCCTTCCTGTATTTAAGAATAGGTTTAAAACTTTCCTGTTCGATGAAGCGTATAGTTAGGGCCAGCCCTGGCTGGCCTAGTTATAGTTATGCTGCGATAGGTTAGTCTGCCGGGTCCTCATGAGATGCCCTGGGCTTCTTTTTCTTCTTCTATCTGTGATACTGTTGTATCTGCTGTGGTTCTGGAGTCCTGCCCTGTGTTTTCTCTTTCACAGAGCATGCTGCAGTGCAGCCATGGGGGATCTACGGATGTTGGAGGGTCTGAGGCTGCCTTGGTGAAACCTGAAAGCTATGATGGATCCTGCTCCTCATCCTCCACTTCTACCAACATTCATTACATTTCTGTTTGTTTGTAATATTCAATTTTCTCTGTAATGTTCTCCACCTGCACACATCATCTACTGCACGCCTGTCCGTCCTGGAAGAGGGATTCCTCCTCTGTTACTCTTCCTGAGGGTTCTTCCGTTTTTCTCCCTGTTAAAGGTTTTTTTTTAGGGAGTTTTACCTTGTACGATGTGAGGGTCTAAGGACAGGGGATGTTGTGTTGCTTTTGTACACAATGTAAAGCCCTTTGGGGCAAATCTGATTTCTAATTCTGGGCTATACAAATAAATTGAATTGAAATTGAATTATACTATGTCACTCAAAAAAGGTCATACACAACAATATGTGGCTCAAAAAAGGTCATACTATACTATGTGGCTCAAAAAAGGTCATACTATACTATCTTGCTCAAAAAGAGTCATACTATAATATGTTGCCCAAAAAGAGTCATACTATACTATGTTGCCCAAAAAAGGTCATACAACAATATGTGGCTCAAAAAAGGTCATACTATAGTATGTCGCTCAAAAAAGGTCATACAATAGTATGTCGCTCAAAAAAGGTCATATTATACTATGTTGCCCAAAAAAGGTCATACAACAATATGTCGCTCCAAAAAGGTCATACTATACTATGTCACTCAAAAAACTCATACTATACTATGTGGCTCAAAAAACGTCATACTATACATCTTGCCCAAAAAGAGTCATACTATACTATGTTGCCCAAAAAAAGTCATACTATACTATGTTGCCCAAAAAAGGTCATACTATACTATGTGGCTCAAAAAAGGTCATACTATACTATGTCACTCAAAAAAGGTCATACAACAATATGTGGCTCCAAAAAGGTCATATTATACTATGTCACTCAAAAAAGGTCATACTATACTTTGTCGCTCAAAAAAGGTCATACTATACTATGTTGCCCAAAAAAGGTCATACTATACTATGTTGCCCAAAAAAGGTCATACTATACTATGTGGCTCAAAAAAGGGTCATACTATAGTATGTCACTCACTCTTTGTCATACTATAATATTTTCGTTAATAAAGGTCATACTATAGTATATCGGGCTGGGATTAGGGTTGTATCCATAATGATGATTTAAGTTAAAATTAAACAACCATCATCAGTTCAAAGGCACCACAAAACCTTTTGACTTTACCAGTGATCTCTGACAATATACTGCATACAAATGTGTTGCGAGTAAGGTCCAAATGAAATCAATAACCAAAAAACCTCTATATTGAAGTGATATTTAGGTCATGGCATTGTTTTCTTTAACATACATTTAAAGTCAAGTCAACAAGACAAGATAACATAAACATAACTAAATGTACAATTAAATCTATGAACAAAACCTGCCTTTAACATTTTTTTCTACTAATGTAATTGGTCACTTGTGTGTGTTAATAAAACCCATTTTTTTCACCCACTAACTCTTCTGCTTCCTTCAGATTCCCTGGGCATTTACCAACACATTAACCATACATTCCCTTTCATCCTCTCTCCTTTTTGTCTGTTTTATCACGCCAGTTCTCTGACCACTCCTTGCTCATCTGTAAATGAGATGAGAGGCTGAGCACGACCCCTTGAAATACCATTCAAGCATTCGAAAACCTTATCCGAACGTGTCCACCTAATAGTGTGGATAAAAATATAAACATTAAGAGCTTTGAAAAATTCGGTATTTCCATTTTACTGCCATTGATGTTTGTCACATTACCACATCCTGAAACAAGGCGGGGCTTGCAAATGCACAGGATATACAGAAGGGAGGGAGCGGATATTTACACACACAGGATGAGGAAGAGAGAAGAGGCAGTAGGCACAGGAGTAGGCACATGACTTACATTTTTTTTTCATGATTCAATCAGACTTTGGATTTTAACATTATAAATGTACAGTTTCTACTGCTCCGTCAGGGTCAGCCCTAGGGGGGGCGGTGTGGTAAAAGCAGACACAGCTGAGCTGTCTGCTGCTGTAGCCTGTGAGTTCAGGACTGAAAATATTGTTGCTGCTGTGTTGAACAACTTCCCCATTTCAGTGGTATTGACAGTTTCAGGTGCCATTAATGTCAGTGTTTCAGCTGTGGTGAGCAGGCTAAAAAAAATAATTAGATCAAATATATTGATATAAAAAAACACATTTAACCACCCTAAGTCAGCCAAACCAAAACTCAGAGATCTATTCTATTTAGTAACAGTATACAAAGATGTTAATAGCAGCTCCACCCAATGCAAATGCTGCTAACCTTTTACAATGTGAGCTATTACTAAGTAAAAGGTCTGAATATATGGTCCACCACAGTCCCAGTTCCACTTTTTAAACAAAAAACAAAAGTATTTCTTTGTCTTTGTCCTTACCTCTGGATGTCTGTCTAGGCTGCTGATTTTATTTCCCACTGTCTGGAACAACAACTTCTGTTGGGAGAGGAACACACTGTACAGTTTATGTGTTCAAACAGATATAAATTCAGAGATTTTTATTCCAGTGACATAGCTTCCCAAAAAGGTTCCATATATTCAGATTAAAGCGATCCCTCGCTCGTCTGGGCATACGTACGTTTGACCTGCAGCTTGCAGGAGACGGTGGCCTCTCCTTGAGCGTTCTTGGCTCTGCAGGTGTACGTGCCGCCGTCGAAGCTGCAGGGCTTACGGATCTCGAGGGAGCAAATGCCCTGGTTGGCGAACTGACGGAACTTGGGGTCGTCGCCGATGACCATCTGGTTCCTCAGCCACTCGATCTTCGGCTGAGGAAAGGAGGGAATTGTCAACTCATTGCGGATTATCATTATCCCTGTCACGCCTGTTTTGACCGGCGTCCCCCAAAAAGCTGACATCAGCTTGTGCTGATGCCAGCTTTGATGAGATGAGACTATTATACCCACTGTGTGGATTTTGATATCTGCAATGACCCAGGTTTGAGATTTGTTGACTCATAATATTCAATTCTATATTGATATGGCATTTCTGAAAATGAGTGGAAAGAAATTAAGAAGAACATTTTCTTAATATTTTTATTATTTTAAAGCTCTAAATAATTACTATGGGTGTCAACAGACTGCCGTCTGCTTGGCTACGCATGAGCTTCCTCAGTCTATGCTGAGCGTTACAGTTCAGTAGAATGAACGTAACACAAGTCCCTTTCTGAGCCCAGGTATGTGCTGCTCTGGGTTTAAGTAGCACTCCCCCTGCATCGATTTCCTGCTGGAGCTTCACGCTCCAGGTTGAATTACACATCAGCTGATACGTTTTAGAGCTGTTTGCCGCGATGCTTCCTCAGTGATGCATGAAACACATTTAGACCTGCGGTGCTGCTCATTAACCCTCCTAGGCTGGATGATGCTACTATTTTAGGAAGTTTTGGAACTGACCTCTTAATTTGAATAAAGCATTTTTCTGTGCATGTTTAGTAAGTTATTATCTGATGAAGCAATTTTTTATGGGCTTTTGAAGATAGGAATGTTGGTAAGTGTTATTTTTACAGTGTTTCTGTACGTACCAGGATGTGGGTGGAAGATTTCTATATTGAGAAGGACTTGATTTGCAAGTTAAAAAAACAGGTTAAACAAAGACTGTGAAGTGAACCCTGAAGTCATCTGTTCTCTCCTCTTAGCCACGGAGATGGAGGAGGTGGGGGATGACGTTTTCATCCTGGGCCTCAGCCCAAGTATATTTGAGCCTCTGACGGTGAGGTGAGATGCTGCTGCTGGAGGTGATGACAATTTGCAAACCAACACCCCCAACGCATGTGTGTTGCTAGTGCTGTAAGACCTGCAGGTTTTATGATTTACGATTGGAGCAGTTAAGCGAATGATTAAATCAGGAATTAACCTGCAGAAGAGTAGGACTTTGACACATGTTGAAATACATTTATAGCCTTGACATTGGCGAGGCTTAATGGATGGAACTGTTGGTCAGTCCACCACTTCTCCCCAGGTTCAAGAAATAATGAAAGGAATGCTTTTTAATTTAGTTCAGACACTGAGGATGATGAGTTGTAGTACCTTTGGTGGCCTCTTCACTTTTCATTGACTTGAAGCCAACATCAGGCCAAATTTGATGGTTAACGTGATAAACATGAAACACTCAGTTACTCATTTTTCTTAGTGAACTGCTGACTGTCAGCTGTGACTTGGGTAAGTTCATGACAACTTCTAGGAAATTACATTTCCCAACATCCTCACGAAAACACCCTGAATGCTGGCACATTTCTGTACAAATCCAAAGTGCTGTAGTTAATGTATTTGTACTATCACTATGACAATCGAGTAACTTGTTGATTTTTTTTGTGAATTTCCCATCAACTGGAGGAGCTTCTGCTTCTCTATCATTCTATGCATCAAGAAGTGCACAGCATTAATAGTCCATTAATCTGAGTGCTGGGGAATTGTACATTGACATTTTTGGGGCATTTTTGTACAGAATCAGTTGGAATACATTTTATTTTTGTTTCATATCTAAACATCATATGAAATCTATAGCTTTTTATGTTGCCCTTACAAAATATCTTCATATATGTCGCAAGGAATAAAATTAAAAAATAGATAATGTTCAAGGTTCTTTCATCTTCTGTCTCCTTCCTGTCCGATCACGTTGCTGTCTCTGGACAATCATGTGTCTGGATGCTACAGGGACAGTCAGTAAACACCGATAACAGTCTGAAAGGGTGGCTAAAATAGTACCTTCTGTGATACATCTCCACTCAGCCTTTACAGGACAACAGGCTTTGCTTCTTATCGTGCCCTCTTCTTTTGTCTTCCCTACTTATCTCCTACCAACAGACTCTCCGCTTCTAATCCTGACAGCTCTTTATCAGGGAAAGCTGGCCAACATATCACACTACATGCCTTTCTGATGGACCTCCTCACCACCTCTCATTGGTTTGTGGAGCCTGAACCAGGTGGAGGAGAATGTGACTCAATAAACGTACTAAAACAAGTGTGAAATCATTTCCAGTCATTCTATAAAGGAGAACAAATTGTAATTAGTATTAGGAATTAACCTGTGACCGCAGGTCCGACCGAGTATGACAGGGTTATTACATGCCTCTATCATGTGGATAGGCTTTCACACAGCTGCTACTACTGGGTAGCTCTGACAGCCGGATCGAGGGTTCTTGTACCCAGGGAGTGGCACAGATGACTCATTTAGACTCTGTGGCTCTGCATAAACACGTTAAGGGTGTGAATCAACAACTGGGTCTTTCCTTAACCGCGGGCACCCACTTTGACTCATACAGACACATGCCACATTGAAAAAGATCACACCATTGTTTCCTGGATCTTCTCAGCTGTCTTTCCAACATCTCTCCCGCAGCCCTATCCCGTCCATCCCGCGCTTCTTCCGCGGATTTGTCCTAACTGCGCCGGCATGCACCGACTGTGCCTGCAGCCCAGCCTCGCCCTTGGGTGGGAAGCCAAGGACGGCCGGGACGCATAATCAATCGCATTTCCACCGCGCCTAAGCCACCTGTGTCAGTCGGACAACTGTAAAGATATGTTTAACCAGAGCAGCGACCGCCAAGAACAGCGGGAGACATACTGAAACTTTACACAGACATACCAGCGTTAGCGCTGCCCCAGTCACAACATTTGAAGCGCACACTCAAATGGTTTATCTAGGGGCCCTTGGAAGAACATTTTAAATACAGGAGAACAATTACTCTATGATTCTGGCTTGGAGTAGCTATCAGTCATATTGTGAATAAGGTAGACAGAAGGTGATAGAAACATGAGCACAAAGTGCGTATTAACCTGGACAGGATGTCATGGGCATGACACATGAAACAATACACTGATCCATGGGCCTCATTGGAAGCTTCAGTGTGTGTGTGTGTGTGTGTGTGTGTGTATGGACCGCGAGTGTGTGTGCCTGACCTTGGGGGATCCACGGACAGAACACAGCAGCTTGGTGGTGTAGCCCACGGTGGTGGCGCGATCATTGAGGGGCGTGGTGAACCTGGGCGCCTCGCTGAAGTCGCGCTCCTGGTACTCGGGAGGCTTGTACACGATACCTGAAAACACACAAGAGGAAGGTCAAGGTCAAGTCCTGGTCCCATGTCCAAATGCCATTGGTCTTTTGAGCACAATTTTCAAACAAGATGCAACTCTTCTGTACTCTTCTATGTCTAAAAGGACGATAATAGATGGCAACACACGCAGTCATGTGACATACATATTTTATGAGATTCATATACTTTACTTGACCAGCAGTAACCATGTAGGTGTAACTTGCAGAGCAACTTTACAAGTTCTGCTTCTGTCTGCAGGATTATTGTCATTCAAGGGTTATTCTCTCACTCACCACCTATGACTTATTAGATGTGTGTGGGGATGTTTTATCTGCAGACTCTCAGATTTTCTTTTTATTTAGCTGTGTTCCGGTCATTGACCTTTGGGCAGTGGGTGTGTAGCAACTGACCAATCACTGCATGCTTGGTGTGAGGTTGTATATAAATGTAATAACCAGGTTCTTTCACACACACACACACACACACGTACACACACACACACACACATGCACGCAGAGTTAGAGAGGTCACTGTGGACAAAATTAGGCTCTGCATTCCAGCAATGTAGCAACTTCCCAGGGGGAAGGATATAATGTTCAAATATGATTTTCAGATATAAGTTTCAAAATACAAACAAATAAACACGCACACTCACACGCGTGCGGGTACTCGCACACGTGAACACACACATGGGTAGGGAAACATTTACTCTGTCAGCTATCTTAATGTTGTCAGCCTCTTAATTTTATTTGAGCTGAGCAGTGGCCAAGAGGGATTTGGCAAGGGCATATTCCCTCCTCAAGTCTCTTCACTTTAAGGACACACACACACACACATACACACACATCCATTGCAGTTCATTAAACTAATGCCTCTGCAGTACTCACTTATACAGCAGCGCTGCCACTAGAATTTGTCATATCAACAAATTAACTCACTTGTCTTCTGGATGTTGGCCACCCCCTTGGTGACAGCGCTCTTCTCACTCATGCCCACTTTGTTCTCAGCGCGCACCCTGAAGAAGTATGAGTTCCCCATGATGAGGTCTGAGACAGTGGCAGTCAGTCGGTGATAGTGCTCCAGCACTGTGAACCATTCCTGCAGGGGAGACAGAGTACAGCAAAGACAGCAAATCACACTATGATGTGTGTTATTGCTGAGCTCCCCTTCTGTCCATCCATTCAGCCATCAGGGTATTTGCATTTAGGTTTTTTTTTTTTTAATAACACTACCAGAGCCAAGAAATGAACAATACATTCACTTGGACACACTTAAAAACAAGCAAACACCGGAAATTGCACATGATCCCTCTGTGTCTTTCTTTAATCCATTCAGTGACATAGGCAGATAATTATCCCAAAACAGGCCTCCTGATCCTTTGGAGCTTACTGGAAGCGCTATCCCATCACATCGCTTCCAGAACAATTTTAGCAGCACGAGTCACAACTTTAAAAAAAGACCTATTAGTATTTTCATGGACTGTAAAGTCTACCCTAGAGAAATGAGGGATGGGGAGAAGTTGATGTTTAAATACTTTGCACATCTCAGTCACCTCTTGTTACACGTGCGTTATTATGTTTCCAGTCGAATCAGCAGTAAATCTGCCTGATGAGGTGTGAGCGGGGCTGGAAATGAGCTATTTGGTGGTCAAATGAAACATGGGAAGGCAAACGTGTGTATGTGTGTTCCAGACTGTAATCATAGAGGGGGGCAGGATGCGATAATAGTTGGAAAATGGGGCTAATGCTGTCTCGAATAGTGAAGGGCAGACACACAGAAGGTGACAGAAATGGTTGTGTGAGCAGTTTAAAAAAGAAGAAGTTCAAGGTCAAACATTGCTTACGTTCTCACCTTCCTCACACTTTAACCCCCCCCTGTTGCAAATCAAATTTTGAAACATTACCCGTTCCTCTTCCACAATGGCCCCAGTCTGACAACTAGTTATTTTGTCGTATGTAGGCGTATGTGTATGTGAATCAGGCCTACCCCGGTCTTCCTGTCGGCCTTCTGGATGGTGTAGCCAGTGATGTCGGTGTTGCCGCTATCCACGGGTGGAGTCCACTCCAGAGCGGCGTTGAATCCCCAGCAGTCCACCAGCTTTACGCTGGCAGGAGGTCCAGGCAGCTCTGGGGAGACATGCTGATGTTAGACTCAACTCATCCTCAGTGTGCACCTCAGAGCATGAAAGGCCTCAGCCAGGGTATGTGTATATAGTCAAGGCAGCTGACAGGTGGCTCAAACGCTGCAGGTCAAAAGGCGCCGTTGTCAGAGGCGTGATCTTTAAGAGCGTGAGACTCACCGACGATCTGAACGGGGAGCGTGGCTTTGTCTTCAAAGCTGTCCACCTTCACGGTCATCTCATAAACGCCGGAGTCGTCTCTCTGGGCGCTGCGGATAAACAGGATGCTGTCCCTGTCGCTGTTTCTGATGTTGACCCGCTTGGGATCCACGGGCTGGCCGTTCTTAAGCCAGGTCACCACGGGTTTGGGCTTTCCCTGAGGAAACAGAGGAGAGGATGTAGGTGTAGCGTGGTGACTCTACAGAGCTATATGTTAGTATGGTAATATCTCTCTGGTTGGTGCTGGCTTACAAGGAACGGAATAACCAGGTTGATCTGCTCCCCAACTTGCTTGACATGGCGAGATCTGAGATTGCGGGGCATGCGGATCTTGGGGCGGTCTGAAAAACAAGAGGTCAAGCATTTTTTCTGATGAGCCTAATCTGATTCATTGCACTTACTGATCAATATTAGAAAAAAAACCACAACTTGACAACTAACTCAATCATCCACTAGCTTCTATCAGCGTGTACAGCACTCTAGCAGTTGATGTTTTTTTCGATGAGGGGTCGTGTTTGCTCAACTCGACAGGTCAACAAGCCTTTAATAGCTCAGCCAAGCTTCTGCTCAAGACCTCATCACAGATGGAGCTAAAATTAACCACCAAGTTAGTACATAGTTGCTAGAAGGCTGATGACTCTCTTTTGCAGTTATAAACAATATGCATATACTAATAAATAGCTTATAATAAATATAATTTAATTGTAATAAGCTTTGTGAAACACTAAAAATGTCCTTAAACATGCTCACAACTGCATTATAGTGTGTTCCATTATAACAATTTATTCAATGTATTAGAAATCTTGACTTTTAATGTATTATAGTTTACATATTATTGAATATTATGAATACCAACATTTAAGTTTTGTTGATGAGTAGGCCAGTGATGAATAGAAGTGGACATGGGACATCTAGCTGGACAAAGTGACTGCCTGTGTGAGGAAAATTACGGTATCTAGGCCGAGAGGCAGAAGTGGACGACCCTGTGTCCAGCCGCTCTTAAAATAGCTTCAGTGATGAGAAAGTCTTAGATGAGCCCTGACACATGTTCCCTCATGTCATGCACAAAGACGCAGCAGGAGGATGTCATCACTTTCAAGTGAGTGGACCAGCATCGTATCATGGGGCAGCAGTTCCCCAGCTTTTTCCACTTGAAAATCTCCAAAAAACGCAAACGAGCAACCCTGGCAAGCGATGGTCAAACAATGTGTCCTCAGAGCACTTTTTATTGTTATAATAAGGATTAATGCTACACGTACAGATGACAACTGGCATCAAACTCAATTTGTGTCAGGATTAAATTTGCTTCTCCACACCAAAGTTATACTAGGCAAATTTTCAAGGCTCATTTAGAATAATTTAACTTTTTCATCCCCCACCTGAAGAATTAGGCCCACAGATCTAGAAATACCGAAGTAAAACAGGTGGGAAACTGCAGCGGCTGCTAGCGCGCCTTAGCCGCGGATGAAATTGCAGCGGTTGAGATTTAGCGGCGGCATTTATCCGTGCCGGATGGTTCGGTGCAGGACTGGGCGCCAAGTATTAGGGACAGCATCCCTCGCATGTTTCTGCATGAGCAGTAAATGTCTGAAAGGATTGTTGGGCTTACAGGATATATAAAACCACAGAGCTGCTGTCCTTCTATCAACTCTCCCAGCCAACCTCCCCCTCCAGAAACATCTCACTCCCCCCGTGGTCATCCTGCCCATCTTCTTCTCTCTGTTGCTCCATCTTAACATTTAGCACCATAACTTGGGCTTGGGGAGACATTGCTGTTGGAATCCCCTCCTGTGGAACCATCATTCCCAGTGAAGTCTAATCTCTTGATTTGGCTGGAACCGTAATCCCCGCTAATCGGCACACTTCCCAGAAATGCCCGGAAGTGTTGGTGGAATGACAGCATCCAGGCTGCCAGCATGTTCAGAAAACCATCTAGAATCTGTCTAAGTGTGTCTTTGTAGAGAAGGGTTTCTGCATATGTAGGACAGTGTGTGACTGACACACAGCTGAATATAAGACCCACAATCCCCAGATCCATCAATTAGGCTCATGTTTCGCTCCCCTCAGTTGACCAGCTGATGGAAATGCGGGATTCCGAAAGCGAAAGCAACTCTGGTTTAATTAAATACCTTGACAAATCAGGGATGACACACAGAATAGGACTGTGTATCAAACTTCAACACTAATTTTGGCAACAGATTCCTAAAAACCATCAGGTATCACCTAATGTCAATAGATGATACCTGCCAGACATCGCTTAGAGAGCAACTGCCATTCATTTCAGTGTGAAAATGATAGTGTGGCTGTCCCTAAACTCACATGTCAATAAAGTCAATAAAGAATACGGCTACCAGATGGCTCATTAGCCACATGTTTTCCTTTTGATTGACAAAAACTGCATCTTAAATCACCTTGAAGGCCCACCACAGCACCTCCACCGTGTAATGCAGCAGATCTGGTTAACTTTAAGAAGAAAAACATCTGACGGCTCATCTTTATAATAAATCTCTCCAGTCCTTCAGGGCATTTTCAGCAAAAAAAATAATTTTCAACACTGCTTCTATATCTCCCAATCGCAGTTCTATGACAGACCTGCTAATGGTGTGTGTACATTAGAGTGCAAGCATGATTTACAGCTAATGAGAGGTCTTGTCAGCACCTGTGGAATTTACAGTAGGTGCACACATCTGTGCAGTCCATCAACCGTCCACTTAATACCACCTCTACGCCACCTCCCTGGTGGCAACGGGAGTATTTTAAGTACAGGTCATAAGTTAGAACTACCCAGGAGCCAGACGTTTGCTCGACCCACGGGACATGAAGCATAGCATGCAAGCGTAAACAACCACAAATGTAATACAGATCCCACTAACCTAATAATAATGAGCATTACATAACTTCCACAATAGTGATAAGTTTTATGATTGATGGATTGGCAGAAGGTGAAAATCTTCAGATTTCAGAATTGTAAAAAGTCCCAGAAAATGCAATAAATCACTAATAATATCAACATCTGCTGCTTATACAAGATTTTCTTCCCACATATTGACTTTTTTCTACCTTTGTTGCCTTTGCTATTTATCTCATTCTGTATGTTTGTGAGACTTTAGATGGACTTGAACAAAGTCAGTAGGCCATTTTATTAAGCTTGCTCTTTCTAAACATTTGCTGATGCTCATTTTATTGCTGTTCAGGTTTTAAATCTGATCCTCTCTGCATGTTCAGACCGAGCGGAATTCTCCTTTAGGCGTATACAGTACTACTCGGAAAATTAGAATATCGTGTAAAAGTTGTTTTATTCGGGCAATTTAACATAAAAGGTGAAACTAATACATTTTATAGTATTATTAAATGCAAAGTCAGATATTTCAAGCTTTTATTTGTTTTGATTTTGCTCATTAGAACTTACAGCTTCAGAAACCTGAAATTCAAAAACTCAGAAAATTAGAATATTGCTTGAAATCAATTTAAAAAAGGGATTTTAAATACAAAAATGTCAGGCCTCTGAAAATAAAAATGTTGCATCTGTACTTAGTACTTGGTTGGGGCCCCTTTTGAACGAATGACTGCCTTAATCCTGCGCGGCATGGATGCTACCAGGTTGTGGCACATCTCCGGTGTTATGGAAGACCAACATGCTTCAATCGCGGCCTTGAGCTCTTCTTTATTGTTTGGTCTCTTCCCGTTCAGCTTTCTCTTGGCAATGCCCCACAGATTTTCTATGGGGTTCAGGTCAGGTAAGTTTGCGGGCCAATCAAGCACAGTAATCCCATGGTTGTTGAACCAGGATTTTGTACTTTTGGCAGTGTGGGCAGGTGCCAAGTCCTGCTGGAAGATGAAATCTGCATCCCCATAAAGCTGGTCCGCTGAAGCAAGCATGAAGTGCTCTAAAATGTCCTGGTAGACAGCTGCGTTTATGCTGGACTTGATAAAGCACAGAGGACCAACACCAGCAGCTGACATGGATCCCCAAGTCATCACAGCCTGGGGAAACTTAACACTGGACTTCATGCATCTTCCATTTTGCGCCTCTCCGGTCTTCCTCCAGACTCTGGGACCTTTGTTGCCAAATGAGATGCAAAACTTGCTCTCATCAGAAAAGAGGACTTTGGACCACTGGGCAACAGTCCAGTCTTTCTTTTCTCTAGCCCAGCTAAGGCGCCTCTGGCGTTGCTTGCTCGTGAGGAGCGGCTTGACAACAGGAATACGACATTTGAAGCCCATGTCCAGCATCCTCCTGCGTGTCGTTTCTCTTGAAGCAGCAACTCCAGCTTGAGTCCACTCCTTATGAAGTTCCCCCACACTTTTGAATGGCCCTTTCCTGACCATCTTCTCCAGGCTGCGGTCATCCCTCCGGCTTGTACACCGTTTTCTTTCACACTTCTGCCTTCCACTTAACTGTCCATTAATGTGCTTTGACACAGCACTCTGAGAACATCCAGCTTCTTTTGCGATCACTTTTTGTGTCTTACCCACCTTGTGCAGGGAGTCAATGATGGTTTTCTGCACAACTGTCAGATCTGCAGTCTTCCCCATGATTGTGAATTCTTCTAAACCAAAGACACAGGCTTTTTAAAGGCTCGGGACCCTTTTGCAGGTGTTTTGGATTACTTACCTGATTAGTGTGTGACACTTTGAGCCTTCAATACTGAAGCTTTTAACAGTATTCTAATTTTCTGAGTTTTTGAATTTGAGGTTTTCTGAAGCTGCAAGTCCTAATGAGCAAAATCAAAACAAATAAAAGCTTGAAATATCTCACTTTGCTTGTAATGAGTCTATAAAATGTATTGGTTTCACCTTTTATGTTGAATTGCATGAATAAAACAACTTTTACACAATATTCTAATTTTCCGAGTAGTACTGTACATTTAAATGGCCTGGTTTACACGTTTGAACAATGTCATTTAGCTGCTACTCACCGACGACTTCGCGGATTGGCACGCTCCCAGCGAGCTTCCCAGGTTCACTGCGGCCGCCTGGGTTCATGGCCACCACACGGGCCAGCAGCACGTCACCGGCTGTTAGATTCTTGATGCTGTAGCGGTTTCCTGCTATCAGCTCCTGGTTAGCGGCGACCCAGTCGTTTGCTGCAGAGAGAGCCAGGATTTAAATGATTATGTGGTTATTAATGCTATTTTCACCATTGTGGTAAATAAATATAAATTTAATAGCATCAATTTATCAAACTACAGAGCATTCCTGGAGCAAAAAAAATGCATACATTTATGGCGTATATTTAATCAAATAGGCTTCCCTTGTGTATTGTATAGATATTCATCACCTGTTCTACATATGTGTTGAATAGATGTTGCTTATTGTGTCACAAATATGCCAAGGTCAAGGTCACTGTATCTAAACCGAGAGTGCAGGTTTTTTATCTCAGCAGCCGCTGCGTGAATTATACCTTAACGGGACATATTAAGTGGTTTATCACCTGTCGACACGTGTTTACAAACAACCTGCCCATAAGCAACGCACTTTGGCATATGATGAAATCTCAAAGGACATCTGAGCGAACGAGCACTTCTAAAAGCGGTGTCAGGGGATACAGTGACAGCCGGCGAAATGCTGCCTGCCGTATACGGCCTGGACGCCGCTACGAGTCTATCCGCCCTCTGACACCCCGGGGACAGGTGCAGCCGGGCGGCCCCTCTCTGCTCCAACGTGCACACAAAGCAAACGGCCGCGCAGGCTCGCACGCTTACTTCCATCCTTGCAGTACTCGACGATGTATCCATCCAAGCCGGACTCTCCGATGGTCTCCGGTGTCTGCCACTTGATGGTCAGGGTGGACTCGTTCACGTCGTCCACACACACGCCCAGAGGGGCACTGGTGGCGACTATAAGGGAATTTAAAGGGTGTGAAGAAAACTAAATGCAATAATTACCCAATACTCTCAATTCTATTCCATCATTTGGGATATATTCTCAAAACTGTTCAATAATAGTTACATTATATCATGTGCCAACAGTTTTCTATCTTTCTATCTAACATCTGGGACCAGTGGATTCAAAGCAGGGCCGGAGCTCAAGCGGCTGTGTGGATGTTGGTGTTACCTGCAGGAGGTGGTGGCGTGGGCGCCTTGGGCGGCTCCTCGGCTACGACAGCTTCTGCTGGAGCAGCTAGCATTAAGAAAGCAGGGGGTCTTAAGAAAACAAAACCAATAAACGACCAAGAGCATCTTTTCCATAGCGACATCTAGACCTGTAACCTAAAAAAAATAACATAAAAAACTGCATTCGTGGTCAAACTCTGTGTGCAACTGCACACCAATCACTGGGAGTGTCTACTGGAAAAGATGCCAAAGGTTCGACGTTAAGAATCTACTGTTCATCTGGAGAAATGCAAGAAGCCATTTAAAATAAAGCAGTTGCCGCTGTTTGCAAAGTACTTTATCATGCCGCTGTCTGCGTGGCGATTTGTATGTTTTACCGTCTGCGGAAGCGTCTGCAGCAGGAGCGTCTGCAGTGGGCACATCTGCAGCGGAAGCATCAGCATCTGCAGTGGGAACATCTGCATCTGCAGCAGGAGCGTCTGCAGCAGGAGCGTCTGCAGCAGGAGCGTCTGCAGTGGTGGCATCAGCAGCTTCTTCAGCAGATTTGGGGTTAGCAGCAGTAAAATGCCATTAGAGAAAGCAATTTTGGTGCCAGTCACTGGCAATTAGTGATTTTCAGTACATTATAACAGTGCTAGCATAAAGAATGGTCAGATTATAGATAATTTCATCAAGCTGCCTGCGCCAAGCGAGCAGCGGGGACACAGCAGTGGGGACGGAGCTGTCTGATTTACACAGTGACATAAACAGATTTTTCTACACACAATGGAAGGCTCCACGTAAACATACAGCAATAAATTGTCAAGAATGACATAGAAATCAAACATGAAAGTGTACACATTAATTCACAGATAAAAAAAATACAAATAAAGAAAACAGGTGTAAACCAGGAAACACACAGGGCCTGTGTCAGTCAGACTCACACACACACACACACACAGACACACACATCATGCCTGTGGGCTGTTTACCCTCTGTGGGAGTTGCTGGGGCGGCTCCTTCCTCTGTGGCCGTGGTATCAGCTGAGGTTAGGGGTTACACGTTGATGTTATCAAGCAAAAACATTACCAGTCGTTGTGCTACATTCATCTCCCACGTAGCCTACATCACCACAGAGGACTGGTGAACAACACCAGAAATGGGAGACGCCTTCTACCACAGGATTTGTTGCCCTCTGGGTTTAGCAGTGCCTGGGTGGTGATGTACATTTCACTATTGGCTCCAGCAATGCAGTCATTGTGAAAGTCCCATGCATTCAGGTGCTGCAAGTTGCTCCTTTACCTTTTTACAGGAACTGTTACTGCAGGCTGCAGGGACTTGGACAATGGCTGTTTCATTGTGAATGCACACAGATTAATGGTGGATAATGATTAATGACTTAATGTTATGATTTATCCCCCAGCAAAGGGTACAATATGTTAGAAACCTTATATGCAGCTAGTAAAGAAGTTACTTTTACATATCTGGAGAAAATTCACCTTGACAACTGCAGTTGTGCTCTATTAAGTTAAATAAAGTACGCTGCAATTTACGGTGTGCAGCAGTACTACAACACAAAGGATTCAATCACACGATGAGCAGAATCATTTCATATGAACAGATTTCTGTCTGTGTTATTGTATAGGCCTGACTAATTACCATGCAGTGGTGAAAGACGTATGCAGATCCTTTACTTGACTAAAAGTAGAAATACAATGGCCTTAAAATACTCCTTTACATGTGTAAGTCTGTAATTCAAAAGAACAGCTATATATAGAATGATATCAGCAAAATATATGTAAAAGTATTACGCATGCAGCTCCTGTTAGAATGTAATATCATTTTTATCACTGACAATTACATGTAATGAAAGTTTGTTTTAATTCATCAACATAGAGCCAATTTTAGATACTTTGGGTAGATTGTTAGTAATACTGTAGTAGTAATACATAAAAATCTGTGTAATAATAGTGTAATAAAAGTGTAATTGTTAATTGTATGTTTTTTATGATAAAACAATACACTACATTTTATAACACTTTAAAAGAAAAGAAAACAGTTATTATAATATATACTATTTTAAATAAAATCTCAATTTTGAAAAGTAACTAGAACCTACAAGGTAAGTGAAAAGCAGCATAAAATGGAAATTTTCAAGTTACTTTTTAAAAGATTCCTTGGGTGTAGTGAAGAATTGCTCCATGTTGTAGGTTGAGTTGCATAATTGAAAAAGTGTGTACTGTAGGATGTAAAGTCACAATAAAGTAGCCTTTAACGACTGATACTCCCAACAGTTTAACTTTTAGTTCTGCAACACTCATTATCATCATCATTACACTCATCAACATTAACTCTACATTCTTATTCTCAATAGGGATTAATGCAGGTTTCTTCTTTTTTTTTCCCTTCCCTCCAGTACCTGGAGCTTTGTCCTCTGCCGGGGCAGGTGGCGGCTCCGCTGGGGCTTCCACGGCTGGAGGAGCGGGAGCAGGCTCGGGCTCGGGGGCCGGGGCCGGAGCCGGAGCCAGAGCGGGCTCTGGGGTCTTCCCGGCGACCTTCTTGGCCGGAGACTTCTTGATAGGAGCGGGTTTCCCTGGCATCGTGCTGACAGGACAGAGGCCAGTTTCTCTGGATGAAGAAACCGGGAGGGGGTTTAGGTCATATATAGAGAGAGGGAGGGGGGGAGAGTGGGGCTGGGTGGGCTCCACCTCCTCCGTGTCCTGACTGGGCCCCCCCCCAGTCCCCCCTCTAGTCTGGACCAGGTTTGGACTCTGTCACTTGGTCAGCAACAGATGCAGCTGACCATTCTTTTTTCTTTTAAACTTGTACAAGAATTTACCCAAACATTAAAAACTTCCAATTGTAGAAAGTGAATTGATTTTTGGTAATGGGACAAATGCCAAAACGTGTCATGTGGTGTAACCCCATGACACAATTATTATTATTATAACAAATTCATAATTTATATATTATTATTATTTTGCATTTCTAAATTTACATTTCTAAATTCAATCACATTTCTGCCAATTTAAAAAAATAATACTTGACCTTTATGATCTTTCCTGCAGCAATTTTACCAATAATATCATTATACCCACTGATCAAGTCCTGCAGACACTAGGATAAATAGGCCACTTTCTAATGGTCCAACTAAATTCCTCCCAACATTTTGTCCTGTGTGTATACTTTTTATACTAAAAAACAGACACAAAACAACCAGTTTTTTCTAGAGCTCCAGAGAGAAGATGTAAAACCACATTATAACGGGTTTTGGTTCTTTAAACCATAAATATGTCTCATTAAAAATATAGAAAACATCAAATTAAACCCAGGAAAACACATTCAGGTACTATCGACTAATAAAGAGTTAAATGTATTAGTACCAGACAAAAAGTAGGCAAACAACAGAGACACATAGTGATGTGAAGAATGGCATGACTTTATTGTGTCCATTGCTCAATGTTAGACATATGGGGTTTGATGTGGTTATAGAGACATGCCATACAACCAGTATTAGACTCCGCTTTCAAGCCAAGTGCTCCTTCCTTCTGGAGGAAGACGATAAAACCAACAAGAACGCCCGTTTCTCTGCATACAGGGAGGCCGAGCCTCCTCTTAGATCTCTACACTTTTTCTTTTTTTCCCGAGTGATTGTTGTCGCAGATGCACTGACTATTTACAGTGTTTACAACAGTGATGTCATGTACAAAAAGAGAAAGAAACCTTTACAAATATTTGCATAAGAAAAACAAATGTCCGCTCTTTAAAAAACAAACGTGAAAAGAGGAAGATATCCAGTTATTAAAAACCCCCTCTCCCCCCTGCGGTAAGGTTAAGCGTGGTAGGTCCAATGAAACAACACTTTGGGAACACACCAGGGACACATGCGTCAAGGTCACACCTCCGCCTCCGGCTAGTATCTGTTCTCACGCTGCTTCCCCGCGCGCGGGCGACACCACGGGGGGCGTCTGCTCTTTCATACTCATGGTTTCGCGGAGTTTAAAATGGCATCGAGTCGCACACACGCACTGCTCTGCAGTCCTGTCGTGATACACACAAACGCGCCGTCTTTGGCTCCAAGCCACAAAAAAAAAAAACGGCCACTGACGATGCGTCCTCCTCTTAACTCTAGGCCTTTGCGTGGTAGATCGAAAAAAGCAGCTGAAAAAAGTGGCTTTAGGCCAATTTGTGTTTCAGGCACAGATAAGACTTAGGCATCACGTCTCTACTTTTATGTCAGCACCCTGTTTGGAATGCAGAGGAACGTCTGGACAGAACACGGCGGTCTGAGGTACTTCAGGGTCAAAGGGGCACGGCGCTGAGAGGTTTCAGCGTGTCTCTCCTACCGGCAGTTTCCTCCGCTCTTTTTTTAACGCTGTCTTCCTTCATCACGAGAACAGTCCGGATGTGAGCAATAAATACTCTGTAATCTAGTATTCTAACATATATTATGTGCAAACCGATGACGGAAAGGGATGGGAGGAAGCCACGTAAAAAAAATGAGATTCCACTGTTCTTACCCCGCCATTAACTCTTAAAAAAAACAACGTGTGTTTGATAAAAGGTTGAAAAAAGGTTATCAAAGGTATAAAGAGCAACAGCGAGGAAGGAAAATGCGCTTTGTACAGAGTCTAATCACTCGATGGCTGTTTTTTTTGTCTTTTTTTTCCTGGATGAGTGTGACGTGATCGAAGCGGATGACGGTGGAGGTGCGGGGCCTCCGCGCCGTCGACGGACGGTGTCGTGTCAGGTCGGTGATAGTTGCTGACTCGGTATAAAATCCTACAAAATCAACGTTTTTTCAAAGCTGCATCCACGTCTATCACAAGAGAATTGTGTGTGTGTTTGTGTTTTCAAAACGGATCTAAGTACAGAATACAAGCAAGCAGAGTCAGAAATGTTCGATAGTTTTTGGCAGATTAGATAAACGAGCAGGTTTTTTTTCTCCCCCCCCCCGGGTGTTTACGATACAATGTGTGGGGTCAGGTCGATGTCTGCTTGATCCACTGTGATCGGTTGACTTCCGTAGTCCACGGGTGGATAACGAGGAAGTGCTGCAGAGTAGTTTCCGTGGTTACCATTGATAATGTTTCCCATACAGACTGACCCTCCATTATTTAGTTCCTTATTCCCCCATGCATGTTATTCTTACAGCTTCACAGTTCTGATATTTGATCCCACGATATATATCTCTGAATGACACAAAGGCTGATCTTAAAAAAAAAAACAAAAAAAACATTCAAGGCCATTTTTTTAAGTTGTGTTAATGACTTTGTTATATTCTGCTGAGCACCATTGATAAGTTAGAAAGCACGACAGGAGAGCACTGAGGCAGATGCTGCCATCCAGAGGAGTTGATGGTGAACTGCACGATCATCCGATAAATCCCCTTTTTGATACACAGTCACTGCCACAGCCTCCTAAATCAATCCAATTACCACAAGTAGAAAATAAAGTGCATTTTTTTTGGCTGTGGTCGAGTGATGGTCCTACATGTAGGGAAATCAGAGTTCCGTTACTTCTGAAGGTTCATTTCTTTGCGAAACGAAGCGTTAAAAGAAAAGCAGAAAGCACTAATAGAAGGAAGTGAAAGTCGTCAAATTAAAACAGAAATAAAATAATGGGTCTTGATCGATTGGATTATAGGTAATATTTTTGCACCATATTATTCTGGTCACCATGCACTTGCAGATTCAACGGAAAACCCGTCCGGAACAGAGAAGAGACGTCTCTCTCTCCCCCGACATGATCATCACAGCTTCCTATGATCGCAGTTGAATTGTCTTTCCGATGTTTGATAGCAGGGCAGAGCGAACCCTTCATTTGTCATCATCCTCTACGTAGATCCTTTACATTTAGCTTCGTAACTGCTCACTGAGCACACAGTAATGTTCATTAGTCCGTCTTTAAAGTCTTACTGGGACTGCACTTTTTTTTCGCCGCGTCAGCCATAATATTAATAATAAGAGTCTATTAGTTCCATAGCGTGACTGACATGCCGCAGGTCGTCCTCAGAGCGTGGCCTGCAGGCTGGGATCCAGGCTGCCCTCCCGCTCCGGAGACTCGATGCAGTTGGCGGACTCCTGGAGCTTGAGTAGCATGGCCATCTGGGGACAGGAGGAAGCAGCCAGTCACTTACACAATAAAAAGAACTAAAATCACAACTTTCCAGGTGGGAGAGTGGGGACATCTTCAAATCAGGTGTACTGTTTGGCATTCTTTATTGCTGGTTAAATGATTTCAGTGCTTACACCTGAAACAACTATAACTAATATATTCATTAATTCTTTTAAATAGAATTAAAAAAAATATGCCAAAATAAAAATAATGTTATATTACTGTCTCATTTTTAAAAATGCTGCAGAAAAACAGATATCTAAAGATTCTGTTACAATTGTATTTATTTGATGGATTTTCAAAGATGGGAATCTATAGTTTTGCTCTGCTGAATATTAAACATTCATTCGATCTTCCATCACTCAATAAATCGTGCAGATCTCTGAAAGCTGTCAGATCTGGCCCGCGGGCCTTGAGTTTGACACCAGTGTCTTAGGGGAAGTGGAAATAAGATGTAAAACACAAAACTGAAATATCATCTTTTCATAAATCTGATAGAGGGAACTTAATCGTCATTTTGGATTTGGATTTTAGGCTGTTGATCAGAAAACAAGACCTTTGACGACACTAAGAAAAATAAAAACTAAAAAAAATCTGTGGCTTAATCGACAGTAGTTCATTCATTTTGATAATACTTCAATACTCAACAGGAACTGTGACTCACCAGCGGGTCTGACTCCAGTGTGCTGGGTGGAGGTGTGTCTTTGGGGGGCTTCTTCTCCTCGCTGGGGGGGCCTATGCTGGGGGGAGGTAGGTGAAAGAGCCTGGACTGGTCCTGCTGTGCGTTGGGCCACGGGAGAGTCCCTCGTACCCACTCCACGGGATCCTCCCACACCGCCTTCTGCCCGTGAACCTGTGGAGACAAACGTAAATCCAGCCTAAGCAAGCGGGTGTCATCGTTCTTACCGCTGGGGTTTGGAGGTTGTCGACGTGTGTTCACCTTGATGCCGTCTTTGGCTCCCTCCTGCAGGTACGGTATGATGGAGTGGTTCCACAGGTCAATGAACCACTGCCTGAACTCTTCCACTGACACTGGACACGACAGGAAGAAGCAGGGACCTGTGGGAGGCACCGCTTCCTGTTAGGATGTCTCCCTGTTCCTCTATTTTACTGACCCCCCCCACACCGTGTGCACGGCCTCTCACCTATGAGGAAGTCTGAAGTGCTGTGTTTCTCCAGGAACGTGTGGAGGTTGTACCAGAGCTGGGGGATCCAGTCCAGCACCCGGAACAGGGCCTGGTACTGGGCCGAGTCCCACTCCCCTTCCTGGTAGTTCTCCACGGCTTTGCGGTGCAGGTACCTCAGCAGGAAGCCGTTAGCCGGTTCCACGTTGTTAGAGAACATCACCATCCTGTGACCACACGCAACACGTGCTTCTTATAATCTATATAAGAGCTTCATTTTATATTCAAATGTGAATTTAAAGTGGGATTTTTCTTTGATTTAATTCATGATTTTCTTTTAGTGCATGTATGTATGAGTTCACTCTCACCTGAAGCTGAGGTGCAGACAGTGGTTGGACGCCATCTTCACAGGCTGATTGGTTGTTCCGATGATATAAGGACTGAAACATCCAGAGACGACAAAGGTTGGTTAGTCGGATCCTACTTCCTCCTTGGTGAAATGTTGCATCTCTCCAGGATTAAGTGACTCACCATTTATGATACTTGCATGTAAGTGCTCCGTTGACCAGCTCCGTGATGGCTGCCGCGTCACTGATGTCGTCGATGATGACGACCAGCGGCACTTCTCCTCCGGTCTCTCTGTCGATCTGATTCGCCAGATTGGACAGATACAACTGCAACTCCTGCGAAAGCAAAGAAAGGTTGACCGCATTTATATTAGAGTTTTTTAAGAGTGTGGCATAGTGAGCCTGCCCTCAGAGAACATGCCTTCACCCTCTACTTATTATTCATAGATTCATATATATATATATATATATATATATATATATATATATATATATATATATATATATATATATATATATATATATATATATATATATATATATATATATATATATATATATATCGATGTTCCACACAGGCTTTAAAAGGTTTCATACATTAAAAAAAAATTCAATCAATTTATCTGTGTGCTTAAATGTCACTCTTTGAATACATTCAATTTAAAGCCTCTGTGCAATTCCACAAATCAAATAACATACAGATCAAAAACAAGATTTTTATCATCACTCTGGGAAAACAGGATCACGCTTCCCTCATTTTCTGCTAACCCCAGACTCTGTGCTAAAGATTGATCGCCAGATATTTATGTTGTTTTTTTTTTCAGATTTATTTGAAGCCCTCTGGCGCCCCCCAGAGGAGGTACCTTGACACAACTGCTGTATTAGCACATAAAAAAGACTTAAAAGAACTGGCAAAAAAAACAGAGTGGTTTGTTACCTTTTGTGTCTGTCGGTGCATGTTGAAGGTGACGGCAGCGCATCGGCCCTCCAGACAGGCCTCGTGGTCCGCCTCGGAGGAGCTGGTCCGGCTGCGCTGCAGGAGGTAGTGGGCCAGCCGCTGGGCCAGGTAGGTTTTCCCTGTGCCGCTGGGCCCCGACAGAACCAGACGCCTGTGCTTCAGCAACAAGCTGATGTAGTGCAGCATCATGGGCTTCGGAATCAGGGTCTCAAACACCAGCGAGTCAACACATTTCTCTCTAAGACCTGCAGGAGACACAGGACAGAGAGGATTCATTATTAGATTCATAGAATATATGCAAATACAGGACAGGCAGATTTTCTACAAATCTCATTCTTTGTAATGAATGGTAATTTCCAGAAACTCAAGCTGGGAAATTTTGAAAAAATGTAAAAACAAGAGTCGATTCAATAAGTGACCTGCACATTCAGGTCACCTATTTTACATGAAATAATTAATAAATGTTATAAAAAGGTAAAGCAGCTATTGCTATGACTATGGTAATCAAGAAAATGGGTGAATTCTGAAAAATGTTGAACTATCCCTTGTTGTTTTAGGCAATATTATACTACAATATACTGTGTTCCATATTAAAGTTCCCCTTTTAAGAGACAACCTTCAATTTTGTACATTTTGTATTTTTCCATTTATTCCCAAATACTCCAGAATTTTGCAAACCTTCTTATTATATTATGATGTCTGACAGCCTTCCTGATTTTATTCATTTATATTTTTTGTACTAGTATCCAAAAATTCAGGGGTGACTGTCAAACAGGAACCTTTTAATAATAAGTGACCAAATTCAGACATTCAAAACCATCAGTGAAGGCTAAAGGTGTACGCATAAAAAGAAAAGAAGGAAACAACTTCTAACCTTTCAAAGTGACAAAGATGCGAGCTGAACCATTGCCGAGGCAGCGGTGAGGCGAGGCCTGAGGTCTGTCCCCTCCTATCACCCGCGGCCCTCCCTGGGTCAGCTGATACATGTGCAGCGAATCACAGGAGAGGCCCAGACTAGCCGTCGGGTCCACTTGGGTCAGGTAGTCCTGGACAGGGGAAAAAAAAAATAAGGAACACGGTCAACATGTGCTGAGGATTTATCCATGAGAATTACAGCCACAGTCTATGTTAGCATCGCCTGCGTGGACCTACTCTGAACGTCTTAGCTATCAGAGAGTCCAGACAGCTCCAGTCTGTCATCACGCTGACTGGAACTGAGCCCAGGTAGTGCTCCTGCTGCTGTTTGCTCTCCTGCAGACAGATAAACAGTGAGGGAACGCATCATTTCCCTACTGCTCGTTTTAAAGTGGTACACATTATCGGATGTTGCAAGCCATTAAAGTTGTGTAATGTGTACCTCTGCTTGATCCGTGATGCGGACCAGCACTTGTGCATACACTGCGTCCCGCTGAGAGGACATGCTCAGCATATCAACCGGAGACAGGTCTGAAAGAGGGAAGGTAAAAGAAAACATTTTTTTTAAATGCACCGTGCACGTGTTGGAGCTGAGATACTGAATGGAAAGCGCCGTGTTTACCCGGGTCTTTGCAATCGTTCAGGCTTAGGCTGAAGGACTTGGTGAGGGACATGCTCATCGGCTGCCTCAGCGAGGGTCCCAGGAACGTGGCCAAGCCCGAGGGCTGCGAGGTGGAGGAGGTGGGCCCGGGGCAGATCTTCAGGTGGTCGTTCTCCGCCTTCAGGTTCTCCACCGTCGACTGGAACACAGTGAGCTCCAAATTCAAGTTGAGCGAACACACTCACACACACAAATCCAGGGCGATCACACGCAAACAACAAACCTGCATGTTGTTCATGGCGTCTCGGAGCTGCTCCAGCTGGTGAGCAGAGTTTAAGGCCTCCAGGCGGATGTCCGTCAGCTCTCTCTCTTTGTCCCAGAGCTCCGAGCGGAGCTCGGACACCGCCCTCTCCTCGCTGTCCCCCTCCTCCGTTATCTCCATGATCCTGCAGGGGACAGGATGCTCTCATCAGAACCAGGCGGGGATAAATCGGCAAAGCTGGAGCAAACAGTTTCAGGCACTTACACAGAGGAAGTTGCAGATGTGGAGTTTTTGAGGCCTGAAGGCAGCCTCTCCTCCGCCCCTTCCCCCTCGTGGAGCATCTTTGGTGAGTTGGGAGCCGAGGAGTCGGGGGTAGCTATTTCCTCGATGTCCGAGTATGTCTTGGAGCCTTTTTTAATGCTGAACGCCTTGTTGAAGGAGCTCCTCAGCTGTACAGAAAGAGAGGAGCAGAGGGATGGATGGAGGGAGTGGCAGACTGTTAATGAACTATTCAGTGGGTAGATAAGTAGGCCAAAAATAATGTGTTAGGGTTGTTAATTCGACACATGCTAAACATTAACATTCAAATAGTTTCTGCTCACAGGTCAAAGTTACAGGTACATGTCTTTTATGCAGATGTAATACAGTAAGGGTTACTTTGTTCAGTACAAAAGACACAATAAAGAATGAAGCAAATGATGAAAAACATGATTGAAAAATGTCATTTTAAGCTCTGATGAATAAAGGGAGAGTTCCGGCATGTCTGCTGACTGCCGCGCTGACTTTGAATTGCAGCCACCCGTTCAAATAGAATATTCACAGAACAGGCGGCCAATCGGCAGTCTGGGAGGTCAGTCAGCAGAGATGGAGGCTTCTGGAAGGCTGTGTTGGCTAGTTTTTAAGATGGTCCGTCATGCTGCGTGAAAAATTAAAAGAGGCTTTTAAAAGGAGCACGATGACTGCACTCACCTCGAAGACCTAAAACAGCGAAATAACACAACACAAGAGGAGGGAAGAGACGGGTTACACCTCGTCGTTCACGACGTGCAAGTCATCGCTGAGCAGAATGACCTCAGACAGGTTCTGAGAGTGAAAAAAAAAACGTCCCCGTCCGCTCGCTTCGCTCTTACCCAGCTCTTCTTCTTCTTCTTCTTGGCGTCCTGGTCCTTCAGGCTGCCCATGCTCGACATGCTGGTCAGGCTGTTGAGGCTGGAGATGCTCTCGCACGAGTTCTGGCGGCGAATGCGCATGTCTGGAGGAAAAAAACGAGATAACTCGAACATTAGAACAGAAGCGGAGGAGCAGCAGCGACGCACGGATATGGAAAGACCGGCTTGTTCGATCTGCAAACCTTTGTTATCCTGGCTGTTTAAAGCTCCCTGGATGTCCGCCTGTGCCTCCTCGTTCTTCTTCTTCAGGGCTTCGATGGTCTCGCGCAGCTCCGACAGCTCCGTGTCCTGCACAAACATTGAATTCACGTCAGGGAGCTCGTATGCAGCCTATAATGCCCTATAGCCTAATAAAAGTGCTGAGGCGATAATGTATTAACCTATTACGTTATTGGCTGGTTATCATTTTATCACTTTTTTTTTTGCAAATATAATAACAGAGCCCATAACATGATGAGTTATTACACTACTGGCAAAAAGTTATGACCTTATCAGTTCAGGACGTTTATTATGTTACAGGCCAACTATTAAGTTATTGGCCTATTACATTTTTAAAGAGGGCAAATTTATTACATTATCGCCTGCTACGGAGCTGCACTGTTGCACCATTTTGCACAGCCCGGAGCCGAGTGGCAGCTTTTATTCTCCTTCTATTGTGTTATTCCTGTATGCAACCACGATGTTTTCATCTTTTCTATTCACTGGCAGCTCAGAAAATGTGTCTAGAAAAAGAACTTATTAGTTTATTTGAAATAAACACTGATTTGTTCCAGTATTTCTGTGGGGAGTAGTACTGCGTGATGTTTTACAAATTGCGCATGAAACCCACAGTACAAGCTCATACACCCGGCAGGTTTGAGCCCCCCACCTCGCATGCGAGAAGTTCAGAAGGTACAAAGTACTCCGGAACAATCGGGGGCCTCTCTGTGCTGCGTTTTTTGTGTGTGTTAAAAGTCGATCCCTCTCAAGGTTAAAGAGGCTGTGCTCCTGGCTGAGCTGCACAGGTCAGCGCGCGCTGGCACCCACACAAAGGCTGTCTCTGCAACGGTCTAGACGGGGGCTTTCAGCGGGGGCAGCAAGGCATGAAGAACCAAGAGAGACTCCTCACGTTTTATACCCAAACACACACACACACACACACACACACACTGAGCAGCGCCTCAGGCTCTGATCAGTTGGTTCACACCAAAAACAGATACAAAAGCAGAAGAATGCAGGAATGCGATCTCTGACTCAGGCTTATCGTTCACTGGAGTTTTTCTTCTTTTGTTCCCCCCCCCCTCGGTGATCTTCTGCCCTCTTCTCACACTAAGTCGCCCCGTGGGGCTGCAAAGTCGCCTCGACCCCGTGTTAGCATGCATGCTGCCCTGCTCCGAGCGCAGCTGGCGTTCAGGTTTGCATGAGTGTGTGTGTGAGTGTGTGTGTGTGACGTGTGCAGCCAGATACCTTCTGCTCATGGCTTAATGACAGGGTCTGCAGCCGTGTTGTCATCATTTCCAGACTTTGCTCGAAGGCAGCCACCAGATTTGCCTGTAAGAATGAAAAACAACACGTGATGAACACATTTTTTTCACCCAAATCTTAAACATTTCTCAATTCTCATTTAATGCAATATATCTATGACAGAGCATCAAGTAGATATGGATAAAGTAGAGGAGGACTCAGCAGAAATTGACACCTATACGGGAGCAGATTAAATAGATTTTCATCTACGCTTTATCCCTCGAATACAAGGTGCTGAAAAGCTGAATAACACAAAAAAGGCTGTGCAGGATGTCTCCTGTGGAAATTCACCACCTCCCTAATCTCTCTTTTACACTCTCACACACACATGCATGCACGCAGGCGCCTTAAGCCCAGAGCAGGAAGGGAAAATGACTTTCCATTTTGCTCTATAGGACACGTTAATACAGTAAAATAATTGGACACGGCCCGGTCATTAATCCAAAATATAATCATGTTGTGATGCAGGCGTCTGTTTTGCCTATTCACTGCCCTCACATAATGAGAACAAACAGTATGGAGTTAATCTCAGGCCATGACACACATACGGACGCACGCACACACACACACACACACACTTGGATCCATGCATAATGCCCGCCCTGTATTCCTACACCCGGACCAATAGAGAAGCTGACAGGGTGGTCATACAAACACAACCTTGTAGAGCAGTGAGAAAGGGCAAGGCACCTGTGTGTGTGTGTGTGTGTGTGTGTGTGTGTGTGTGTGTGTGCCAGAGCTAAGTGGTATGGGGAGAGGTTCAGGAGGAGGTTAGCATCATTCAGCCCCCGCACGGATAAGAAATGTGCTGAGAGCGCACGGAATTGATCTATGACTGACATACCACTGCTTGGATTAGAAATCGCTTTCGGTGCCTCTCTCCAATTTCTATTTTTATAAAGGGTAAAGGGTCTATGCTTTGGGTGGGAACTAGAGTTAGTACGGGGAGGGAGGGAGAGGATTGTATAGATGGATAAAATACTGAGAGGCGACAGGTTAAAGGATAAGCTTGCCAACAAATCCAATGAAAAGACCAAATCCAGAAATGTTCGTCTAGGTTTCTGTTTCTTCAATCAGCCTCTAACCATGATGATTCCTACTGATTATTTACACTATATAGTCACTGGCAGCTCTGACCTTTAAGAACTACAAAGGGAGTAATTCCTTAGAATGGGCACCACACTTTTTAGCAACAGTTTGCAATGTTGCAATAAAAATATATAACATTTTGATCATTGATTTTAAATCATTTTAAAGCCAAAACAACAATCCCAAGTTCCAATCTTCTGAGGATTGCTGCTTTTATCTGTTTTATGTGATGATAAAATTAATATCTTGAATTTTTGGAATGCTGGCTGGACAAAACATTGAGAAAACTGATGAAAATGTGACCTCATGCTTTATGAAAGTATGTTTCACTATTTTCTAACATCGTGAACAGACAGGTTGTCGGCGAGTGTTTTTTCAGCTGTTGATTCGGTGCACCAGTATTTACAGTATGTGGGATTGACCTAAAATAAACTACAGCACAGATGTTCATTATTAATAAAGGAGCGTGTCACCCGGGGCAACAATGCGGCCCGTTAATGTGTTTTATTGGGTTTAGACAACAGTGAACTGCAACAAAGGAGAATAAATGAAATCCGGCTCTGAAACATTCACACACTACTTCACTGTCGGTTCTGATCTTTTCATGTTTGTGTTGACAATAAGAACATTATTAAATATCGGATGTAAAAGACGAGTTTAACCACAGCATTAATAAGCTGGCAATTAAACTGAATGCAATTCTTTTTTGATTATACATTAAAATAAACAAGATATGTTGTGCAGTCAGAGAGAAACATTCCACTCATAAATTCCTGTAACCAGAAAAAAAAGAAACAAATGGGGGAAGCAGTGAGAAACAAAAGAACAGCGAACCAAAGGCACCTTTGACATAGCCCTTTTTTCAGGCTGTGGTGTCTATGAGTATCAGTTTCCACGGCCTCTGGGTAAATGTCATTTCGAGGCAGCCGGTTCATCAATTTGACTGACAAGTAGTGGGGTGTCAAATTAGAGGGAGGGGCCACTAATAACTCCGCAGTTGCCTTGAGGTCAAAGGTTGCTTTAATGATGCCATAAACATGTCAGTTAAATTAAGTTTTTCCCATCAGATTAGTTTATGTCTTATATACAGTAAAGCATTGATTGAATTGAATTCTAACCAAGAGTACATACATTTGCTGACAACTGTGTGGTGAGGTTAGACACTTTCTCCTGGGACGATTCCAGCTCCCTCCTCAGCTTGCGGATTTGCTTTAAGGAAAAAAACAAGCATGTTACATTGGGAAAATAACATGGTTAAATAAGCTGACGGTGATTGACATCACACGCGTGACGGGACTGGGCGGTGATCATGAAACGAATGTCAGACTTGTTGTTTCACCGACAAAAGGGACGAGAGTGATGGATGGAAGCAGAGAGAAATGAGGCCCAAGGAGAAGAAAAAGAGCAGGAAAGACAACACTTACCTCTCCCTGAATCCTTTCCTCAGCCTTTTGGAAGCAAGGGAGGGGGGGGGCGAGAAAAGTCAAGATGTTAGAGAGAGAGATGAAAAAGGAGGAGAAGGAGAAGAAAGGAGCTCCGTTTTTCTCGTGTGTTGAGAATGCGAAACGAGAGGAAAGGCATCACCATACACGAAAAAAAGACACACACACACATGAATACACACCACATACTGAGCTGTAGCTACCTGTGCCTGCATGCCGCTCACACTCACCGAGGAGTAGGTCGACGACGCGTTTGATGCCAAAGAGATCACGGACCCGTGAACTGAGGAAAGGTTAAAAAAACATAATTAGTTAGAAACAACAAAATAAGCCAATAATTAGAAGATTAGATTTGGCAATTCTTACCTTCGTCGTTGGCCTCCTTGTCCCTGAAGGATCCGGACCGGGCCATGCCCATGCTCCGGGGACGCTCAGCCAGCGACAGCGTGCTGCCCAGCGGCGACAGCTGCAGAGAGGCATCGTGGGTCGGGATGCTGTTGGATCGAGTCATTCGCGGAGGGCCCACAACAGGGCTGGGTACTGGTGAGAGGAAAAAAAGGTGAAACAGTCACCCACGTCACACAATAAGCATTTTGTTCCTAAAAAACAGTGTGTTTGCGGGACATATACACACCCATACTGGTCTTGGAGGTGCGGGGCAGGGAGGTGGGGGAGGACAGCATGGGGAGGGTGAGCGAGTCGGTCATGCTGAGGATAGTGTGGGAATGCCTCCTCTCTCCTTTCTCCTTCCCTTCCTCCTCCACCTGGGAAGCACTGCTGAAGCTGCACGGACACAGAGGTCAACAGGTCAATGCTGTTTATTACAAATGTTAGTGGATACAGAAACTGTCACTCGTGGTGTGGTACAGGTCTTTCAATGCCAAACTATCAAACATGCTAAATCCTTTACAGAAGATATTCTGAGGTATTTTAATCTTACATAAAAATGTAGAGCTGCAACAATTACTTGCTTAAACTCTATTCACAAGTGATTCATTGATTAAGGGCCACCTAAGACCATTGCTCATGTGCTTTGTTCATTTCAAGTCCTAATGAGCAGGAAGACAGATTTGCTGGTACCATATGAAAGTATTAAAGCTTGTTTTTATGATACAAGTGACAGGAACGATGTGTAATAGCCCTGTAGACAGGATTAACACAGTCTGTCAGTCACACAGGATCCTATCAATGGAATCTCTGTGTGTGTGCAATGAAATGTGTCACTGACGTTCAGGTGTATGAGAATGTGTGTTTGTAACCGTGCGAGAACCGGCGGATCCACTTACCTTAAACCTTTCTTTGGCAGCGTGTTTCTGTCTCTCTGAGAGCTGTGGAGATTAAACAATGTCACGATTAAACCGACCGGCGCGGGGAGTTATTAAACTCTCGAGAACAGGCAGCCGGCACAAAAGGAGCAGTAAGACTGGCAGACAGCTGGTGTCAACCCGTAATTATGACCTCAGCCAGAGGGACCGGCACAACACTGATAATAGGCCTCTGCTAATAACAGCCTAGCAGCCCTGCAGTGTGTGTGTATGTGTGTGTGTGTGTGTGTGTGTGTGTGTGTGTGTGTGTGGTTGCCTTTATTTTTAATTTAAGTTCATAATGTAAACAGGATTTTTAGTGTTCTCTTTACAACACAATGATGTTGATGCAGTGCTTCAGACGACCAGTAGGTGGAGCCACATCTGCACCATGAAGCAGTACAATGAAAATGTGTCAAACGTCTGCTTTGCCTGTAAACCTGATAGGGTTTAAATTCTATGTGTGTGTGTGTGTGTGTGTGTGTTGGCTGGAGGTGGATCTCACCTGTCCGTGAGAGTCATGGGGACTTTGCTTCCGGAGCTCCAGGTGGAGGGGGGGCCCCTGTCCTCCTGCCTGTCTTTGTCCCTGGACTCGATGACGGTGTAGCCCCTCACCAAGCTCTCCCTCCCCTTCTCCCTGTGCGGGGGCTCGGGGGCCAGGCTCATCTGGAGCGGCAGGGACTCCATGCTGCGGTGCAGCCCGGACAGCCGGGGGTAGAGCAGCGGGGAGCCGCCCCCCTCCACGCCCAGGGAGGTGACCTGCCGGGGCCCCAGCCCGATCCCGGGGCCCGAGAAGCAGTCGGAGGAGTTGACGTTGAGCAGGGGGGCAGGGCTCGGGGTCAGGCAGTGGCCGCCCGGCGGGCCGGCCAGGTCCTGCAGCTTGGAGTAGGGCGGGATCTTAGGGGGCACGGAGTCCTGAACCCCCCCCTCCAGGCCGGAGTTCAGCTTGTCCAGCTGGGCGACGGACGGGGGTTTAGTCAGGCTGCGTACCCCTGATAATCTACAGAAAATAACAC